>OW387150.1:27968025-28451217 GCA_936440205.1 Lepidonotus clava | reverse complement strand
TATTACCCACTGCGCCCTATATATATCCACCCTTCTCCTGCTGCAGACGGGAAAGGTGTCTAACCAAGAAAGTCAGAAATGTCGTGCAACAGTGCCCCCTTGTGGTGTCACGCCGAACTAGTTTGGTTGGTGCCATGCACACACAGTCCTTGCCGTCGTGCTTTTGTTTCTCTACCAACCTGGGGCCATTGGACCAGCCAGTCGGTAACTTTTTTCCGGTACAACTTTCTTAAGTACAAAGCTTCGCTGCCCATTACTGGTGACCACCCGCTGTGTATTACCCACTGCGCCCTATATATATCCACCCTTCTCCTGCTGCAGACGGGAAAGGTGTCTAACCAAGAAAGTCAGAAATGTCGTGCAACAGTGCCCCCTTGTGGTGTCACGCCGAACTAGTTTGGTTGGTGCCATGCACACACAGTCCTTGCCGTCGTGCTTTTGTTTCTCTACCAACCTGGGGCCATTGGACCAGCCAGTCGGTAACTTTTTTCCGGTACAACTTTCTTAAGTACAAAGCTTCGCTGCCATTACTGGTGACCACCCGCTGTGTATTACCCACTGCGCCCTATATATATCCACCCTTCTCCTGCTGCAGACGGGAAAGGTGTCTAACCAAGAAAGTCAGAAATGTCGTGCAACAGTGCCCCCTTGTGGTGTCACGCCGAACTAGTTTGGTTGGTGCCATGCACACACAGTCCTTGCCGTCGTGCTTTTGTTTCTCTACCAACCTGGGGCCATTGGACCAGCCAGTCGGTAACTTTTTTCCGGTACAACTTTCTTAAGTACAAAGCTTCGCTGCCATTACTGGTGACCACCCGCTGTGTATTACCCACTGCGCCCTATATATATCCACCCTTCTCCTGCTGCAGACGGGAAAGGTGTCTAACCAAGAAAGTCAGAAATGTCGTGCAACAGTGCCCCCTTGTGGTGTCACGCCGAACTAGTTTGGTTGGTGCCATGCACACACAGTCCTTGCCGTCGTGCTTTTGTTTCTCTACCAACCTGGGGCCATTGGACCAGCCAGTCGGTAACTTTTTTCCGGTACAACTTTCTTAAGTACAAAGCTTCGCTGCCATTACTGGTGACCACCCGCTGTGTATTACCCACTGCGCCCTATATATATCCACCCTTCTCCTGCTGCAGACGGGAAAGGTGTCTAACCAAGAAAGTCAGAAATGTCGTGCAACAGTGCCCCCTTCTGGTGTCACGCCGAACTAGTTTGGTTGGTGCCATGCACACACAGTCCTTGCCGTCGTGTTTTTGTTTCTCTACCAACCTGGGGCCATTGGACCAGCCAGTCGGTAACTTTTTTCCGGTACAACTTTCTTAAGTACAAAGCTTCGCTGCCATTACTGGTGACCACCCCGCTGTGTATTACCCACTGCGCCCTATATATATCCACCCTTCTCCTGCTGCAGACGGGAAAGGTGTCTAACCAAGAAAGTCAGAAATGTCGTGCAACAGTGCCCCCTTCTGGTGTCACGCCGAACTAGTTTGGTTGGTGCCATGCACACACAGTACTTGCCGTCGTGCTTTTGTTTCTCTCTACCAACCTGGGGCCATTGGACCAGCCAGTCGGTAACTTTTTTCCGGTACAACTTTCTTAAGTACAAAGCTTCGCTGCCATTACTGGTGACCACCCGCTGTGTATTACCCACTGCGCCCTATATATATCCACCCTTCTCCTGCTGCAGACGGGAAAGGTGTCTAACCAAGAAAGTCAGAAATGTCGTGCAACAGTGCCCCCTTGTGGTGTCACGCCGAACTAGTTTGGTTGGTGCCATGCACACACAGTCCTTGCCGTCGTGCTTTTGTTTCTCTACCAACCTGGGGCCATTGGACCAGCCAGTCGGTAACTTTTTTCCGGTACAACTTTCTTAAGTACAAAGCTTCGCTGCCATTACTGGTGACCACCCGCTGTGTATTACCCACTGCGCCCTATATATATCCACCCTTCTCCTGCTGCAGACGGGAAAGGTGTCTAACCAAGAAAGTCAGAAATGTCGTGCAACAGTGCCCCCTTGTGGTGTCACGCCGAACTAGTTTGGTTGGTGCCATGCACACACAGTCCTTGCCGTCGTGCTTTTGTTTCTCTACCAACCTGGGGCCATTGGACCAGCCAGTCGGTAACTTTTTTCCGGTACAACTTTCTTAAGTACAAAGCTTCGCTGCCATTACTGGTGACCACCCGCTGTGTATTACCCACTGCGCCCTATATATATCCACCCTTCTCCTGCTGCAGACGGGAAAGGTGTCTAACCAAGAAAGTCAGAAATGTCGTGCAACAGTGCCCCCTTGTGGTGTCACGCCGAACTAGTTTGGTTGGTGCCATGCACACACAGTCCTTGCCGTCGTGCTTTTGTTTCTCTACCAACCTGGGGCCATTGGACCAGCCAGTCGGTAACTTTTTTCCGGTACAACTTTCTTAAGTACAAAGCTTCGCTGCCATTACTGGTGACCACCCGCTGTGTATTACCCACTGCGCCCTATATATATCCACCCTTCTCCTGCTGCAGACGGGAAAGGTGTCTAACCAAGAAAGTCAGAAATGTCGTGCAACAGTGCCCCCTTGTGGTGTCACGCCGAACTAGTTTGGTTGGTGCCATGCACACACAGTCCTTGCCGTCGTGCTTTTGTTTCTCTACCAACCTGGGGCCATTGGACCAGCCAGTCGGTAACTTTTTTCCGGTACAACTTTCTTAAGTACAAAGCTTCGCTGCCATTACTGGTGACCACCCGCTGTGTATTACCCACTGCGCCCTATATATATCCACCCTTCTCCTGCTGCAGACGGGAAAGGTGTCTAACCAAGAAAGTCAGAAATGTCGTGCAACAGTGCCCCCTTGTGGTGTCACGCCGAACTAGTTTGGTTGGTGCCATGCACACACAGTCCTTGCCGTCGTGCTTTTGTTTCTCTACCAACCTGGGGCCATTGGACCAGCCAGTCGGTAACTTTTTTCCGGTACAACTTTCTTAAGTACAAAGCTTCGCTGCCATTACTGGTGACCACCCGCTGTGTATTACCCACTGCGCCCTATATATATCCACCCTTCTCCTGCTGCAGACGGGAAGGTGTCTAACCAAGAAAGTCAGAAATGTCGTGCAACAGTGCCCCCTTCTGGTGTCACGCCGAACTAGTTTGGTTGGTGCCATGCACACACAGTCCTTGCCGTCGTGCTTTTGTTTCTCTACCAACCTGGGGCCATTGGACCAGCCAGTCGGTAACTTTTTTCCGGTACAACTTTCTTAAGTACAAAGCTTCGCTGCCATTACTGGTGACCACCCGCTGTGTATTACCCACTGCGCCCTATATATATCCACCCTTCTCCTGCTGCAGACGGGAAAGGTGTCTAACCAAGAAAGTCAGAAATGTCGTGCAACAGTGCCCCCTTCTGGTGTCACGCCGAACTAGTTTGGTTGGTGCCATGCACACACAGTCCTTGCCGTCGTGCTTTTGTTTCTCTACCAACCTGGGGCCATTGGACCAGCCAGTCGGTAACTTTTTTCCGGTACAACTTTCTTAAGTACAAAGCTTCGCTGCCATTACTGGTGACCACCCGCTGTGTATTACCCACTGCGCCCTATATATATCCACCCTTCTCCTGCTGCAGACGGGAAAGGTGTCTAACCAAGAAAGTCAGAAATGTCGTGCAACAGTGCCCCCTTCTGGTGTCACGCCGAACTAGTTTGGTTGGTGCCATGCACACACAGTCCTTGCCGTCGTGCTTTTGTTTCTCTACCAACCTGGGGCCATTGGACCAGCCAGTCGGTAACTTTTTTCCGGTACAACTTTCTTAAGTACAAAGCTTCGCTGCCATTACTGGTGACCACCCGCTGTGTATTACCCACTGCGCCCTATATATATCCACCCTTCTCCTGCTGCAGACGGGAAAGGTGTCTAACCAAGAAAGTCAGAAATGTCGTGCAACAGTGCCCCCTTCTGGTGTCACGCCGAACTAGTTTGGTTGGTGCCATGCACACACAGTCCTTGCCGTCGTGCTTTTGTTTCTCTACCAACCTGGGGCCATTGGACCAGCCAGTCGGTAACTTTTTTCCGGTACAACTTTCTTAAGTACAAAGCTTCGCTGCCATTACTGGTGACCACCCGCTGTGTATTACCCACTGCGCCCTATATATATCCACCCTTCTCCTGCTGCAGACGGGAAAGGTGTCTAACCAAGAAAGTCAGAAATGTCGTGCAACAGTGCCCCCTTGTGGTGTCACGCCGAACTAGTTTGGTTGGTGCCATGCACACACAGTCCTTGCCGTCGTGCTTTTGTTTCTCTACCAACCTGGGGCCATTGGACCAGCCAGTCGGTAACTTTTTTCCGGTACAACTTTCTTAAGTACAAAGCTTCGCTGCCATTACTGGTGACCACCCGCTGTGTATTACCCACTGCGCCCTATATATATCCACCCTTCTCCTGCTGCAGACGGGAAAGGTGTCTAACCAAGAAAGTCAGAAATGTCGTGCAACAGTGCCCCCTTCTGGTGTCACGCCGAACTAGTTTGGTTGGTGCCATGCACACACAGTCCTTGCCGTCGTGCTTTTGTTTCTCTACCAACCTGGGGCCATTGGACCAGCCAGTCGGTAACTTTTTTCCGGTACAACTTTCTTAAGTACAAAGCTTCGCTGCCATTACTGGTGACCACCCGCTGTGTATTACCCACTGCGCCCTATATATATCCACCCTTCTCCTGCTGCAGACGGGAAAGGTGTCTAACCAAGAAAGTCAGAAATGTCGTGCAACAGTGCCCCCTTGTGGTGTCACGCCGAACTAGTTTGGTTGGTGCCATGCACACACAGTCCTTGCCGTCGTGCTTTTGTTTCTCTACCAACCTGGGGCCATTGGACCAGCCAGTCGGTAACTTTTTTCCGGTACAACTTTCTTAAGTACAAAGCTTCGCTGCCATTACTGGTGACCACCCGCTGTGTATTACCCACTGCGCCCTATATATATCCACCCTTCTCCTGCTGCAGACGGGAAAGGTGTCTACCAAGAAAGTCAGAAATGTCGTGCAACAGTGCCCCCTTCTGTGTCACGCCGAACTAGTTTGGTTGGTGCCATGCACACACAGTCCTTGCCGTCGTGCTTTTGTTTCTCTACCAACCTGGGGCCATTGGACCAGCCAGTCGGTAACTTTTTTCCGGTACAACTTTCTTAAGTACAAAGCTTCGCTGCCATTACTGGTGACCACCCGCTGTGTATTACCCACTGCGCCCTATATATATCCACCCTTCTCCTGCTGCAGACGGGAAAGGTGTCTAACCAAGAAAGTCAGAAATGTCGTGCAACAGTGCCCCCTTCTGGTGTCACGCCGAACTAGTTTGGTTGGTGCCATGCACACACAGTCCTTGCCGTCGTGCTTTTGTTTCTCTACCAACCTGGGGCCATTGGACCAGCCAGTCGGTAACTTTTTTCCGGTACAACTTTCTTAAGTACAAAGCTTCGCTGCCATTACTGGTGACCACCCGCTGTGTATTACCCACTGCGCCCTATATATATCCACCCTTCTCCTGCTGCAGACGGGAAAGGTGTCTAACCAAGAAAGTCAGAAATGTCGTGCAACAGTGCCCCCTTCTGGTGTCACGCCGAACTAGTTTGGTTGGTGCCATGCACACACAGTCCTTGCCGTCGTGCTTTTGTTTCTCTACCAACCTGGGGCCATTGGACCAGCCAGTCGGTAACTTTTTTCGGTACAACTTTCTTAAGTACAAAGCTTCGCTGCCATTACTGGTGACCACCCGCTGTGTATTACCCACTGCGCCCTATATATATCCACCCTTCTCCTGCTGCAGACGGGAAAGGTGTCTAACCAAGAAAGTCAGAAATGTCGTGCAACAGTGCCCCCTTCTGGTGTCACGCCGAACTAGTTTGGTTGGTGCCATGCACACACAGTCCTTGCCGTCGTGCTTTTGTTTCTCTACCAACCTGGGGCCATTGGACCAGCCAGTCGGTAACTTTTTTCCGGTACAACTTTCTTAAGTACAAAGCTTCGCTGCCATTACTGGTGACCACCCGCTGTGTATTACCCACTGCGCCCTATATATATCCACCCTTCTCCTGCTGCAGACGGAAAGGTGTCTAACCAAGAAAGTCAGAAATGTCGTGCAACAGTGCCCCCTTGTGGTGTCACGCCGAACTAGTTTGGTTGGTGCCATGCACACACAGTCCTTGCCGTCGTGCTTTTGTTTCTCTACCAACCTGGGGCCATTGGACCAGCCAGTCGGTAACTTTTTTCCGGTACAACTTTCTTAAGTACAAAGCTTCGCTGCCATTACTGGTGACCACCCGCTGTGTATTACCCACTGCGCCCTATATATATCCACCCTTCTCCTGCTGCAGACGGGAAAGGTGTCTAACCAAGAAAGTCAGAAATGTCGTGCAACAGTGCCCCCTTCTGGTGTCACGCCGAACTAGTTTGGTTGGTGCCATGCACACACAGTCCTTGCCGTCGTGCTTTTGTTTCTCTACCAACCTGGGGCCATTGGACCAGCCAGTCGGTAACTTTTTTCCGGTACAACTTTCTTAAGTACAAAGCTTCGCTGCCATTACTGGTGACCACCCGCTGTGTATTACCCACTGCGCCCTATATATATCCACCCTTCTCCTGCTGCAGACGGGAAAGGTGTCTAACCAAGAAAGTCAGAAATGTCGTGCAACAGTGCCCCCTTCTGGTGTCACGCCGAACTAGTTTGGTTGGTGCCATGCACACACAGTCCTTGCCGTCGTGCTTTTGTTTCTCTACCAACCTGGGGCCATTGGACCAGCCAGTCGGTAACTTTTTTCCGGTACAACTTTCTTAAGTACAAAGCTTCGCTGCCATTACTGGTGACCACCCGCTGTGTATTACCCACTGCGCCCTATATATATCCACCCTTCTCCTGCTGCAGACGGGAAAGGTGTCTAACCAAGAAAGTCAGAAATGTCGTGCAACAGTGCCCCCTTCTGGTGTCACGCCGAACTAGTTTGGTTGGTGCCATGCACACACAGTCCTTGCCGTCGTGCTTTTGTTTCTCTACCAACCTGGGGCCATTGGACCAGCCAGTCGGTAACTTTTTTCCGGTACAACTTTCTTAAGTACAAAGCTTCGCTGCCATTACTGGTGACCACCCGCTGTGTATTACCCACTGCGCCCTATATATATCCACCCTTCTCCTGCTGCAGACGGGAAAGGTGTCTAACCAAGAAAGTCAGAAATGTCGTGCAACAGTGCCCCCTTCTGGTGTCACGCCGAACTAGTTTGGTTGGTGCCATGCACACACAGTCCTTGCCGTCGTGCTTTTGTTTCTCTACCAACCTGGGGCCATTGGACCAGCCAGTCGGTAACTTTTTTCCGGTACAACTTTCTTAAGTACAAAGCTTCGCTGCCATTACTGGTGACCACCCGCTGTGTATTACCCACTGCGCCCTATATATATCCACCCTTCTCCTGCTGCAGACGGGAAAGGTGTCTAACCAAGAAAGTCAGAAATGTCGTGCAACAGTGCCCCCTTGTGGTGTCACGCCGAACTAGTTTGGTTGGTGCCATGCACACACAGTCCTTGCCGTCGTGCTTTTGTTTCTCTACCAACCTGGGGCCATTGGACCAGCCAGTCGGTAACTTTTTTCCGGTACAACTTTCTTAAGTACAAAGCTTCGCTGCCATTACTGGTGACCACCCGCTGTGTATTACCCACTGCGCCCTATATATATCCACCCTTCTCCTGCTGCAGACGGGAAAGGTGTCTAACCAAGAAAGTCAGAAATGTCGTGCAACAGTGCCCCCTTCTGGTGTCACGCCGAACTAGTTTGGTTGGTGCCATGCACACACAGTCCTTGCCGTCGTGCTTTTGTTTCTCTACCAACCTGGGGCCATTGGACCAGCCAGTCGGTAACTTTTTTCCGGTACAACTTTCTTAAGTACAAAGCTTCGCTGCCATTACTGGTGACCACCCGCTGTGTATTACCCACTGCGCCCTATATATATCCACCCTTCTCCTGCTGCAGACGGGAAAGGTGTCTAACCAAGAAAGTCAGAAATGTCGTGCAACAGTGCCCCCTTGTGGTGTCACGCCGAACTAGTTTGGTTGGTGCCATGCACACACAGTCCTTGCCGTCGTGCTTTTGTTTCTCTACCAACCTGGGGCCATTGGACCAGCCAGTCGGTAACTTTTTTCCGGTACAACTTTCTTAAGTACAAAGCTTCGCTGCCATTACTGGTGACCACCCGCTGTGTATTACCCACTGCGCCCTATATATATCCACCCTTCTCCTGCTGCAGACGGGAAAGGTGTCTAACCAAGAAAGTCAGAAATGTCGTGCAACAGTGCCCCCTTGTGGTGTCACGCCGAACTAGTTTGGTTGGTGCCATGCACACACAGTCCTTGCCGTCGTGCTTTTGTTTCTCTACCAACCTGGGGCCATTGGACCAGCCAGTCGGTAACTTTTTTCCGGTACAACTTTCTTAAGTACAAAGCTTCGCTGCCATTACTGGTGACCACCCGCTGTGTATTACCCACTGCGCCCTATATATATCCACCCTTCTCCTGCTGCAGACGGGAAAGGTGTCTAACCAAGAAAGTCAGAAATGTCGTGCAACAGTGCCCCCTTCTGGTGTCACGCCGAACTAGTTTGGTTGGTGCCATGCACACACAGTCCTTGCCGTCGTGCTTTTGTTTCTCTACCAACCTGGGGCCATTGGACCAGCCAGTCGGTAACTTTTTTCCGGTACAACTTTCTTAAGTACAAAGCTTCGCTGCCATTACTGGTGACCACCCGCTGTGTATTACCCACTGCGCCCTATATATATCCACCCTTCTCCTGCTGCAGACGGGAAAGGTGTCTAACCAAGAAAGTCAGAAATGTCGTGCAACAGTGCCCCCTTCTGGTGTCACGCCGAACTAGTTTGGTTGGTGCCATGCACACACAGTCCTTGCCGTCGTGCTTTTGTTTCTCTACCAACCTGGGGCCATTGGACCAGCCAGTCGGTAACTTTTTTCCGGTACAACTTTCTTAAGTACAAAGCTTCGCTGCCATTACTGGTGACCACCCGCTGTGTATTACCCACTGCGCCCTATATATATCCACCCTTCTCCTGCTGCAGACGGGAAAGGTGTCTAACCAAGAAAGTCAGAAATGTCGTGCAACAGTGCCCCCTTCTGGTGTCACGCCGAACTAGTTTGGTTGGTGCCATGCACACACAGTCCTTGCCGTCGTGCTTTTGTTTCTCTACCAACCTGGGGCCATTGGACCAGCCAGTCGGTAACTTTTTTCCGGTACAACTTTCTTAAGTACAAAGCTTCGCTGCCATTACTGGTGACCACCCGCTGTGTATTACCCACTGCGCCCTATATATATCCACCCTTCTCCTGCTGCAGACGGGAAAGGTGTCTAACCAAGAAAGTCAGAAATGTCGTGCAACAGTGCCCCCTTGTGGTGTCACGCCGAACTAGTTTGGTTGGTGCCATGCACACACAGTCCTTGCCGTCGTGCTTTTGTTTCTCTACCAACCTGGGGCCATTGGACCAGCCAGTCGGTAACTTTTTTCCGGTACAACTTTCTTAAGTACAAAGCTTCGCTGCCATTACTGGTGACCACCCGCTGTGTATTACCCACTGCGCCCTATATATATCCACCCTTCTCCTGCTGCAGACGGGAAAGGTGTCTAACCAAGAAAGTCAGAAATGTCGTGCAACAGTGCCCCCTTCTGGTGTCACGCCGAACTAGTTTGGTTGGTGCCATGCACACACAGTCCTTGCCGTCGTGCTTTTGTTTCTCTACCAACCTGGGGCCATTGGACCAGCCAGTCGGTAACTTTTTTCCGGTACAACTTTCTTAAGTACAAAGCTTCGCTGCCATTACTGGTGACCACCCGCTGTGTATTACCCACTGCGCCCTATATATATCCACCCTTCTCCTGCTGCAGACGGGAAAGGTGTCTAACCAAGAAAGTCAGAAATGTCGTGCAACAGTGCCCCCTTCTGGTGTCACGCCGAACTAGTTTGGTTGGTGCCATGCACACACAGTCCTTGCCGTCGTGCTTTTGTTTCTCTACCAACCTGGGGCCATTGGACCAGCCAGTCGGTAACTTTTTTCCGGTACAACTTTCTTAAGTACAAAGCTTCGCTGCCATTACTGGTGACCACCCGCTGTGTATTACCCACTGCGCCCTATATATATCCACCCTTCTCCTGCTGCAGACGGGAAAGGTGTCTAACCAAGAAAGTCAGAAATGTCGTGCAACAGTGCCCCCTTCTGGTGTCACGCCGAACTAGTTTGGTTGGTGCCATGCACACACAGTCCTTGCCGTCGTGCTTTTGTTTCTCTACCAACCTGGGGCCATTGGACCAGCCAGTCGGTAACTTTTTTCCGGTACAACTTTCTTAAGTACAAAGCTTCGCTGCCATTACTGGTGACCACCCGCTGTGTATTACCCACTGCGCCCTATATATATCCACCCTTCTCCTGCTGCAGACGGGAAAGGTGTCTAACCAAGAAAGTCAGAAATGTCGTGCAACAGTGCCCCCTTGTGGTGTCACGCCGAACTAGTTTGGTTGGTGCCATGCACACACAGTCCTTGCCGTCGTGCTTTTGTTTCTCTACCAACCTGGGGCCATTGGACCAGCCAGTCGGTAACTTTTTTCCGGTACAACTTTCTTAAGTACAAAGCTTCGCTGCCATTACTGGTGACCACCCGCTGTGTATTACCCACTGCGCCCTATATATATCCACCCTTCTCCTGCTGCAGACGGGAAAGGTGTCTAACCAAGAAAGTCAGAAATGTCGTGCAACAGTGCCCCCTTGTGGTGTCACGCCGAACTAGTTTGGTTGGTGCCATGCACACACAGTCCTTGCCGTCGTGCTTTTGTTTCTCTACCAACCTGGGGCCATTGGACCAGCCAGTCGGTAACTTTTTTCCGGTACAACTTTCTTAAGTACAAAGCTTCGCTGCCATTACTGGTGACCACCCGCTGTGTATTACCCACTGCGCCCTATATATATCCACCCTTCTCCTGCTGCAGACGGGAAAGGTGTCTAACCAAGAAAGTCAGAAATGTCGTGCAACAGTGCCCCCTTGTGGTGTCACGCCGAACTAGTTTGGTTGGTGCCATGCACACACAGTCCTTGCCGTCGTGCTTTTGTTTCTCTACCAACCTGGGGCCATTGGACCAGCCAGTCGGTAACTTTTTTCCGGTACAACTTTCTTAAGTACAAAGCTTCGCTGCCATTACTGGTGACCACCCGCTGTGTATTACCCACTGCGCCCTATATATATCCACCCTTCTCCTGCTGCAGACGGGAAAGGTGTCTAACCAAGAAAGTCAGAAATGTCGTGCAACAGTGCCCCCTTCTGGTGTCACGCCGAACTAGTTTGGTTGGTGCCATGCACACACAGTCCTTGCCGTCGTGCTTTTGTTTCTCTACCAACCTGGGGCCATTGGACCAGCCAGTCGGTAACTTTTTTCCGGTACAACTTTCTTAAGTACAAAGCTTCGCTGCCATTACTGGTGACCACCCGCTGTGTATTACCCACTGCGCCCTATATATATCCACCCTTCTCCTGCTGCAGACGGGAAAGGTGTCTAACCAAGAAAGTCAGAAATGTCGTGCAACAGTGCCCCCTTCTGGTGTCACGCCGAACTAGTTTGGTTGGTGCCATGCACACACAGTCCTTGCCGTCGTGCTTTTGTTTCTCTACCAACCTGGGGCCATTGGACCAGCCAGTCGGTAACTTTTTTCCGGTACAACTTTCTTAAGTACAAAGCTTCGCTGCCATTACTGGTGACCACCCGCTGTGTATTACCCACTGCGCCCTATATATATCCACCCTTCTCCTGCTGCAGACGGGAAAGGTGTCTAACCAAGAAAGTCAGAAATGTCGTGCAACAGTGCCCCCTTCTGGTGTCACGCCGAACTAGTTTGGTTGGTGCCATGCACACACAGTCCTTGCCGTCGTGCTTTTGTTTCTCTACCAACCTGGGGCCATTGGACCAGCCAGTCGGTAACTTTTTTCCGGTACAACTTTCTTAAGTACAAAGCTTCGCTGCCATTACTGGTGACCACCCGCTGTGTATTACCCACTGCGCCCTATATATATCCACCCTTCTCCTGCTGCAGACGGGAAAGGTGTCTAACCAAGAAAGTCAGAAATGTCGTGCAACAGTGCCCCCTTGTGGTGTCACGCCGAACTAGTTTGGTTGGTGCCATGCACACACAGTCCTTGCCGTCGTGCTTTTGTTTCTCTACCAACCTGGGGCCATTGGACCAGCCAGTCGGTAACTTTTTTCCGGTACAACTTTCTTAAGTACAAAGCTTCGCTGCCATTACTGGTGACCACCCGCTGTGTATTACCCACTGCGCCCTATATATATCCACCCTTCTCCTGCTGCAGACGGGAAAGGTGTCTAACCAAGAAAGTCAGAAATGTCGTGCAACAGTGCCCCCTTCTGGTGTCACGCCGAACTAGTTTGGTTGGTGCCATGCACACACAGTCCTTGCCGTCGTGCTTTTGTTTCTCTACCAACCTGGGGCCATTGGACCAGCCAGTCGGTAACTTTTTTCCGGTACAACTTTCTTAAGTACAAAGCTTCGCTGCCATTACTGGTGACCACCCGCTGTGTATTACCCACTGCGCCCTATATATATCCACCCTTCTCCTGCTGCAGACGGGAAAGGTGTCTAACCAAGAAAGTCAGAAATGTCGTGCAACAGTGCCCCCTTCTGGTGTCACGCCGAACTAGTTTGGTTGGTGCCATGCACACACAGTCCTTGCCGTCGTGCTTTTGTTTCTCTACCAACCTGGGGCCATTGGACCAGCCAGTCGGTAACTTTTTTCCGGTACAACTTTCTTAAGTACAAAGCTTCGCTGCCATTACTGGTGACCACCCGCTGTGTATTACCCACTGCGCCCTATATATATCCACCCTTCTCCTGCTGCAGACGGGAAAGGTGTCTAACCAAGAAAGTCAGAAATGTCGTGCAACAGTGCCCCCTTCTGGTGTCACGCCGAACTAGTTTGGTTGGTGCCATGCACACACAGTCCTTGCCGTCGTGCTTTTGTTTCTCTACCAACCTGGGGCCATTGGACCAGCCAGTCGGTAACTTTTTTCCGGTACAACTTTCTTAAGTACAAAGCTTCGCTGCCATTACTGGTGACCACCCGCTGTGTATTACCCACTGCGCCCTATATATATCCACCCTTCTCCTGCTGCAGACGGGAAAGGTGTCTAACCAAGAAAGTCAGAAATGTCGTGCAACAGTGCCCCCTTCTGGTGTCACGCCGAACTAGTTTGGTTGGTGCCATGCACACACAGTCCTTGCCGTCGTGCTTTTGTTTCTCTACCAACCTGGGGCCATTGGACCAGCCAGTCGGTAACTTTTTTCCGGTACAACTTTCTTAAGTACAAAGCTTCGCTGCCATTACTGGTGACCACCCGCTGTGTATTACCCACTGCGCCCTATATATATCCACCCTTCTCCTGCTGCAGACGGGAAAGGTGTCTAACCAAGAAAGTCAGAAATGTCGTGCAACAGTGCCCCCTTGTGGTGTCACGCCGAACTAGTTTGGTTGGTGCCATGCACACACAGTCCTTGCCGTCGTGCTTTTGTTTCTCTACCAACCTGGGGCCATTGGACCAGCCAGTCGGTAACTTTTTTCCGGTACAACTTTCTTAAGTACAAAGCTTCGCTGCCATTACTGGTGACCACCCGCTGTGTATTACCCACTGCGCCCTATATATATCCACCCTTCTCCTGCTGCAGACGGGAAAGGTGTCTAACCAAGAAAGTCAGAAATGTCGTGCAACAGTGCCCCCTTCTGGTGTCACGCCGAACTAGTTTGGTTGGTGCCATGCACACACAGTCCTTGCCGTCGTGCTTTTGTTTCTCTACCAACCTGGGGCCATTGGACCAGCCAGTCGGTAACTTTTTTCCGGTACAACTTTCTTAAGTACAAAGCTTCGCTGCCATTACTGGTGACCACCCGCTGTGTATTACCCACTGCGCCCTATATATATCCACCCTTCTCCTGCTGCAGACGGGAAAGGTGTCTAACCAAGAAAGTCAGAAATGTCGTGCAACAGTGCCCCCTTCTGGTGTCACGCCGAACTAGTTTGGTTGGTGCCATGCACACACAGTCCTTGCCGTCGTGCTTTTGTTTCTCTACCAACCTGGGGCCATTGGACCAGCCAGTCGGTAACTTTTTTCCGGTACAACTTTCTTAAGTACAAAGCTTCGCTGCCATTACTGGTGACCACCCGCTGTGTATTACCCACTGCGCCCTATATATATCCACCCTTCTCCTGCTGCAGACGGGAAAGGTGTCTAACCAAGAAAGTCAGAAATGTCGTGCAACAGTGCCCCCTTCTGGTGTCACGCCGAACTAGTTTGGTTGGTGCCATGCACACACAGTCCTTGCCGTCGTGCTTTTGTTTCTCTACCAACCTGGGGCCATTGGACCAGCCAGTCGGTAACTTTTTTCCGGTACAACTTTCTTAAGTACAAAGCTTCGCTGCCATTACTGGTGACCACCCGCTGTGTATTACCCACTGCGCCCTATATATATCCACCCTTCTCCTGCTGCAGACGGGAAAGGTGTCTAACCAAGAAAGTCAGAAATGTCGTGCAACAGTGCCCCCTTGTGGTGTCACGCCGAACTAGTTTGGTTGGTGCCATGCACACACAGTCCTTGCCGTCGTGCTTTTGTTTCTCTACCAACCTGGGGCCATTGGACCAGCCAGTCGGTAACTTTTTTCCGGTACAACTTTCTTAAGTACAAAGCTTCGCTGCCATTACTGGTGACCACCCGCTGTGTATTACCCACTGCGCCCTATATATATCCACCCTTCTCCTGCTGCAGACGGGAAAGGTGTCTAACCAAGAAAGTCAGAAATGTCGTGCAACAGTGCCCCCTTGTGGTGTCACGCCGAACTAGTTTGGTTGGTGCCATGCACACACAGTCCTTGCCGTCGTGCTTTTGTTTCTCTACCAACCTGGGGCCATTGGACCAGCCAGTCGGTAACTTTTTTCCGGTACAACTTTCTTAAGTACAAAGCTTCGCTGCCATTACTGGTGACCACCCGCTGTGTATTACCCACTGCGCCCTATATATATCCACCCTTCTCCTGCTGCAGACGGGAAAGGTGTCTAACCAAGAAAGTCAGAAATGTCGTGCAACAGTGCCCCCTTGTGGTGTCACGCCGAACTAGTTTGGTTGGTGCCATGCACACACAGTCCTTGCCGTCGTGCTTTTGTTTCTCTACCAACCTGGGGCCATTGGACCAGCCAGTCGGTAACTTTTTTCCGGTACAACTTTCTTAAGTACAAAGCTTCGCTGCCATTACTGGTGACCACCCGCTGTGTATTACCCACTGCGCCCTATATATATCCACCCTTCTCCTGCTGCAGACGGGAAAGGTGTCTAACCAAGAAAGTCAGAAATGTCGTGCAACAGTGCCCCCTTGTGGTGTCACGCCGAACTAGTTTGGTTGGTGCCATGCACACACAGTCCTTGCCGTCGTGCTTTTGTTTCTCTACCAACCTGGGGCCATTGGACCAGCCAGTCGGTAACTTTTTTCCGGTACAACTTTCTTAAGTACAAAGCTTCGCTGCCATTACTGGTGACCACCCGCTGTGTATTACCCACTGCGCCCTATATATATCCACCCTTCTCCTGCTGCAGACGGGAAAGGTGTATAACCAAGAAAGTCAGAAATGTCGTGCAACAGTGCCCCCTTCTGGTGTCACGCCGAACTAGTTTGGTTGGTGCCATGCACACACAGTCCTTGCCGTCGTGCTTTTGTTTCTCTACCAACCTGGGGCCATTGGACCAGCCAGTCGGTAACTTTTTTCCGGTACAACTTTCTTAAGTACAAAGCTTCGCTGCCATTACTGGTGACCACCCGCTGTGTATTACCCACTGCGCCCTATATATATCCACCCTTCTCCTGCTGCAGACGGGAAAGGTGTCTAACCAAGAAAGTCAGAAATGTCGTGCAACAGTGCCCCCTTCTGGTGTCACGCCGAACTAGTTTGGTTGGTGCCATGCACACACAGTCCTTGCCGTCGTGCTTTTGTTTCTCTACCAACCTGGGGCCATTGGACCAGCCAGTCGGTAACTTTTTTCCGGTACAACTTTCTTAAGTACAAAGCTTCGCTGCCATTACTGGTGACCACCCGCTGTGTATTACCCACTGCGCCCTATATATATCCACCCTTCTCCTGCTGCAGACGGGAAAGGTGTCTAACCAAGAAAGTCAGAAATGTCGTGCAACAGTGCCCCCTTGTGGTGTCACGCCGAACTAGTTTGGTTGGTGCCATGCACACACAGTCCTTGCCGTCGTGCTTTTGTTTCTCTACCAACCTGGGGCCATTGGACCAGCCAGTCGGTAACTTTTTTCCGGTACAACTTTCTTAAGTACAAAGCTTCGCTGCCATTACTGGTGACCACCCGCTGTGTATTACCCACTGCGCGCTATATATATGTCACTTCATATTGTGCTTTGCACTTAAAAGTAATGCAAGTGTACTTGAACCTAGAGAAATGGATACATATTCATGTATTAGGGGTATTAGAAACGTTGCGTATAGCAGCGTTTGATCTGCAGGGCATGTCCAGGTTGCAAACTTGTTGTGTGTAACCGATCCCCATGTAATTTATGGCGCGCGAATAATCCTCTATATCATATTCTATAGGGGCCAAAATAATTGTGCTGATACTTTCCTGTGGGCCTTTGGAGAAGCATTTGTGGGCATTATCATGGTGTTATTCTAATGCGTCGAAAAGAAGGTAAATAAATAGGCCTCGACAAAATGCACCAATGCAAATATATATTAAGCATTATATCATAGTTATTTGTAAGCTTTTAAGATTATTTGAATGCTTTTAGCAGGGAGAAAGCCATAACAATATGTATCAGCAAAGGTTTTTCATTGG
The DNA here is from genome assembly GCA_936440205.1 of Lepidonotus clava. Taxonomy (NCBI): domain Eukaryota; kingdom Metazoa; phylum Annelida; class Polychaeta; order Phyllodocida; family Polynoidae; genus Lepidonotus; species Lepidonotus clava. The sequence goes on along the minus strand of OW387150.1, from coordinate 28,434,300 downwards.
TTCAGTCTGGGATAGTATGGCATGGCTCATTTCCAATTCAATTAATTCATTATTTGTCAAAAAAACAGCATTTCAAAGTCTTTCTGCAAGTAGAATTTACAAGAATAAAAAGTAAAATGGTACTTTGAAGAAAACACCTGGACTTGACCGGGAACTGAACCCCAGACCTCTCACATGAAAGGCAGACATGCAGTCCACTAGGCCACAGAGACTTGACTGGTGGTAAACAAACAGTGGAAGGCTTTATCACAGTGCTCTAAGTGTTCGACAGCTACATCTGGGGAGAAATGAGAGAAGCGTTAATTTCCGACCTGCCATCTGTGGGAACAACCCTGAACTATGTGGAATTATAAGGGAAAAGGGAAAATTGATCCATATTTCATAATAAAACACACTATTTAATCATCATATTGCTGTCATCAATCCTAATGCTTCATGCAGAACATTATATAATTCACAGGTACTCCTAAACTACAGAGAATTATGAGGGAAAAGGGGAAAGTAATCCATATTTCATACAAAAAACAGTATCTATTCAACATATTGCTGTCATATGTCCTAATGCCCAATGCAGAGCATTATATAAGTCACAGGTACACCCGAACTGCACTGAGTCATAAGGAAAAAAGGGGGAATTAATTCATATTTCATAGGAAAACACTATATAATCATCATATTGCTGTCACCTTTCCTAATGCCTTATGCAGAAATTCACAGGTACATTGCAAATTGGCTGGGCTTATGTGGCCGATGTTCTTGCTTGCATATATATTAGTATACATTTGGGAATGCAGACTTGAGGTTTCATGCGCAAAATTGCTTCATGCATATACCATTCTGGTATGTATCATACATACTATACGTCTGGGAACACTGACTTATTGGTGCACACACAATTATTCCCTATGCATATATCATTTCATGTCTCATATCTATGAAAAACCCCCGTTTATTAGGCATGCATAGTGTGAAAGGCAATTGACTTATATTTGGAATATTGTGCAATGGCAACTGCCCGTCACTTCATATTGTGCTTTGCACTTAAAAGTAATGCAAGTGTACTTGAACCTAGAGAAATGGATACATATTCATGTATTAGGGGTATTAGAAACGTTGCGTATAGCAGCGTTTGATCTGCAGGGCATGTCCAGGTTGCAAACTTGTTGTGTGTAACCGATCCCCATGTAATTTATGGCGCGCGAATAATCCTCTATATCATATTCTATAGGGGCCAAAATAATTGTGCTGATACTTTCCTGTGGGCCTTTGGAGAAGCATTTGTGGGCGTTATCATGCTGTTATTCTAATGCGTCGAAAAGAAGGTAAATAAATAGGCCTCGACAAAATGCACCAATGCAAATATATATTAAGCATTATATCATAGTTATTTGTAAGCTTTTAAGATTATTTGAATGCTTTTAGCAGGGAGAAAGCCATAACAATATGTATCAGCAAAGGTTTTTCATTGGTTCAGTCTGGGATAGTATGGCATGGCTCATTTCCAATTCAATTAATTCATTATTTGTCAAAAAAACAGCATTTCAAAGTCTTTCTGCAAGTAGAATTTACAAGAATAAAAAGTAAAATGGTACTTTGAAGAAAACACCTGGACTTGACCGGGAACTGAACCCCAGACCTCTCACATGAAAGGCAGACATGCAGTCCACTAGGCCACAGAGACTTGACTGGTGGTAAACAAACAGTGGAAGGCTTTATCACAGTGCTCTAAGTGTTCGACAGCTACATCTGGGGAGAAATGAGAGAAGCGTAAATTTCCGACCTGCCATCTGTGGGAACAACCCTGAACTATGTGGAATTATAAGGGAAAAGGGAAAATTGATCCATATTTCATAATAAAACACACTATTTAATCATCATATTGCTGTCATCAATCCTAATGCTTCATGCAGAACATTATATAATTCACAGGTACTCCTAAACTACAGAGAATTATGAGGGAAAAGGGGAAAGTAATCCATATTTCATACAAAAAACAGTATCTATTCAACATATTGCTGTCATATGTCCTAATGCCCAATGCAGAGCATTATATAAGTCACAGGTACACCCGAACTGCACTGAGTCATAAGGAAAAAAGGGGGAATTAATTCATATTTCATAGGCAAACACTATATAATCATCATATTGCTGTCACCTTTCCTAATGCCTTATGCAGAAATTCACAGGTACATTGCAAATTGGCTGGGCTTATGTGGCCGATGTTCTTGCTTGCATATATATTAGTATACATTTGGGAATGCAGACTTGAGGTTTCATGCGCAAAATTGCTTCATGCATATACCATTCTGGTATGTATCATACATACTATACGTCTGGGAACACTGACTTATTGGTGCACACACAATTATTCCCTATGCATATATCATTTCATGTCTCATATCTATGAAAAACCCCCGTTTATTAGGCATGCATAGTGTGAAAGGCAATTGACTTATATTTGGAATATTGTGCAATGGCAACTGCCCGTCACTTCATATTGTGCTTTGCACTTAAAAGTAATGCAAGTGTACTTGAACCTAGAGAAATGGATACATATTCATGTATTAGGGGTATTAGAAACGTTGCGTATAGCAGCGTTTGATCTGCAGGGCATGTCCAGGTTGCAAACTTGTTGTGTGTAACCGATCCCCATGTAATTTATGGCGCGCGAATAATCCTCTATATCATATTCTATAGGGGCCAAAATAATTGTGCTGATACTTTCCTGTGGGCCTTTGGAGAAGCATTTGTGGGCGTTATCATGCTGTTATTCTAATGCGTCGAAAAGAAGGTAAATAAATAGGCCTCGACAAAATGCACCAATGCAAATATATATTAAGCATTATATCATAGTTATTTGTAAGCTTTTAAGATTATTTGAATGCTTTTAGCAGGGAGAAAGCCATAACAATATGTATCAGCAAAGGTTTTTCATTGGTTCAGTCTGGGATAGTATGGCATGGCTCATTTCCAATTCAATTAATTCATTATTTGTCAAAAAAACAGCATTTCAAAGTCTTTCTGCAAGTAGAATTTACAAGAATAAAAAGTAAAATGGTACTTTGAAGAAAACACCTGGACTTGACCGGGAACTGAACCCCAGACCTCTCACATGAAAGGCAGACATGCAGTCCACTAGGCCACAGAGACTTGACTGGTGGTAAACAAACAGTGGAAGGCTTTATCACAGTGCTCTAAGTGTTCGACAGCTACATCTGGGGAGAAATGAGAGAAGCGTTAATTTCCGACCTGCCATCTGTGGGAACAACCCTGAACTATGTGGAATTATAAGGGAAAAGGGAAAATTGATCCATATTTCATAATAAAACACACTATTTAATCATCATATTGCTGTCATCAATCCTAATGCTTCATGCAGAACATTATATAATTCACAGGTACTCCTAAACTACAGAGAATTATGAGGGAAAAGGGGAAAGTAATCCATATTTCATACAAAAAACAGTATCTATTCAACATATTGCTGTCATATGTCCTAATGCCCAATGCAGAGCATTATATAAGTCACAGGTACACCCGAACTGCACTGAGTCATAAGGAAAAAAGGGGGAATTAATTCATATTTCATAGGCAAACACTATATAATCATCATATTGCTGTCACCTTTCCTAATGCCTTATGCAGAAATTCACAGGTACATTGCAAATTGGCTGGGCTTATGTGGCCGATGTTCTTGCTTGCATATATATTAGTATACATTTGGGAATGCAGACTTGAGGTTTCATGCGCAAAATTGCTTCATGCATATACCATTCTGGTATGTATCATACATACTATACGTCTGGGAACACTGACTTATTGGTGCACACACAATTATTCCCTATGCATATATCATTTCATGTCTCATATCTATGAAAAACCCCCGTTTATTAGGCATGCATAGTGTGAAAGGCAATTGACTTATATTTGGAATATTGTGCAATGGCAACTGCCCGTCACTTCATATTGTGCTTTGCACTTAAAAGTAATGCAAGTGTACTTGAACCTAGAGAAATGGATACATATTCATGTATTAGGGGTATTAGAAACGTTGCGTATAGCAGCGTTTGATCTGCAGGGCATGTCCAGGTTGCAAACTTGTTGTGTGTAACCGATCCCCATGTAATTTATGGCGCGCGAATAATCCTCTATATCATATTCTATAGGGGCCAAAATAATTGTGCTGATACTTTCCTGTGGGCCTTTGGAGAAGCATTTGTGGGCGTTATCATGCTGTTATTCTAATGCGTCGAAAAGAAGGTAAATAAATAGGCCTCGACAAAATGCACCAATGCAAATATATATTAAGCATTATATCATAGTTATTTGTAAGCTTTTAAGATTATTTGAATGCTTTTAGCAGGGAGAAAGCCATAACAATATGTATCAGCAAAGGTTTTTCATTGGTTCAGTCTGGGATAGTATGGCATGGCTCATTTCCAATTCAATTAATTCATTATTTGTCAAAAAAACAGCATTTCAAAGTCTTTCTGCAAGTAGAATTTACAAGAATAAAAAGTAAAATGGTACTTTGAAGAAAACACCTGGACTTGACCGGGAACTGAACCCCAGACCTCTCACATGAAAGGCAGACATGCAGTCCACTAGGCCACAGAGACTTGACTGGTGGTAAACAAACAGTGGAAGGCTTTATCACAGTGCTCTAAGTGTTCGACAGCTACATCTGGGGAATGATGAGAGAAGCGTTAATTTCCGACCTGCCATCTGTGGGAACAACCCTGAACTATGTGGAATTATAAGGGAAAAGGGAAAATTGATCCATATTTCATAATAAAACACACTATTTAATCATCATATTGCTGTCATCAATCCTAATGCTTCATGCAGAACATTATATAATTCACAGGTACTCCTAAACTACAGAGAATTATGAGGGAAAAGGGGAAAGTAATCCATATTTCATACAAAAAACAGTATCTATTCAACATATTGCTGTCATATGTCCTAATGCCCAATGCAGAGCATTATATAAGTCACAGGTACACCCGAACTGCACTGAGTCATAAGGAAAAAAGGGGGAATTAATTCATATTTCATAGGCAAACACTATATAATCATCATATTGCTGTCACCTTTCCTAATGCCTTATGCAGAAATTCACAGGTACATTGCAAATTGGCTGGGCTTATGTGGCCGATGTTCTTGCTTGCATATATATTAGTATACATTTGGGAATGCAGACTTGAGGTTTCATGCGCAAAATTGCTTCATGCATATACCATTCTGGTATGTATCATACATACTATACGTCTGGGAACACTGACTTATTGGTGCACACACAATTATTCCCTATGCATATATCATTTCATGTCTCATATCTATGAAAAACCCCCGTTTATTAGGCATGCATAGTGTGAAAGGCAATTGACTTATATTTGGAATATTGTGCAATGGCAACTGCCCGTCACTTCATATTGTGCTTTGCACTTAAAAGTAATGCAAGTGTACTTGAACCTAGAGAAATGGATACATATTCATGTATTAGGGGTATTAGAAACGTTGCGTATAGCAGCGTTTGATCTGCAGGGCATGTCCAGGTTGCAAACTTGTTGTGTGTAACCGATCCCCATGTAATTTATGGCGCGCGAATAATCCTCTATATCATATTCTATAGGGGCCAAAATAATTGTGCTGATACTTTCCTGTGGGCCTTTGGAGAAGCATTTGTGGGCGTTATCATGCTGTTATTCTAATGCGTCGAAAAGAAGGTAAATAAATAGGCCTCGACAAAATGCACCAATGCAAATATATATTAAGCATTATATCATAGTTATTTGTAAGCTTTTAAGATTATTTGAATGCTTTTAGCAGGGAGAAAGCCATAACAATATGTATCAGCAAAGGTTTTTCATTGGTTCAGTCTGGGATAGTATGGCATGGCTCATTTCCAATTCAATTAATTCATTATTTGTCAAAAAAACAGCATTTCAAAGTCTTTCTGCAAGTAGAATTTACAAGAATAAAAAGTAAAATGGTACTTTGAAGAAAACACCTGGACTTGACCGGGAACTGAACCCCAGACCTCTCACATGAAAGGCAGACATGCAGTCCACTAGGCCACAGAGACTTGACTGGTGGTAAACAAACAGTGGAAGGCTTTATCACAGTGCTCTAAGTGTTCGACAGCTACATCTGGGGAATGATGAGAGAAGCGTTAATTTCCGACCTGCCATCTGTGGGAACAACCCTGAACTATGTGGAATTATAAGGGAAAAGGGAAAATTGATCCATATTTCATAATAAAACACACTATTTAATCATCATATTGCTGTCATCAATCCTAATGCTTCATGCAGAACATTATATAATTCACAGGTACTCCTAAACTACAGAGAATTATGAGGGAAAAGGGGAAAGTAATCCATATTTCATACAAAAAACAGTATCTATTCAACATATTGCTGTCATATGTCCTAATGCCCAATGCAGAGCATTATATAAGTCACAGGTACACCCGAACTGCACTGAGTCATAAGGAAAAAAGGGGGAATTAATTCATATTTCATAGGCAAACACTATATAATCATCATATTGCTGTCACCTTTCCTAATGCCTTATGCAGAAATTCACAGGTACATTGCAAATTGGCTGGGCTTATGTGGCCGATGTTCTTGCTTGCATATATATTAGTATACATTTGGGAATGCAGACTTGAGGTTTCATGCGCAAAATTGCTTCATGCATATACCATTCTGGTATGTATCATACATACTATACGTCTGGGAACACTGACTTATTGGTGCACACACAATTATTCCCTATGCATATATCATTTCATGTCTCATATCTATGAAAAACCCCCGTTTATTAGGCATGCATAGTGTGAAAGGCAATTGACTTATATTTGGAATATTGTGCAATGGCAACTGCCCGTCACTTCATATTGTGCTTTGCACTTAAAAGTAATGCAAGTGTACTTGAACCTAGAGAAATGGATACATATTCATGTATTAGGGGTATTAGAAACGTTGCGTATAGCAGCGTTTGATCTGCAGGGCATGTCCAGGTTGCAAACTTGTTGTGTGTAACCGATCCCCATGTAATTTATGGCGCGCGAATAATCCTCTATATCATATTCTATAGGGGCCAAAATAATTGTGCTGATACTTTCCTGTGGGCCTTTGGAGAAGCATTTGTGGGCGTTATCATGCTGTTATTCTAATGCGTCGAAAAGAAGGTAAATAAATAGGCCTCGACAAAATGCACCAATGCAAATATATATTAAGCATTATATCATAGTTATTTGTAAGCTTTTAAGATTATTTGAATGCTTTTAGCAGGGAGAAAGCCATAACAATATGTATCAGCAAAGGTTTTTCATTGGTTCAGTCTGGGATAGTATGGCATGGCTCATTTCCAATTCAATTAATTCATTATTTGTCAAAAAAACAGCATTTCAAAGTCTTTCTGCAAGTAGAATTTACAAGAATAAAAAGTAAAATGGTACTTTGAAGAAAACACCTGGACTTGACCGGGAACTGAACCCCAGACCTCTCACATGAAAGGCAGACATGCAGTCCACTAGGCCACAGAGACTTGACTGGTGGTAAACAAACAGTGGAAGGCTTTATCACAGTGCTCTAAGTGTTCGACAGCTACATCTGGGGAGAAATGAGAGAAGCGTTAATTTCCGACCTGCCATCTGTGGGAACAACCCTGAACTATGTGGAATTATAAGGGAAAAGGGAAAATTGATCCATATTTCATAATAAAACACACTATTTAATCATCATATTGCTGTCATCAATCCTAATGCTTCATGCAGAACATTATATAATTCACAGGTACTCCTAAACTACAGAGAATTATGAGGGAAAAGGGGAAAGTAATCCATATTTCATACAAAAAACAGTATCTATTCAACATATTGCTGTCATATGTCCTAATGCCCAATGCAGAGCATTATATAAGTCACAGGTACACCCGAACTGCACTGAGTCATAAGGAAAAAAGGGGGAATTAATTCATATTTCATAGGCAAACACTATATAATCATCATATTGCTGTCACCTTTCCTAATGCCTTATGCAGAAATTCACAGGTACATTGCAAATTGGCTGGGCTTATGTGGCCGATGTTCTTGCTTGCATATATATTAGTATACATTTGGGAATGCAGACTTGAGGTTTCATGCGCAAAATTGCTTCATGCATATACCATTCTGGTATGTATCATACATACTATACGTCTGGGAACACTGACTTATTGGTGCACACACAATTATTCCCTATGCATATATCATTTCATGTCTCATATCTATGAAAAACCCCCGTTTATTAGGCATGCATAGTGTGAAAGGCAATTGACTTATATTTGGAATATTGTGCAATGGCAACTGCCCGTCACTTCATATTGTGCTTTGCACTTAAAAGTAATGCAAGTGTACTTGAACCTAGAGAAATGGATACATATTCATGTATTAGGGGTATTAGAAACGTTGCGTATAGCAGCGTTTGATCTGCAGGGCATGTCCAGGTTGCAAACTTGTTGTGTGTAACCGATCCCCATGTAATTTATGGCGCGCGAATAATCCTCTATATCATATTCTATAGGGGCCAAAATAATTGTGCTGATACTTTCCTGTGGGCCTTTGGAGAAGCATTTGTGGGCGTTATCATGCTGTTATTCTAATGCGTCGAAAAGAAGGTAAATAAATAGGCCTCGACAAAATGCACCAATGCAAATATATATTAAGCATTATATCATAGTTATTTGTAAGCTTTTAAGATTATTTGAATGCTTTTAGCAGGGAGAAAGCCATAACAATATGTATCAGCAAAGGTTTTTCATTGGTTCAGTCTGGGATAGTATGGCATGGCTCATTTCCAATTCAATTAATTCATTATTTGTCAAAAAAACAGCATTTCAAAGTCTTTCTGCAAGTAGAATTTACAAGAATAAAAAGTAAAATGGTACTTTGAAGAAAACACCTGGACTTGACCGGGAACTGAACCCCAGACCTCTCACATGAAAGGCAGACATGCAGTCCACTAGGCCACAGAGACTTGACTGGTGGTAAACAAACAGTGGAAGGCTTTATCACAGTGCTCTAAGTGTTCGACAGCTACATCTGGGGAGAAATGAGAGAAGCGTTAATTTCCGACCTGCCATCTGTGGGAACAACCCTGAACTATGTGGAATTATAAGGGAAAAGGGAAAATTGATCCATATTTCATAATAAAACACACTATTTAATCATCATATTGCTGTCATCAATCCTAATGCTTCATGCAGAACATTATATAATTCACAGGTACTCCTAAACTACAGAGAATTATGAGGGAAAAGGGGAAAGTAATCCATATTTCATACAAAAAACAGTATCTATTCAACATATTGCTGTCATATGTCCTAATGCCCAATGCAGAGCATTATATAAGTCACAGGTACACCCGAACTGCACTGAGTCATAAGGAAAAAAGGGGGAATTAATTCATATTTCATAGGCAAACACTATATAATCATCATATTGCTGTCACCTTTCCTAATGCCTTATGCAGAAATTCACAGGTACATTGCAAATTGGCTGGGCTTATGTGGCCGATGTTCTTGCTTGCATATATATTAGTATACATTTGGGAATGCAGACTTGAGGTTTCATGCGCAAAATTGCTTCATGCATATACCATTCTGGTATGTATCATACATACTATACGTCTGGGAACACTGACTTATTGGTGCACACACAATTATTCCCTATGCATATATCATTTCATGTCTCATATCTATGAAAAACCCCCGTTTATTAGGCATGCATAGTGTGAAAGGCAATTGACTTATATTTGGAATATTGTGCAATGGCAACTGCCCGTCACTTCATATTGTGCTTTGCACTTAAAAGTAATGCAAGTGTACTTGAACCTAGAGAAATGGATACATATTCATGTATTAGGGGTATTAGAAACGTTGCGTATAGCAGCGTTTGATCTGCAGGGCATGTCCAGGTTGCAAACTTGTTGTGTGTAACCGATCCCCATGTAATTTATGGCGCGCGAATAATCCTCTATATCATATTCTATAGGGGCCAAAATAATTGTGCTGATACTTTCCTGTGGGCCTTTGGAGAAGCATTTGTGGGCGTTATCATGCTGTTATTCTAATGCGTCGAAAAGAAGGTAAATAAATAGGCCTCGACAAAATGCACCAATGCAAATATATATTAAGCATTATATCATAGTTATTTGTAAGCTTTTAAGATTATTTGAATGCTTTTAGCAGGGAGAAAGCCATAACAATATGTATCAGCAAAGGTTTTTCATTGGTTCAGTCTGGGATAGTATGGCATGGCTCATTTCCAATTCAATTAATTCATTATTTGTCAAAAAAACAGCATTTCAAAGTCTTTCTGCAAGTAGAATTTACAAGAATAAAAAGTAAAATGGTACTTTGAAGAAAACACCTGGACTTGACCGGGAACTGAACCCCAGACCTCTCACATGAAAGGCAGACATGCAGTCCACTAGGCCACAGAGACTTGACTGGTGGTAAACAAACAGTGGAAGGCTTTATCACAGTGCTCTAAGTGTTCGACAGCTACATCTGGGGAGAAATGAGAGAAGCGTTAATTTCCGACCTGCCATCTGTGGGAACAACCCTGAACTATGTGGAATTATAAGGGAAAAGGGAAAATTGATCCATATTTCATAATAAAACACACTATTTAATCATCATATTGCTGTCATCAATCCTAATGCTTCATGCAGAACATTATATAATTCACAGGTACTCCTAAACTACAGAGAATTATGAGGGAAAAGGGGAAAGTAATCCATATTTCATACAAAAAACAGTATCTATTCAACATATTGCTGTCATATGTCCTAATGCCCAATGCAGAGCATTATATAAGTCACAGGTACACCCGAACTGCACTGAGTCATAAGGAAAAAAGGGGGAATTAATTCATATTTCATAGGCAAACACTATATAATCATCATATTGCTGTCACCTTTCCTAATGCCTTATGCAGAAATTCACAGGTACATTGCAAATTGGCTGGGCTTATGTGGCCGATGTTCTTGCTTGCATATATATTAGTATACATTTGGGAATGCAGACTTGAGGTTTCATGCGCAAAATTGCTTCATGCATATACCATTCTGGTATGTATCATACATACTATACGTCTGGGAACACTGACTTATTGGTGCACACACAATTATTCCCTATGCATATATCATTTCATGTCTCATATCTATGAAAAACCCCCGTTTATTAGGCATGCATAGTGTGAAAGGCAATTGACTTATATTTGGAATATTGTGCAATGGCAACTGCCCGTCACTTCATATTGTGCTTTGCACTTAAAAGTAATGCAAGTGTACTTGAACCTAGAGAAATGGATACATATTCATGTATTAGGGGTATTAGAAACGTTGCGTATAGCAGCGTTTGATCTGCAGGGCATGTCCAGGTTGCAAACTTGTTGTGTGTAACCGATCCCCATGTAATTTATGGCGCGCGAATAATCCTCTATATCATATTCTATAGGGGCCAAAATAATTGTGCTGATACTTTCCTGTGGGCCTTTGGAGAAGCATTTGTGGGCGTTATCATGCTGTTATTCTAATGCGTCGAAAAGAAGGTAAATAAATAGGCCTCGACAAAATGCACCAATGCAAATATATATTAAGCATTATATCATAGTTATTTGTAAGCTTTTAAGATTATTTGAATGCTTTTAGCAGGGAGAAAGCCATAACAATATGTATCAGCAAAGGTTTTTCATTGGTTCAGTCTGGGATAGTATGGCATGGCTCATTTCCAATTCAATTAATTCATTATTTGTCAAAAAAACAGCATTTCAAAGTCTTTCTGCAAGTAGAATTTACAAGAATAAAAAGTAAAATGGTACTTTGAAGAAAACACCTGGACTTGACCGGGAACTGAACCCCAGACCTCTCACATGAAAGGCAGACATGCAGTCCACTAGGCCACAGAGACTTGACTGGTGGTAAACAAACAGTGGAAGGCTTTATCACAGTGCTCTAAGTGTTCGACAGCTACATCTGGGGAATGATGAGAGAAGCGTTAATTTCCGACCTGCCATCTGTGGGAACAACCCTGAACTATGTGGAATTATAAGGGAAAAGGGAAAATTGATCCATATTTCATAATAAAACACACTATTTAATCATCATATTGCTGTCATCAATCCTAATGCTTCATGCAGAACATTATATAATTCACAGGTACTCCTAAACTACAGAGAATTATGAGGGAAAAGGGGAAAGTAATCCATATTTCATACAAAAAACAGTATCTATTCAACATATTGCTGTCATATGTCCTAATGCCCAATGCAGAGCATTATATAAGTCACAGGTACACCCGAACTGCACTGAGTCATAAGGAAAAAAGGGGGAATTAATTCATATTTCATAGGCAAACACTATATAATCATCATATTGCTGTCACCTTTCCTAATGCCTTATGCAGAAATTCACAGGTACATTGCAAATTGGCTGGGCTTATGTGGCCGATGTTCTTGCTTGCATATATATTAGTATACATTTGGGAATGCAGACTTGAGGTTTCATGCGCAAAATTGCTTCATGCATATACCATTCTGGTATGTATCATACATACTATACGTCTGGGAACACTGACTTATTGGTGCACACACAATTATTCCCTATGCATATATCATTTCATGTCTCATATCTATGAAAAACCCCCGTTTATTAGGCATGCATAGTGTGAAAGGCAATTGACTTATATTTGGAATATTGTGCAATGGCAACTGCCCGTCACTTCATATTGTGCTTTGCACTTAAAAGTAATGCAAGTGTACTTGAACCTAGAGAAATGGATACATATTCATGTATTAGGGGTATTAGAAACGTTGCGTATAGCAGCGTTTGATCTGCAGGGCATGTCCAGGTTGCAAACTTGTTGTGTGTAACCGATCCCCATGTAATTTATGGCGCGCGAATAATCCTCTATATCATATTCTATAGGGGCCAAAATAATTGTGCTGATACTTTCCTGTGGGCCTTTGGAGAAGCATTTGTGGGCGTTATCATGCTGTTATTCTAATGCGTCGAAAAGAAGGTAAATAAATAGGCCTCGACAAAATGCACCAATGCAAATATATATTAAGCATTATATCATAGTTATTTGTAAGCTTTTAAGATTATTTGAATGCTTTTAGCAGGGAGAAAGCCATAACAATATGTATCAGCAAAGGTTTTTCATTGGTTCAGTCTGGGATAGTATGGCATGGCTCATTTCCAATTCAATTAATTCATTATTTGTCAAAAAAACAGCATTTCAAAGTCTTTCTGCAAGTAGAATTTACAAGAATAAAAAGTAAAATGGTACTTTGAAGAAAACACCTGGACTTGACCGGGAACTGAACCCCAGACCTCTCACATGAAAGGCAGACATGCAGTCCACTAGGCCACAGAGACTTGACTGGTGGTAAACAAACAGTGGAAGGCTTTATCACAGTGCTCTAAGTGTTCGACAGCTACATCTGGGGAGAAATGAGAGAAGCGTTAATTTCCGACCTGCCATCTGTGGGAACAACCCTGAACTATGTGGAATTATAAGGGAAAAGGGAAAATTGATCCATATTTCATAATAAAACACACTATTTAATCATCATATTGCTGTCATCAATCCTAATGCTTCATGCAGAACATTATATAATTCACAGGTACTCCTAAACTACAGAGAATTATGAGGGAAAAGGGGAAAGTAATCCATATTTCATACAAAAAACAGTATCTATTCAACATATTGCTGTCATATGTCCTAATGCCCAATGCAGAGCATTATATAAGTCACAGGTACACCCGAACTGCACTGAGTCATAAGGAAAAAAGGGGGAATTAATTCATATTTCATAGGCAAACACTATATAATCATCATATTGCTGTCACCTTTCCTAATGCCTTATGCAGAAATTCACAGGTACATTGCAAATTGGCTGGGCTTATGTGGCCGATGTTCTTGCTTGCATATATATTAGTATACATTTGGGAATGCAGACTTGAGGTTTCATGCGCAAAATTGCTTCATGCATATACCATTCTGGTATGTATCATACATACTATACGTCTGGGAACACTGACTTATTGGTGCACACACAATTATTCCCTATGCATATATCATTTCATGTCTCATATCTATGAAAAACCCCCGTTTATTAGGCATGCATAGTGTGAAAGGCAATTGACTTATATTTGGAATATTGTGCAATGGCAACTGCCCGTCACTTCATATTGTGCTTTGCACTTAAAAGTAATGCAAGTGTACTTGAACCTAGAGAAATGGATACATATTCATGTATTAGGGGTATTAGAAACGTTGCGTATAGCAGCGTTTGATCTGCAGGGCATGTCCAGGTTGCAAACTTGTTGTGTGTAACCGATCCCCATGTAATTTATGGCGCGCGAATAATCCTCTATATCATATTCTATAGGGGCCAAAATAATTGTGCTGATACTTTCCTGTGGGCCTTTGGAGAAGCATTTGTGGGCGTTATCATGCTGTTATTCTAATGCGTCGAAAAGAAGGTAAATAAATAGGCCTCGACAAAATGCACCAATGCAAATATATATTAAGCATTATATCATAGTTATTTGTAAGCTTTTAAGATTATTTGAATGCTTTTAGCAGGGAGAAAGCCATAACAATATGTATCAGCAAAGGTTTTTCATTGGTTCAGTCTGGGATAGTATGGCATGGCTCATTTCCAATTCAATTAATTCATTATTTGTCAAAAAAACAGCATTTCAAAGTCTTTCTGCAAGTAGAATTTACAAGAATAAAAAGTAAAATGGTACTTTGAAGAAAACACCTGGACTTGACCGGGAACTGAACCCCAGACCTCTCACATGAAAGGCAGACATGCAGTCCACTAGGCCACAGAGACTTGACTGGTGGTAAACAAACAGTGGAAGGCTTTATCACAGTGCTCTAAGTGTTCGACAGCTACATCTGGGGAGAAATGAGAGAAGCGTTAATTTCCGACCTGCCATCTGTGGGAACAACCCTGAACTATGTGGAATTATAAGGGAAAAGGGAAAATTGATCCATATTTCATAATAAAACACACTATTTAATCATCATATTGCTGTCATCAATCCTAATGCTTCATGCAGAACATTATATAATTCACAGGTACTCCTAAACTACAGAGAATTATGAGGGAAAAGGGGAAAGTAATCCATATTTCATACAAAAAACAGTATCTATTCAACATATTGCTGTCATATGTCCTAATGCCCAATGCAGAGCATTATATAAGTCACAGGTACACCCGAACTGCACTGAGTCATAAGGAAAAAAGGGGGAATTAATTCATATTTCATAGGCAAACACTATATAATCATCATATTGCTGTCACCTTTCCTAATGCCTTATGCAGAAATTCACAGGTACATTGCAAATTGGCTGGGCTTATGTGGCCGATGTTCTTGCTTGCATATATATTAGTATACATTTGGGAATGCAGACTTGAGGTTTCATGCGCAAAATTGCTTCATGCATATACCATTCTGGTATGTATCATACATACTATACGTCTGGGAACACTGACTTATTGGTGCACACACAATTATTCCCTATGCATATATCATTTCATGTCTCATATCTATGAAAAACCCCCGTTTATTAGGCATGCATAGTGTGAAAGGCAATTGACTTATATTTGGAATATTGTGCAATGGCAACTGCCCGTCACTTCATATTGTGCTTTGCACTTAAAAGTAATGCAAGTGTACTTGAACCTAGAGAAATGGATACATATTCATGTATTAGGGGTATTAGAAACGTTGCGTATAGCAGCGTTTGATCTGCAGGGCATGTCCAGGTTGCAAACTTGTTGTGTGTAACCGATCCCCATGTAATTTATGGCGCGCGAATAATCCTCTATATCATATTCTATAGGGGCCAAAATAATTGTGCTGATACTTTCCTGTGGGCCTTTGGAGAAGCATTTGTGGGCGTTATCATGCTGTTATTCTAATGCGTCGAAAAGAAGGTAAATAAATAGGCCTCGACAAAATGCACCAATGCAAATATATATTAAGCATTATATCATAGTTATTTGTAAGCTTTTAAGATTATTTGAATGCTTTTAGCAGGGAGAAAGCCATAACAATATGTATCAGCAAAGGTTTTTCATTGGTTCAGTCTGGGATAGTATGGCATGGCTCATTTCCAATTCAATTAATTCATTATTTGTCAAAAAAACAGCATTTCAAAGTCTTTCTGCAAGTAGAATTTACAAGAATAAAAAGTAAAATGGTACTTTGAAGAAAACACCTGGACTTGACCGGGAACTGAACCCCAGACCTCTCACATGAAAGGCAGACATGCAGTCCACTAGGCCACAGAGACTTGACTGGTGGTAAACAAACAGTGGAAGGCTTTATCACAGTGCTCTAAGTGTTCGACAGCTACATCTGGGGAGAAATGAGAGAAGCGTTAATTTCCGACCTGCCATCTGTGGGAACAACCCTGAACTATGTGGAATTATAAGGGAAAAGGGAAAATTGATCCATATTTCATAATAAAACACACTATTTAATCATCATATTGCTGTCATCAATCCTAATGCTTCATGCAGAACATTATATAATTCACAGGTACTCCTAAACTACAGAGAATTATGAGGGAAAAGGGGAAAGTAATCCATATTTCATACAAAAAACAGTATCTATTCAACATATTGCTGTCATATGTCCTAATGCCCAATGCAGAGCATTATATAAGTCACAGGTACACCCGAACTGCACTGAGTCATAAGGAAAAAAGGGGGAATTAATTCATATTTCATAGGCAAACACTATATAATCATCATATTGCTGTCACCTTTCCTAATGCCTTATGCAGAAATTCACAGGTACATTGCAAATTGGCTGGGCTTATGTGGCCGATGTTCTTGCTTGCATATATATTAGTATACATTTGGGAATGCAGACTTGAGGTTTCATGCGCAAAATTGCTTCATGCATATACCATTCTGGTATGTATCATACATACTATACGTCTGGGAACACTGACTTATTGGTGCACACACAATTATTCCCTATGCATATATCATTTCATGTCTCATATCTATGAAAAACCCCCGTTTATTAGGCATGCATAGTGTGAAAGGCAATTGACTTATATTTGGAATATTGTGCAATGGCAACTGCCCGTCACTTCATATTGTGCTTTGCACTTAAAAGTAATGCAAGTGTACTTGAACCTAGAGAAATGGATACATATTCATGTATTAGGGGTATTAGAAACGTTGCGTATAGCAGCGTTTGATCTGCAGGGCATGTCCAGGTTGCAAACTTGTTGTGTGTAACCGATCCCCATGTAATTTATGGCGCGCGAATAATCCTCTATATCATATTCTATAGGGGCCAAAATAATTGTGCTGATACTTTCCTGTGGGCCTTTGGAGAAGCATTTGTGGGCGTTATCATGCTGTTATTCTAATGCGTCGAAAAGAAGGTAAATAAATAGGCCTCGACAAAATGCACCAATGCAAATATATATTAAGCATTATATCATAGTTATTTGTAAGCTTTTAAGATTATTTGAATGCTTTTAGCAGGGAGAAAGCCATAACAATATGTATCAGCAAAGGTTTTTCATTGGTTCAGTCTGGGATAGTATGGCATGGCTCATTTCCAATTCAATTAATTCATTATTTGTCAAAAAAACAGCATTTCAAAGTCTTTCTGCAAGTAGAATTTACAAGAATAAAAAGTAAAATGGTACTTTGAAGAAAACACCTGGACTTGACCGGGAACTGAACCCCAGACCTCTCACATGAAAGGCAGACATGCAGTCCACTAGGCCACAGAGACTTGACTGGTGGTAAACAAACAGTGGAAGGCTTTATCACAGTGCTCTAAGTGTTCGACAGCTACATCTGGGGAATGATGAGAGAAGCGTTAATTTCCGACCTGCCATCTGTGGGAACAACCCTGAACTATGTGGAATTATAAGGGAAAAGGGAAAATTGATCCATATTTCATAATAAAACACACTATTTAATCATCATATTGCTGTCATCAATCCTAATGCTTCATGCAGAACATTATATAATTCACAGGTACTCCTAAACTACAGAGAATTATGAGGGAAAAGGGGAAAGTAATCCATATTTCATACAAAAAACAGTATCTATTCAACATATTGCTGTCATATGTCCTAATGCCCAATGCAGAGCATTATATAAGTCACAGGTACACCCGAACTGCACTGAGTCATAAGGAAAAAAGGGGGAATTAATTCATATTTCATAGGCAAACACTATATAATCATCATATTGCTGTCACCTTTCCTAATGCCTTATGCAGAAATTCACAGGTACATTGCAAATTGGCTGGGCTTATGTGGCCGATGTTCTTGCTTGCATATATATTAGTATACATTTGGGAATGCAGACTTGAGGTTTCATGCGCAAAATTGCTTCATGCATATACCATTCTGGTATGTATCATACATACTATACGTCTGGGAACACTGACTTATTGGTGCACACACAATTATTCCCTATGCATATATCATTTCATGTCTCATATCTATGAAAAACCCCCGTTTATTAGGCATGCATAGTGTGAAAGGCAATTGACTTATATTTGGAATATTGTGCAATGGCAACTGCCCGTCACTTCATATTGTGCTTTGCACTTAAAAGTAATGCAAGTGTACTTGAACCTAGAGAAATGGATACATATTCATGTATTAGGGGTATTAGAAACGTTGCGTATAGCAGCGTTTGATCTGCAGGGCATGTCCAGGTTGCAAACTTGTTGTGTGTAACCGATCCCCATGTAATTTATGGCGCGCGAATAATCCTCTATATCATATTCTATAGGGGCCAAAATAATTGTGCTGATACTTTCCTGTGGGCCTTTGGAGAAGCATTTGTGGGCGTTATCATGCTGTTATTCTAATGCGTCGAAAAGAAGGTAAATAAATAGGCCTCGACAAAATGCACCAATGCAAATATATATTAAGCATTATATCATAGTTATTTGTAAGCTTTTAAGATTATTTGAATGCTTTTAGCAGGGAGAAAGCCATAACAATATGTATCAGCAAAGGTTTTTCATTGGTTCAGTCTGGGATAGTATGGCATGGCTCATTTCCAATTCAATTAATTCATTATTTGTCAAAAAAACAGCATTTCAAAGTCTTTCTGCAAGTAGAATTTACAAGAATAAAAAGTAAAATGGTACTTTGAAGAAAACACCTGGACTTGACCGGGAACTGAACCCCAGACCTCTCACATGAAAGGCAGACATGCAGTCCACTAGGCCACAGAGACTTGACTGGTGGTAAACAAACAGTGGAAGGCTTTATCACAGTGCTCTAAGTGTTCGACAGCTACATCTGGGGAGAAATGAGAGAAGCGTTAATTTCCGACCTGCCATCTGTGGGAACAACCCTGAACTATGTGGAATTATAAGGGAAAAGGGAAAATTGATCCATATTTCATAATAAAACACACTATTTAATCATCATATTGCTGTCATCAATCCTAATGCTTCATGCAGAACATTATATAATTCACAGGTACTCCTAAACTACAGAGAATTATGAGGGAAAAGGGGAAAGTAATCCATATTTCATACAAAAAACAGTATCTATTCAACATATTGCTGTCATATGTCCTAATGCCCAATGCAGAGCATTATATAAGTCACAGGTACACCCGAACTGCACTGAGTCATAAGGAAAAAAGGGGGAATTAATTCATATTTCATAGGCAAACACTATATAATCATCATATTGCTGTCACCTTTCCTAATGCCTTATGCAGAAATTCACAGGTACATTGCAAATTGGCTGGGCTTATGTGGCCGATGTTCTTGCTTGCATATATATTAGTATACATTTGGGAATGCAGACTTGAGGTTTCATGCGCAAAATTGCTTCATGCATATACCATTCTGGTATGTATCATACATACTATACGTCTGGGAACACTGACTTATTGGTGCACACACAATTATTCCCTATGCATATATCATTTCATGTCTCATATCTATGAAAAACCCCCGTTTATTAGGCATGCATAGTGTGAAAGGCAATTGACTTATATTTGGAATATTGTGCAATGGCAACTGCCCGTCACTTCATATTGTGCTTTGCACTTAAAAGTAATGCAAGTGTACTTGAACCTAGAGAAATGGATACATATTCATGTATTAGGGGTATTAGAAACGTTGCGTATAGCAGCGTTTGATCTGCAGGGCATGTCCAGGTTGCAAACTTGTTGTGTGTAACCGATCCCCATGTAATTTATGGCGCGCGAATAATCCTCTATATCATATTCTATAGGGGCCAAAATAATTGTGCTGATACTTTCCTGTGGGCCTTTGGAGAAGCATTTGTGGGCGTTATCATGCTGTTATTCTAATGCGTCGAAAAGAAGGTAAATAAATAGGCCTCGACAAAATGCACCAATGCAAATATATATTAAGCATTATATCATAGTTATTTGTAAGCTTTTAAGATTATTTGAATGCTTTTAGCAGGGAGAAAGCCATAACAATATGTATCAGCAAAGGTTTTTCATTGGTTCAGTCTGGGATAGTATGGCATGGCTCATTTCCAATTCAATTAATTCATTATTTGTCAAAAAAACAGCATTTCAAAGTCTTTCTGCAAGTAGAATTTACAAGAATAAAAAGTAAAATGGTACTTTGAAGAAAACACCTGGACTTGACCGGGAACTGAACCCCAGACCTCTCACATGAAAGGCAGACATGCAGTCCACTAGGCCACAGAGACTTGACTGGTGGTAAACAAACAGTGGAAGGCTTTATCACAGTGCTCTAAGTGTTCGACAGCTACATCTGGGGAGAAATGAGAGAAGCGTTAATTTCCGACCTGCCATCTGTGGGAACAACCCTGAACTATGTGGAATTATAAGGGAAAAGGGAAAATTGATCCATATTTCATAATAAAACACACTATTTAATCATCATATTGCTGTCATCAATCCTAATGCTTCATGCAGAACATTATATAATTCACAGGTACTCCTAAACTACAGAGAATTATGAGGGAAAAGGGGAAAGTAATCCATATTTCATACAAAAAACAGTATCTATTCAACATATTGCTGTCATATGTCCTAATGCCCAATGCAGAGCATTATATAAGTCACAGGTACACCCGAACTGCACTGAGTCATAAGGAAAAAAGGGGGAATTAATTCATATTTCATAGGCAAACACTATATAATCATCATATTGCTGTCACCTTTCCTAATGCCTTATGCAGAAATTCACAGGTACATTGCAAATTGGCTGGGCTTATGTGGCCGATGTTCTTGCTTGCATATATATTAGTATACATTTGGGAATGCAGACTTGAGGTTTCATGCGCAAAATTGCTTCATGCATATACCATTCTGGTATGTATCATACATACTATACGTCTGGGAACACTGACTTATTGGTGCACACACAATTATTCCCTATGCATATATCATTTCATGTCTCATATCTATGAAAAACCCCCGTTTATTAGGCATGCATAGTGTGAAAGGCAATTGACTTATATTTGGAATATTGTGCAATGGCAACTGCCCGTCACTTCATATTGTGCTTTGCACTTAAAAGTAATGCAAGTGTACTTGAACCTAGAGAAATGGATACATATTCATGTATTAGGGGTATTAGAAACGTTGCGTATAGCAGCGTTTGATCTGCAGGGCATGTCCAGGTTGCAAACTTGTTGTGTGTAACCGATCCCCATGTAATTTATGGCGCGCGAATAATCCTCTATATCATATTCTATAGGGGCCAAAATAATTGTGCTGATACTTTCCTGTGGGCCTTTGGAGAAGCATTTGTGGGCGTTATCATGCTGTTATTCTAATGCGTCGAAAAGAAGGTAAATAAATAGGCCTCGACAAAATGCACCAATGCAAATATATATTAAGCATTATATCATAGTTATTTGTAAGCTTTTAAGATTATTTGAATGCTTTTAGCAGGGAGAAAGCCATAACAATATGTATCAGCAAAGGTTTTTCATTGGTTCAGTCTGGGATAGTATGGCATGGCTCATTTCCAATTCAATTAATTCATTATTTGTCAAAAAAACAGCATTTCAAAGTCTTTCTGCAAGTAGAATTTACAAGAATAAAAAGTAAAATGGTACTTTGAAGAAAACACCTGGACTTGACCGGGAACTGAACCCCAGACCTCTCACATGAAAGGCAGACATGCAGTCCACTAGGCCACAGAGACTTGACTGGTGGTAAACAAACAGTGGAAGGCTTTATCACAGTGCTCTAAGTGTTCGACAGCTACATCTGGGGAGAAATGAGAGAAGCGTTAATTTCCGACCTGCCATCTGTGGGAACAACCCTGAACTATGTGGAATTATAAGGGAAAAGGGAAAATTGATCCATATTTCATAATAAAACACACTATTTAATCATCATATTGCTGTCATCAATCCTAATGCTTCATGCAGAACATTATATAATTCACAGGTACTCCTAAACTACAGAGAATTATGAGGGAAAAGGGGAAAGTAATCCATATTTCATACAAAAAACAGTATCTATTCAACATATTGCTGTCATATGTCCTAATGCCCAATGCAGAGCATTATATAAGTCACAGGTACACCCGAACTGCACTGAGTCATAAGGAAAAAAGGGGGAATTAATTCATATTTCATAGGCAAACACTATATAATCATCATATTGCTGTCACCTTTCCTAATGCCTTATGCAGAAATTCACAGGTACATTGCAAATTGGCTGGGCTTATGTGGCCGATGTTCTTGCTTGCATATATATTAGTATACATTTGGGAATGCAGACTTGAGGTTTCATGCGCAAAATTGCTTCATGCATATACCATTCTGGTATGTATCATACATACTATACGTCTGGGAACACTGACTTATTGGTGCACACACAATTATTCCCTATGCATATATCATTTCATGTCTCATATCTATGAAAAACCCCCGTTTATTAGGCATGCATAGTGTGAAAGGCAATTGACTTATATTTGGAATATTGTGCAATGGCAACTGCCCGTCACTTCATATTGTGCTTTGCACTTAAAAGTAATGCAAGTGTACTTGAACCTAGAGAAATGGATACATATTCATGTATTAGGGGTATTAGAAACGTTGCGTATAGCAGCGTTTGATCTGCAGGGCATGTCCAGGTTGCAAACTTGTTGTGTGTAACCGATCCCCATGTAATTTATGGCGCGCGAATAATCCTCTATATCATATTCTATAGGGGCCAAAATAATTGTGCTGATACTTTCCTGTGGGCCTTTGGAGAAGCATTTGTGGGTGTTATCATGCTGTTATTCTAATGCGTCGAAAAGAAGGTAAATAAATAGGCCTCGACAAAATGCACCAATGCAAATATATATTAAGCATTATATCATAGTTATTTGTAAGCTTTTAAGATTATTTGAATGCTTTTAGCAGGGAGAAAGCCATAACAATATGTATCAGCAAAGGTTTTTCATTGGTTCAGTCTGGGATAGTATGGCATGGCTCATTTCCAATTCAATTAATTCATTATTTGTCAAAAAAACAGCATTTCAAAGTCTTTCTGCAAGTAGAATTTACAAGAATAAAAAGTAAAATGGTACTTTGAAGAAAACACCTGGACTTGACCGGGAACTGAACCCCAGACCTCTCACATGAAAGGCAGACATGCAGTCCACTAGGCCACAGAGACTTGACTGGTGGTAAACAAACAGTGGAAGGCTTTATCACAGTGCTCTAAGTGTTCGACAGCTACATCTGGGGAGAAATGAGAGAAGCGTTAATTTCCGACCTGCCATCTGTGGGAACAACCCTGAACTATGTGGAATTATAAGGGAAAAGGGAAAATTGATCCATATTTCATAATAAAACACACTATTTAATCATCATATTGCTGTCATCAATCCTAATGCTTCATGCAGAACATTATATAATTCACAGGTACTCCTAAACTACAGAGAATTATGAGGGAAAAGGGGAAAGTAATCCATATTTCATACAAAAAACAGTATCTATTCAACATATTGCTGTCATATGTCCTAATGCCCAATGCAGAGCATTATATAAGTCACAGGTACACCCGAACTGCACTGAGTCATAAGGAAAAAAGGGGGAATTAATTCATATTTCATAGGCAAACACTATATAATCATCATATTGCTGTCACCTTTCCTAATGCCTTATGCAGAAATTCACAGGTACATTGCAAATTGGCTGGGCTTATGTGGCCGATGTTCTTGCTTGCATATATATTAGTATACATTTGGGAATGCAGACTTGAGGTTTCATGCGCAAAATTGCTTCATGCATATACCATTCTGGTATGTATCATACATACTATACGTCTGGGAACACTGACTTATTGGTGCACACACAATTATTCCCTATGCATATATCATTTCATGTCTCATATCTATGAAAAACCCCCGTTTATTAGGCATGCATAGTGTGAAAGGCAATTGACTTATATTTGGAATATTGTGCAATGGCAACTGCCCGTCACTTCATATTGTGCTTTGCACTTAAAAGTAATGCAAGTGTACTTGAACCTAGAGAAATGGATACATATTCATGTATTAGGGGTATTAGAAACGTTGCGTATAGCAGCGTTTGATCTGCAGGGCATGTCCAGGTTGCAAACTTGTTGTGTGTAACCGATCCCCATGTAATTTATGGCGCGCGAATAATCCTCTATATCATATTCTATAGGGGCCAAAATAATTGTGCTGATACTTTCCTGTGGGCCTTTGGAGAAGCATTTGTGGGCGTTATCATGCTGTTATTCTAATGCGTCGAAAAGAAGGTAAATAAATAGGCCTCGACAAAATGCACCAATGCAAATATATATTAAGCATTATATCATAGTTATTTGTAAGCTTTTAAGATTATTTGAATGCTTTTAGCAGGGAGAAAGCCATAACAATATGTATCAGCAAAGGTTTTTCATTGGTTCAGTCTGGGATAGTATGGCATGGCTCATTTCCAATTCAATTAATTCATTATTTGTCAAAAAAACAGCATTTCAAAGTCTTTCTGCAAGTAGAATTTACAAGAATAAAAAGTAAAATGGTACTTTGAAGAAAACACCTGGACTTGACCGGGAACTGAACCCCAGACCTCTCACATGAAAGGCAGACATGCAGTCCACTAGGCCACAGAGACTTGACTGGTGGTAAACAAACAGTGGAAGGCTTTATCACAGTGCTCTAAGTGTTCGACAGCTACATCTGGGGAGAAATGAGAGAAGCGTTAATTTCCGACCTGCCATCTGTGGGAACAACCCTGAACTATGTGGAATTATAAGGGAAAAGGGAAAATTGATCCATATTTCATAATAAAACACACTATTTAATCATCATATTGCTGTCATCAATCCTAATGCTTCATGCAGAACATTATATAATTCACAGGTACTCCTAAACTACAGAGAATTATGAGGGAAAAGGGGAAAGTAATCCATATTTCATACAAAAAACAGTATCTATTCAACATATTGCTGTCATATGTCCTAATGCCCAATGCAGAGCATTATATAAGTCACAGGTACACCCGAACTGCACTGAGTCATAAGGAAAAAAGGGGGAATTAATTCATATTTCATAGGCAAACACTATATAATCATCATATTGCTGTCACCTTTCCTAATGCCTTATGCAGAAATTCACAGGTACATTGCAAATTGGCTGGGCTTATGTGGCCGATGTTCTTGCTTGCATATATATTAGTATACATTTGGGAATGCAGACTTGAGGTTTCATGCGCAAAATTGCTTCATGCATATACCATTCTGGTATGTATCATACATACTATACGTCTGGGAACACTGACTTATTGGTGCACACACAATTATTCCCTATGCATATATCATTTCATGTCTCATATCTATGAAAAACCCCCGTTTATTAGGCATGCATAGTGTGAAAGGCAATTGACTTATATTTGGAATATTGTGCAATGGCAACTGCCCGTCACTTCATATTGTGCTTTGCACTTAAAAGTAATGCAAGTGTACTTGAACCTAGAGAAATGGATACATATTCATGTATTAGGGGTATTAGAAACGTTGCGTATAGCAGCGTTTGATCTGCAGGGCATGTCCAGGTTGCAAACTTGTTGTGTGTAACCGATCCCCATGTAATTTATGGCGCGCGAATAATCCTCTATATCATATTCTATAGGGGCCAAAATAATTGTGCTGATACTTTCCTGTGGGCCTTTGGAGAAGCATTTGTGGGCGTTATCATGCTGTTATTCTAATGCGTCGAAAAGAAGGTAAATAAATAGGCCTCGACAAAATGCACCAATGCAAATATATATTAAGCATTATATCATAGTTATTTGTAAGCTTTTAAGATTATTTGAATGCTTTTAGCAGGGAGAAAGCCATAACAATATGTATCAGCAAAGGTTTTTCATTGGTTCAGTCTGGGATAGTATGGCATGGCTCATTTCCAATTCAATTAATTCATTATTTGTCAAAAAAACAGCATTTCAAAGTCTTTCTGCAAGTAGAATTTACAAGAATAAAAAGTAAAATGGTACTTTGAAGAAAACACCTGGACTTGACCGGGAACTGAACCCCAGACCTCTCACATGAAAGGCAGACATGCAGTCCACTAGGCCACAGAGACTTGACTGGTGGTAAACAAACAGTGGAAGGCTTTATCACAGTGCTCTAAGTGTTCGACAGCTACATCTGGGGAGAAATGAGAGAAGCGTTAATTTCCGACCTGCCATCTGTGGGAACAACCCTGAACTATGTGGAATTATAAGGGAAAAGGGAAAATTGATCCATATTTCATAATAAAACACACTATTTAATCATCATATTGCTGTCATCAATCCTAATGCTTCATGCAGAACATTATATAATTCACAGGTACTCCTAAACTACAGAGAATTATGAGGGAAAAGGGGAAAGTAATCCATATTTCATACAAAAAACAGTATCTATTCAACATATTGCTGTCATATGTCCTAATGCCCAATGCAGAGCATTATATAAGTCACAGGTACACCCGAACTGCACTGAGTCATAAGGAAAAAAGGGGGAATTAATTCATATTTCATAGGCAAACACTATATAATCATCATATTGCTGTCACCTTTCCTAATGCCTTATGCAGAAATTCACAGGTACATTGCAAATTGGCTGGGCTTATGTGGCCGATGTTCTTGCTTGCATATATATTAGTATACATTTGGGAATGCAGACTTGAGGTTTCATGCGCAAAATTGCTTCATGCATATACCATTCTGGTATGTATCATACATACTATACGTCTGGGAACACTGACTTATTGGTGCACACACAATTATTCCCTATGCATATATCATTTCATGTCTCATATCTATGAAAAACCCCCGTTTATTAGGCATGCATAGTGTGAAAGGCAATTGACTTATATTTGGAATATTGTGCAATGGCAACTGCCCGTCACTTCATATTGTGCTTTGCACTTAAAAGTAATGCAAGTGTACTTGAACCTAGAGAAATGGATACATATTCATGTATTAGGGGTATTAGAAACGTTGCGTATAGCAGCGTTTGATCTGCAGGGCATGTCCAGGTTGCAAACTTGTTGTGTGTAACCGATACCCATGTACTTTATGGCGCGCGAATAATCCTCTATATCATATTCTATAGGGGCCAAAATAATTGTGCTGATACTTTCCTGTGGGCCTTTGGAGAAGCATTTGTGGGCGTTATCATGCTGTTATTCTAATGTGTCGAAAAGAAGGTAAATAAATAGGCCTCGACAAAATGCACCAATGCAAATATATATTAAGCATTATATCATAGTTATTTGTAAGCTTTTAAGATTATTTGAATGCTTTTAGCAGGGAGAAAGCCATAACAATATGTATCAGCAAAGGTTTTTCATTGGTTCAGTCTGGGATAGTATGGCATGGCTCATTTCCAATTCAATTAATTCATTATTTGTCAAAAAAACAGCATTTCAAAGTCTTTCTGCAAGTAGAATTTACAAGAATAAAAAGTAAAATGGTACTTTGAAGAAAACACCTGGACTTGACCGGGAACTGAACCCCAGACCTCTCACATGAAAGGCAGACATGCAGTCCACTAGGCCACAGAGACTTGACTGGTGGTAAACAAACAGTGGAAGGCTTTATCACAGTGCTCTAAGTGTTCGACAGCTACATCTGGGGAGAAATGAGAGAAGCGTTAATTTCCGACCTGCCATCTGTGGGAACAACCCTGAACTATGTGGAATTATAAGGGAAAAGGGAAAATTGATCCATATTTCATAATAAAACACACTATTTAATCATCATATTGCTGTCATCAATCCTAATGCTTCATGCAGAACATTATATAATTCACAGGTACTCCTAAACTACAGAGAATTATGAGGGAAAAGGGGAAAGTAATCCATATTTCATACAAAAAACAGTATCTATTCAACATATTGCTGTCATATGTCCTAATGCCCAATGCAGAGCATTATATAAGTCACAGGTACACCCGAACTGCACTGAGTCATAAGGAAAAAAGGGGGAATTAATTCATATTTCATAGGCAAACACTATATAATCATCATATTGCTGTCACCTTTCCTAATGCCTTATGCAGAAATTCACAGGTACATTGCAAATTGGCTGGGCTTATGTGGCCGATGTTCTTGCTTGCATATATATTAGTATACATTTGGGAATGCAGACTTGAGGTTTCATGCGCAAAATTGCTTCATGCATATACCATTCTGGTATGTATCATACATACTATACGTCTGGGAACACTGACTTATTGGTGCACACACAATTATTCCCTATGCATATATCATTTCATGTCTCATATCTATGAAAAACCCCCGTTTATTAGGCATGCATAGTGTGAAAGGCAATTGACTTATATTTGGAATATTGTGCAATGGCAACTGCCCGTCACTTCATATTGTGCTTTGCACTTAAAAGTAATGCAAGTGTACTTGAACCTAGAGAAATGGATACATATTCATGTATTAGGGGTATTAGAAACGTTGCGTATAGCAGCGTTTGATCTGCAGGGCATGTCCAGGTTGCAAACTTGTTGTGTGTAACCGATCCCCATGTAATTTATGGCGCGCGAATAATCCTCTATATCATATTCTATAGGGGCCAAAATAATTGTGCTGATACTTTCCTGTGGGCCTTTGGAGAAGCATTTGTGGGCGTTATCATGCTGTTATTCTAATGCGTCGAAAAGAAGGTAAATAAATAGGCCTCGACAAAATGCACCAATGCAAATATATATTAAGCATTATATCATAGTTATTTGTAAGCTTTTAAGATTATTTGAATGCTTTTAGCAGGGAGAAAGCCATAACAATATGTATCAGCAAAGGTTTTTCATTGGTTCAGTCTGGGATAGTATGGCATGGCTCATTTCCAATTCAATTAATTCATTATTTGTCAAAAAAACAGCATTTCAAAGTCTTTCTGCAAGTAGAATTTACAAGAATAAAAAGTAAAATGGTACTTTGAAGAAAACACCTGGACTTGACCGGGAACTGAACCCCAGACCTCTCACATGAAAGGCAGACATGCAGTCCACTAGGCCACAGAGACTTGACTGGTGGTAAACAAACAGTGGAAGGCTTTATCACAGTGCTCTAAGTGTTCGACAGCTACATCTGGGGAGAAATGAGAGAAGCGTTAATTTCCGACCTGCCATCTGTGGGAACAACCCTGAACTATGTGGAATTATAAGGGAAAAGGGAAAATTGATCCATATTTCATAATAAAACACACTATTTAATCATCATATTGCTGTCATCAATCCTAATGCTTCATGCAGAACATTATATAATTCACAGGTACTCCTAAACTACAGAGAATTATGAGGGAAAAGGGGAAAGTAATCCATATTTCATACAAAAAACAGTATCTATTCAACATATTGCTGTCATATGTCCTAATGCCCAATGCAGAGCATTATATAAGTCACAGGTACACCCGAACTGCACTGAGTCATAAGGAAAAAAGGGGGAATTAATTCATATTTCATAGGCAAACACTATATAATCATCATATTGCTGTCACCTTTCCTAATGCCTTATGCAGAAATTCACAGGTACATTGCAAATTGGCTGGGCTTATGTGGCCGATGTTCTTGCTTGCATATATATTAGTATACATTTGGGAATGCAGACTTGAGGTTTCATGCGCAAAATTGCTTCATGCATATACCATTCTGGTATGTATCATACATACTATACGTCTGGGAACACTGACTTATTGGTGCACACACAATTATTCCCTATGCATATATCATTTCATGTCTCATATCTATGAAAAACCCCCGTTTATTAGGCATGCATAGTGTGAAAGGCAATTGACTTATATTTGGAATATTGTGCAATGGCAACTGCCCGTCACTTCATATTGTGCTTTGCACTTAAAAGTAATGCAAGTGTACTTGAACCTAGAGAAATGGATACATATTCATGTATTAGGGGTATTAGAAACGTTGCGTATAGCAGCGTTTGATCTGCAGGGCATGTCCAGGTTGCAAACTTGTTGTGTGTAACCGATCCCCATGTAATTTATGGCGCGCGAATAATCCTCTATATCATATTCTATAGGGGCCAAAATAATTGTGCTGATACTTTCCTGTGGGCCTTTGGAGAAGCATTTGTGGGCGTTATCATGCTGTTATTCTAATGCGTCGAAAAGAAGGTAAATAAATAGGCCTCGACAAAATGCACCAATGCAAATATATATTAAGCATTATATCATAGTTATTTGTAAGCTTTTAAGATTATTTGAATGCTTTTAGCAGGGAGAAAGCCATAACAATATGTATCAGCAAAGGTTTTTCATTGGTTCAGTCTGGGATAGTATGGCATGGCTCATTTCCAATTCAATTAATTCATTATTTGTCAAAAAAACAGCATTTCAAAGTCTTTCTGCAAGTAGAATTTACAAGAATAAAAAGTAAAATGGTACTTTGAAGAAAACACCTGGACTTGACCGGGAACTGAACCCCAGACCTCTCACATGAAAGGCAGACATGCAGTCCACTAGGCCACAGAGACTTGACTGGTGGTAAACAAACAGTGGAAGGCTTTATCACAGTGCTCTAAGTGTTCGACAGCTACATCTGGGGAGAAATGAGAGAAGCGTTAATTTCCGACCTGCCATCTATGGGAACAACCCTGAACTATGTGGAATTATAAGGGAAAAGGGAAAATTGATCCATATTTCATAATAAAACACACTATTTAATCATCATATTGCTGTCATCAATCCTAATGCTTCATGCAGAACATTATATAATTCACAGGTACTCCTAAACTACAGAGAATTATGAGGGAAAAGGGGAAAGTAATCCATATTTCATACAAAAAACAGTATCTATTCAACATATTGCTGTCATATGTCCTAATGCCCAATGCAGAGCATTATATAAGTCACAGGTACACCCGAACTGCACTGAGTCATAAGGAAAAAAGGGGGAATTAATTCATATTTCATAGGCAAACACTATATAATCATCATATTGCTGTCACCTTTCCTAATGCCTTATGCAGAAATTCACAGGTACATTGCAAATTGGCTGGGCTTATGTGGCCGATGTTCTTGCTTGCATATATATTAGTATACATTTGGGAATGCAGACTTGAGGTTTCATGCGCAAAATTGCTTCATGCATATACCATTCTGGTATGTATCATACATACTATACGTCTGGGAACACTGACTTATTGGTGCACACACAATTATTCCCTATGCATATATCATTTCATGTCTCATATCTATGAAAAACCCCCGTTTATTAGGCATGCATAGTGTGAAAGGCAATTGACTTATATTTGGAATATTGTGCAATGGCAACTGCCCGTCACTTCATATTGTGCTTTGCACTTAAAAGTAATGCAAGTGTACTTGAACCTAGAGAAATGGATACATATTCATGTATTAGGGGTATTAGAAACGTTGCGTATAGCAGCGTTTGATCTGCAGGGCATGTCCAGGTTGCAAACTTGTTGTGTGTAACCGATCCCCATGTAATTTATGGCGCGCGAATAATCCTCTATATCATATTCTATAGGGGCCAAAATAATTGTGCTGATACTTTCCTGTGGGCCTTTGGAGAAGCATTTGTGGGCGTTATCATGCTGTTATTCTAATGCGTCGAAAAGAAGGTAAATAAATAGGCCTCGACAAAATGCACCAATGCAAATATATATTAAGCATTATATCATAGTTATTTGTAAGCTTTTAAGATTATTTGAATGCTTTTAGCAGGGAGAAAGCCATAACAATATGTATCAGCAAAGGTTTTTCATTGGTTCAGTCTGGGATAGTATGGCATGGCTCATTTCCAATTCAATTAATTCATTATTTGTCAAAAAAACAGCATTTCAAAGTCTTTCTGCAAGTAGAATTTACAAGAATAAAAAGTAAAATGGTACTTTGAAGAAAACACCTGGACTTGACCGGGAACTGAACCCCAGACCTCTCACATGAAAGGCAGACATGCAGTCCACTAGGCCACAGAGACTTGACTGGTGGTAAACAAACAGTGGAAGGCTTTATCACAGTGCTCTAAGTGTTCGACAGCTACATCTGGGGAGAAATGAGAGAAGCGTTAATTTCCGACCTGCCATCTGTGGGAACAACCCTGAACTATGTGGAATTATAAGGGAAAAGGGAAAATTGATCCATATTTCATAATAAAACACACTATTTAATCATCATATTGCTGTCATCAATCCTAATGCTTCATGCAGAACATTATATAATTCACAGGTACTCCTAAACTACAGAGAATTATGAGGGAAAAGGGGAAAGTAATCCATATTTCATACAAAAAACAGTATCTATTCAACATATTGCTGTCATATGTCCTAATGCCCAATGCAGAGCATTATATAAGTCACAGGTACACCCGAACTGCACTGAGTCATAAGGAAAAAAGGGGGAATTAATTCATATTTCATAGGCAAACACTATATAATCATCATATTGCTGTCACCTTTCCTAATGCCTTATGCAGAAATTCACAGGTACATTGCAAATTGGCTGGGCTTATGTGGCCGATGTTCTTGCTTGCATATATATTAGTATACATTTGGGAATGCAGACTTGAGGTTTCATGCGCAAAATTGCTTCATGCATATACCATTCTGGTATGTATCATACATACTATACGTCTGGGAACACTGACTTATTGGTGCACACACAATTATTCCCTATGCATATATCATTTCATGTCTCATATCTATGAAAAACCCCCGTTTATTAGGCATGCATAGTGTGAAAGGCAATTGACTTATATTTGGAATATTGTGCAATGGCAACTGCCCGTCACTTCATATTGTGCTTTGCACTTAAAAGTAATGCAAGTGTACTTGAACCTAGAGAAATGGATACATATTCATGTATTAGGGGTATTAGAAACGTTGCGTATAGCAGCGTTTGATCTGCAGGGCATGTCCAGGTTGCAAACTTGTTGTGTGTAACCGATCCCCATGTAATTTATGGCGCGCGAATAATCCTCTATATCATATTCTATAGGGGCCAAAATAATTGTGCTGATACTTTCCTGTGGGCCTTTGGAGAAGCATTTGTGGGCGTTATCATGCTGTT
Organism: Lepidonotus clava; assembly: GCA_936440205.1. NCBI lineage: Eukaryota > Metazoa > Annelida > Polychaeta > Phyllodocida > Polynoidae > Lepidonotus > Lepidonotus clava. The sequence continues at coordinate 28,400,682 of OW387150.1, read as the reverse complement.
ATTCTAATGTGTCGAAAAGAAGGTAAATAAATAGGCCTCGACAAAATGCACCAATGCAAATATATATTAAGCATTATATCATAGTTATTTGTAAGCTTTTAAGATTATTTGAATGCTTTTAGCAGGGAGAAAGCCATAACAATATGTATCAGCAAAGGTTTTTCATTGGTTCAGTCTGGGATAGTATGGCATGGCTCATTTCCAATTCAATTAATTCATTATTTGTCAAAAAAACAGCATTTCAAAGTCTTTCTGCAAGTAGAATTTACAAGAATAAAAAGTAAAATGGTACTTTGAAGAAAACACCTGGACTTGACCGGGAACTGAACCCCAGACCTCTCACATGAAAGGCAGACATGCAGTCCACTAGGCCACAGAGACTTGACTGGTGGTAAACAAACAGTGGAAGGCTTTATCACAGTGCTCTAAGTGTTCGACAGCTACATCTGGGGAGAAATGAGAGAAGCGTTAATTTCCGACCTGCCATCTGTGGGAACAACCCTGAACTATGTGGAATTATAAGGGAAAAGGGAAAATTGATCCATATTTCATAATAAAACACACTATTTAATCATCATATTGCTGTCATCAATCCTAATGCTTCATGCAGAACATTATATAATTCACAGGTACTCCTAAACTACAGAGAATTATGAGGGAAAAGGGGAAAGTAATCCATATTTCATACAAAAAACAGTATCTATTCAACATATTGCTGTCATATGTCCTAATGCCCAATGCAGAGCATTATATAAGTCACAGGTACACCCGAACTGCACTGAGTCATAAGGAAAAAAGGGGGAATTAATTCATATTTCATAGGCAAACACTATATAATCATCATATTGCTGTCACCTTTCCTAATGCCTTATGCAGAAATTCACAGGTACATTGCAAATTGGCTGGGCTTATGTGGCCGATGTTCTTGCTTGCATATATATTAGTATACATTTGGGAATGCAGACTTGAGGTTTCATGCGCAAAATTGCTTCATGCATATACCATTCTGGTATGTATCATACATACTATACGTCTGGGAACACTGACTTATTGGTGCACACACAATTATTCCCTATGCATATATCATTTCATGTCTCATATCTATGAAAAACCCCCGTTTATTAGGCATGCATAGTGTGAAAGGCAATTGACTTATATTTGGAATATTGTGCAATGGCAACTGCCCGTCACTTCATATTGTGCTTTGCACTTAAAAGTAATGCAAGTGTACTTGAACCTAGAGAAATGGATACATATTCATGTATTAGGGGTATTAGAAACGTTGCGTATAGCAGCGTTTGATCTGCAGGGCATGTCCAGGTTGCAAACTTGTTGTGTGTAACCGATCCCCATGTAATTTATGGCGCGCGAATAATCCTCTATATCATATTCTATAGGGGCCAAAATAATTGTGCTGATACTTTCCTGTGGGCCTTTGGAGAAGCATTTGTGGGCGTTATCATGCTGTTATTCTAATGCGTCGAAAAGAAGGTAAATAAATAGGCCTCGACAAAATGCACCAATGCAAATATATATTAAGCATTATATCATAGTTATTTGTAAGCTTTTAAGATTATTTGAATGCTTTTAGCAGGGAGAAAGCCATAACAATATGTATCAGCAAAGGTTTTTCATTGGTTCAGTCTGGGATAGTATGGCATGGCTCATTTCCAATTCAATTAATTCATTATTTGTCAAAAAAACAGCATTTCAAAGTCTTTCTGCAAGTAGAATTTACAAGAATAAAAAGTAAAATGGTACTTTGAAGAAAACACCTGGACTTGACCGGGAACTGAACCCCAGACCTCTCACATGAAAGGCAGACATGCAGTCCACTAGGCCACAGAGACTTGACTGGTGGTAAACAAACAGTGGAAGGCTTTATCACAGTGCTCTAAGTGTTCGACAGCTACATCTGGGGAGAAATGAGAGAAGCGTTAATTTCCGACCTGCCATCTGTGGGAACAACCCTGAACTATGTGGAATTATAAGGGAAAAGGGAAAATTGATCCATATTTCATAATAAAACACACTATTTAATCATCATATTGCTGTCATCAATCCTAATGCTTCATGCAGAACATTATATAATTCACAGGTACTCCTAAACTACAGAGAATTATGAGGGAAAAGGGGAAAGTAATCCATATTTCATACAAAAAACAGTATCTATTCAACATATTGCTGTCATATGTCCTAATGCCCAATGCAGAGCACTATATAAGTCACAGGTACACCCGAACTGCACTGAGTCATAAGGAAAAAAGGGGGAATTAATTCATATTTCATAGGCAAACACTATATAATCATCATATTGCTGTCACCTTTCCTAATGCCTTATGCAGAAATTCACAGGTACATTGCAAATTGGCTGGGCTTATGTGGCCGATGTTCTTGCTTGCATATATATTAGTATACATTTGGGAATGCAGACTTGAGGTTTCATGCGCAAAATTGCTTCATGCATATACCATTCTGGTATGTATCATACATACTATACGTCTGGGAACACTGACTTATTGGTGCACACACAATTATTCCCTATGCATATATCATTTCATGTCTCATATCTATGAAAAACCCCCGTTTATTAGGCATGCATAGTGTGAAAGGCAATTGACTTATATTTGGAATATTGTGCAATGGCAACTGCCCGTCACTTCATATTGTGCTTTGCACTTAAAAGTAATGCAAGTGTACTTGAACCTAGAGAAATGGATACATATTCATGTATTAGGGGTATTAGAAACGTTGCGTATAGCAGCGTTTGATCTGCAGGGCATGTCCAGGTTGCAAACTTGTTGTGTGTAACCGATCCCCATGTAATTTATGGCGCGCGAATAATCCTCTATATCATATTCTATAGGGGCCAAAATAATTGTGCTGATACTTTCCTGTGGGCCTTTGGAGAAGCATTTGTGGGCGTTATCATGCTGTTATTCTAATGCGTCGAAAAGAAGGTAAATAAATAGGCCTCGACAAAATGCACCAATGCAAATATATATTAAGCATTATATCATAGTTATTTGTAAGCTTTTAAGATTATTTGAATGCTTTTAGCAGGGAGAAAGCCATAACAATATGTATCAGCAAAGGTTTTTCATTGGTTCAGTCTGGGATAGTATGGCATGGCTCATTTCCAATTCAATTAATTCATTATTTGTCAAAAAAACAGCATTTCAAAGTCTTTCTGCAAGTAGAATTTACAAGAATAAAAAGTAAAATGGTACTTTGAAGAAAACACCTGGACTTGACCGGGAACTGAACCCCAGACCTCTCACATGAAAGGCAGACATGCAGTCCACTAGGCCACAGAGACTTGACTGGTGGTAAACAAACAGTGGAAGGCTTTATCACAGTGCTCTAAGTGTTCGACAGCTACATCTGGGGAGAAATGAGAGAAGCGTTAATTTCCGACCTGCCATCTGTGGGAACAACCCTGAACTATGTGGAATTATAAGGGAAAAGGGAAAATTGATCCATATTTCATAATAAAACACACTATTTAATCATCATATTGCTGTCATCAATCCTAATGCTTCATGCAGAACATTATATAATTCACAGGTACTCCTAAACTACAGAGAATTATGAGGGAAAAGGGGAAAGTAATCCATATTTCATACAAAAAACAGTATCTATTCAACATATTGCTGTCATATGTCCTAATGCCCAATGCAGAGCACTATATAAGTCACAGGTACACCCGAACTGCACTGAGTCATAAGGAAAAAAGGGGGAATTAATTCATATTTCATAGGCAAACACTATATAATCATCATATTGCTGTCACCTTTCCTAATGCCTTATGCAGAAATTCACAGGTACATTGCAAATTGGCTGGGCTTATGTGGCCGATGTTCTTGCTTGCATATATATTAGTATACATTTGGGAATGCAGACTTGAGGTTTCATGCCCAAAATTGCTTCATGCATATACCATTCTGGTATGTATCATACATACTATACGTCTGGGAACACTGACTTATTGGTGCACACACAATTATTCCCTATGCATATATCATTTCATGTCTCATATCTATGAAAAACCCCCGTTTATTAGGCATGCATAGTGTGAAAGGCAATTGACTTATATTTGGAATATTGTGCAATGGCAACTGCCCGTCACTTCATATTGTGCTTTGCACTTAAAAGTAATGCAAGTGTACTTGAACCTAGAGAAATGGATACATATTCATGTATTAGGGGTATTAGAAACGTTGCGTATAGCAGCGTTTGATCTGCAGGGCATGTCCAGGTTGCAAACTTGTTGTGTGTAACCGATCCCCATGTAATTTATGGCGCGCGAATAATCCTCTATATCATATTCTATAGGGGCCAAAATAATTGTGCTGATACTTTCCTGTGGGCCTTTGGAGAAGCATTTGTGGGCGTTATCATGCTGTTATTCTAATGCGTCGAAAAGAAGGTAAATAAATAGGCCTCGACAAAATGCACCAATGCAAATATATATTAAGCATTATATCATAGTTATTTGTAAGCTTTTAAGATTATTTGAATGCTTTTAGCAGGGAGAAAGCCATAACAATATGTATCAGCAAAGGTTTTTCATTGGTTCAGTCTGGGATAGTATGGCATGGCTCATTTCCAATTCAATTAATTCATTATTTGTCAAAAAAACAGCATTTCAAAGTCTTTCTGCAAGTAGAATTTACAAGAATAAAAAGTAAAATGGTACTTTGAAGAAAACACCTGGACTTGACCGGGAACTGAACCCCAGACCTCTCACATGAAAGGCAGACATGCAGTCCACTAGGCCACAGAGACTTGACTGGTGGTAAACAAACAGTGGAAGGCTTTATCACAGTGCTCTAAGTGTTCGACAGCTACATCTGGGGAGAAATGAGAGAAGCGTTAATTTCCGACCTGCCATCTGTGGGAACAACCCTGAACTATGTGGAATTATAAGGGAAAAGGGAAAATTGATCCATATTTCATAATAAAACACACTATTTAATCATCATATTGCTGTCATCAATCCTAATGCTTCATGCAGAACATTATATAATTCACAGGTACTCCTAAACTACAGAGAATTATGAGGGAAAAGGGGAAAGTAATCCATATTTCATACAAAAAACAGTATCTATTCAACATATTGCTGTCATATGTCCTAATGCCCAATGCAGAGCATTATATAAGTCACAGGTACACCCGAACTGCACTGAGTCATAAGGAAAAAAGGGGGAATTAATTCATATTTCATAGGCAAACACTATATAATCATCATATTGCTGTCACCTTTCCTAATGCCTTATGCAGAAATTCACAGGTACATTGCAAATTGGCTGGGCTTATGTGGCCGATGTTCTTGCTTGCATATATATTAGTATACATTTGGGAATGCAGACTTGAGGTTTCATGCCCAAAATTGCTTCATGCATATACCATTCTGGTATGTATCATACATACTATACGTCTGGGAACACTGACTTATTGGTGCACACACAATTATTCCCTATGCATATATCATTTCATGTCTCATATCTATGAAAAACCCCCGTTTATTAGGCATGCATAGTGTGAAAGGCAATTGACTTATATTTGGAATATTGTGCAATGGCAACTGCCCGTCACTTCATATTGTGCTTTGCACTTAAAAGTAATGCAAGTGTACTTGAACCTAGAGAAATGGATACATATTCATGTATTAGGGGTATTAGAAACGTTGCGTATAGCAGCGTTTGATCTGCAGGGCATGTCCAGGTTGCAAACTTGTTGTGTGTAACCGATCCCCATGTAATTTATGGCGCGCGAATAATCCTCTATATCATATTCTATAGGGGCCAAAATAATTGTGCTGATACTTTCCTGTGGGCCTTTGGAGAAGCATTTGTGGGCGTTATCATGCTGTTATTCTAATGCGTCGAAAAGAAGGTAAATAAATAGGCCTCGACAAAATGCACCAATGCAAATATATATTAAGCATTATATCATAGTTATTTGTAAGCTTTTAAGATTATTTGAATGCTTTTAGCAGGGAGAAAGCCATAACAATATGTATCAGCAAAGGTTTTTCATTGGTTCAGTCTGGGATAGTATGGCATGGCTCATTTCCAATTCAATTAATTCATTATTTGTCAAAAAAACAGCATTTCAAAGTCTTTCTGCAAGTAGAATTTACAAGAATAAAAAGTAAAATGGTACTTTGAAGAAAACACCTGGACTTGACCGGGAACTGAACCCCAGACCTCTCACATGAAAGGCAGACATGCAGTCCACTAGGCCACAGAGACTTGACTGGTGGTAAACAAACAGTGGAAGGCTTTATCACAGTGCTCTAAGTGTTCGACAGCTACATCTGGGGAGAAATGAGAGAAGCGTTAATTTCCGACCTGCCATCTGTGGGAACAACCCTGAACTATGTGGAATTATAAGGGAAAAGGGAAAATTGATCCATATTTCATAATAAAACACACTATTTAATCATCATATTGCTGTCATCAATCCTAATGCTTCATGCAGAACATTATATAATTCACAGGTACTCCTAAACTACAGAGAATTATGAGGGAAAAGGGGAAAGTAATCCATATTTCATACAAAAAACAGTATCTATTCAACATATTGCTGTCATATGTCCTAATGCCCAATGCAGAGCATTATATAAGTCACAGGTACACCCGAACTGCACTGAGTCATAAGGAAAAAAGGGGGAATTAATTCATATTTCATAGGCAAACACTATATAATCATCATATTGCTGTCACCTTTCCTAATGCCTTATGCAGAAATTCACAGGTACATTGCAAATTGGCTGGGCTTATGTGGCCGATGTTCTTGCTTGCATATATATTAGTATACATTTGGGAATGCAGACTTGAGGTTTCATGCGCAAAATTGCTTCATGCATATACCATTCTGGTATGTATCATACATACTATACGTCTGGGAACACTGACTTATTGGTGCACACACAATTATTCCCTATGCATATATCATTTCATGTCTCATATCTATGAAAAACCCCCGTTTATTAGGCATGCATAGTGTGAAAGGCAATTGACTTATATTTGGAATATTGTGCAATGGCAACTGCCCGTCACTTCATATTGTGCTTTGCACTTAAAAGTAATGCAAGTGTACTTGAACCTAGAGAAATGGATACATATTCATGTATTAGGGGTATTAGAAACGTTGCGTATAGCAGCGTTTGATCTGCAGGGCATGTCCAGGTTGCAAACTTGTTGTGTGTAACCGATCCCCATGTAATTTATGGCGCGCGAATAATCCTCTATATCATATTCTATAGGGGCCAAAATAATTGTGCTGATACTTTCCTGTGGGCCTTTGGAGAAGCATTTGTGGGCGTTATCATGCTGTTATTCTAATGCGTCGAAAAGAAGGTAAATAAATAGGCCTCGACAAAATGCACCAATGCAAATATATATTAAGCATTATATCATAGTTATTTGTAAGCTTTTAAGATTATTTGAATGCTTTTAGCAGGGAGAAAGCCATAACAATATGTATCAGCAAAGGTTTTTCATTGGTTCAGTCTGGGATAGTATGGCATGGCTCATTTCCAATTCAATTAATTCATTATTTGTCAAAAAAACAGCATTTCAAAGTCTTTCTGCAAGTAGAATTTACAAGAATAAAAAGTAAAATGGTACTTTGAAGAAAACACCTGGACTTGACCGGGAACTGAACCCCAGACCTCTCACATGAAAGGCAGACATGCAGTCCACTAGGCCACAGAGACTTGACTGGTGGTAAACAAACAGTGGAAGGCTTTATCACAGTGCTCTAAGTGTTCGACAGCTACATCTGGGGAGAAATGAGAGAAGCGTTAATTTCCGACCTGCCATCTGTGGGAACAACCCTGAACTATGTGGAATTATAAGGGAAAAGGGAAAATTGATCCATATTTCATAATAAAACACACTATTTAATCATCATATTGCTGTCATCAATCCTAATGCTTCATGCAGAACATTATATAATTCACAGGTACTCCTAAACTACAGAGAATTATGAGGGAAAAGGGGAAAGTAATCCATATTTCATACAAAAAACAGTATCTATTCAACATATTGCTGTCATATGTCCTAATGCCCAATGCAGAGCATTATATAAGTCACAGGTACACCCGAACTGCACTGAGTCATAAGGAAAAAAGGGGGAATTAATTCATATTTCATAGGCAAACACTATATAATCATCATATTGCTGTCACCTTTCCTAATGCCTTATGCAGAAATTCACAGGTACATTGCAAATTGGCTGGGCTTATGTGGCCGATGTTCTTGCTTGCATATATATTAGTATACATTTGGGAATGCAGACTTGAGGTTTCATGCCCAAAATTGCTTCATGCATATACCATTCTGGTATGTATCATACATACTATACGTCTGGGAACACTGACTTATTGGTGCACACACAATTATTCCCTATGCATATATCATTTCATGTCTCATATCTATGAAAAACCCCCGTTTATTAGGCATGCATAGTGTGAAAGGCAATTGACTTATATTTGGAATATTGTGCAATGGCAACTGCCCGTCACTTCATATTGTGCTTTGCACTTAAAAGTAATGCAAGTGTACTTGAACCTAGAGAAATGGATACATATTCATGTATTAGGGGTATTAGAAACGTTGCGTATAGCAGCGTTTGATCTGCAGGGCATGTCCAGGTTGCAAACTTGTTGTGTGTAACCGATCCCCATGTAATTTATGGCGCGCGAATAATCCTCTATATCATATTCTATAGGGGCCAAAATAATTGTGCTGATACTTTCCTGTGGGCCTTTGGAGAAGCATTTGTGGGCGTTATCATGCTGTTATTCTAATGCGTCGAAAAGAAGGTAAATAAATAGGCCTCGACAAAATGCACCAATGCAAATATATATTAAGCATTATATCATAGTTATTTGTAAGCTTTTAAGATTATTTGAATGCTTTTAGCAGGGAGAAAGCCATAACAATATGTATCAGCAAAGGTTTTTCATTGGTTCAGTCTGGGATAGTATGGCATGGCTCATTTCCAATTCAATTAATTCATTATTTGTCAAAAAAACAGCATTTCAAAGTCTTTCTGCAAGTAGAATTTACAAGAATAAAAAGTAAAATGGTACTTTGAAGAAAACACCTGGACTTGACCGGGAACTGAACCCCAGACCTCTCACATGAAAGGCAGACATGCAGTCCACTAGGCCACAGAGACTTGACTGGTGGTAAACAAACAGTGGAAGGCTTTATCACAGTGCTCTAAGTGTTCGACAGCTACATCTGGGGAGAAATGAGAGAAGCGTTAATTTCCGACCTGCCATCTGTGGGAACAACCCTGAACTATGTGGAATTATAAGGGAAAAGGGAAAATTGATCCATATTTCATAATAAAACACACTATTTAATCATCATATTGCTGTCATCAATCCTAATGCTTCATGCAGAACATTATATAATTCACAGGTACTCCTAAACTACAGAGAATTATGAGGGAAAAGGGGAAAGTAATCCATATTTCATACAAAAAACAGTATCTATTCAACATATTGCTGTCATATGTCCTAATGCCCAATGCAGAGCATTATATAAGTCACAGGTACACCCGAACTGCACTGAGTCATAAGGAAAAAAGGGGGAATTAATTCATATTTCATAGGCAAACACTATATAATCATCATATTGCTGTCACCTTTCCTAATGCCTTATGCAGAAATTCACAGGTACATTGCAAATTGGCTGGGCTTATGTGGCCGATGTTCTTGCTTGCATATATATTAGTATACATTTGGGAATGCAGACTTGAGGTTTCATGCGCAAAATTGCTTCATGCATATACCATTCTGGTATGTATCATACATACTATACGTCTGGGAACACTGACTTATTGGTGCACACACAATTATTCCCTATGCATATATCATTTCATGTCTCATATCTATGAAAAACCCCCGTTTATTAGGCATGCATAGTGTGAAAGGCAATTGACTTATATTTGGAATATTGTGCAATGGCAACTGCCCGTCACTTCATATTGTGCTTTGCACTTAAAAGTAATGCAAGTGTACTTGAACCTAGAGAAATGGATACATATTCATGTATTAGGGGTATTAGAAACGTTGCGTATAGCAGCGTTTGATCTGCAGGGCATGTCCAGGTTGCAAACTTGTTGTGTGTAACCGATCCCCATGTAATTTATGGCGCGCGAATAATCCTCTATATCATATTCTATAGGGGCCAAAATAATTGTGCTGATACTTTCCTGTGGGCCTTTGGAGAAGCATTTGTGGGCGTTATCATGCTGTTATTCTAATGCGTCGAAAAGAAGGTAAATAAATAGGCCTCGACAAAATGCACCAATGCAAATATATATTAAGCATTATATCATAGTTATTTGTAAGCTTTTAAGATTATTTGAATGCTTTTAGCAGGGAGAAAGCCATAACAATATGTATCAGCAAAGGTTTTTCATTGGTTCAGTCTGGGATAGTATGGCATGGCTCATTTCCAATTCAATTAATTCATTATTTGTCAAAAAAACAGCATTTCAAAGTCTTTCTGCAAGTAGAATTTACAAGAATAAAAAGTAAAATGGTACTTTGAAGAAAACACCTGGACTTGACCGGGAACTGAACCCCAGACCTCTCACATGAAAGGCAGACATGCAGTCCACTAGGCCACAGAGACTTGACTGGTGGTAAACAAACAGTGGAAGGCTTTATCACAGTGCTCTAAGTGTTCGACAGCTACATCTGGGGAGAAATGAGAGAAGCGTTAATTTCCGACCTGCCATCTGTGGGAACAACCCTGAACTATGTGGAATTATAAGGGAAAAGGGAAAATTGATCCATATTTCATAATAAAACACACTATTTAATCATCATATTGCTGTCATCAATCCTAATGCTTCATGCAGAACATTATATAATTCACAGGTACTCCTAAACTACAGAGAATTATGAGGGAAAAGGGGAAAGTAATCCATATTTCATACAAAAAACAGTATCTATTCAACATATTGCTGTCATATGTCCTAATGCCCAATGCAGAGCATTATATAAGTCACAGGTACACCCGAACTGCACTGAGTCATAAGGAAAAAAGGGGGAATTAATTCATATTTCATAGGCAAACACTATATAATCATCATATTGCTGTCACCTTTCCTAATGCCTTATGCAGAAATTCACAGGTACATTGCAAATTGGCTGGGCTTATGTGGCCGATGTTCTTGCTTGCATATATATTAGTATACATTTGGGAATGCAGACTTGAGGTTTCATGCGCAAAATTGCTTCATGCATATACCATTCTGGTATGTATCATACATACTATACGTCTGGGAACACTGACTTATTGGTGCACACACAATTATTCCCTATGCATATATCATTTCATGTCTCATATCTATGAAAAACCCCCGTTTATTAGGCATGCATAGTGTGAAAGGCAATTGACTTATATTTGGAATATTGTGCAATGGCAACTGCCCGTCACTTCATATTGTGCTTTGCACTTAAAAGTAATGCAAGTGTACTTGAACCTAGAGAAATGGATACATATTCATGTATTAGGGGTATTAGAAACGTTGCGTATAGCAGCGTTTGATCTGCAGGGCATGTCCAGGTTGCAAACTTGTTGTGTGTAACCGATCCCCATGTAATTTATGGCGCGCGAATAATCCTCTATATCATATTCTATAGGGGCCAAAATAATTGTGCTGATACTTTCCTGTGGGCCTTTGGAGAAGCATTTGTGGGCGTTATCATGCTGTTATTCTAATGCGTCGAAAAGAAGGTAAATAAATAGGCCTCGACAAAATGCACCAATGCAAATATATATTAAGCATTATATCATAGTTATTTGTAAGCTTTTAAGATTATTTGAATGCTTTTAGCAGGGAGAAAGCCATAACAATATGTATCAGCAAAGGTTTTTCATTGGTTCAGTCTGGGATAGTATGGCATGGCTCATTTCCAATTCAATTAATTCATTATTTGTCAAAAAAACAGCATTTCAAAGTCTTTCTGCAAGTAGAATTTACAAGAATAAAAAGTAAAATGGTACTTTGAAGAAAACACCTGGACTTGACCGGGAACTGAACCCCAGACCTCTCACATGAAAGGCAGACATGCAGTCCACTAGGCCACAGAGACTTGACTGGTGGTAAACAAACAGTGGAAGGCTTTATCACAGTGCTCTAAGTGTTCGACAGCTACATCTGGGGAGAAATGAGAGAAGCGTTAATTTCCGACCTGCCATCTGTGGGAACAACCCTGAACTATGTGGAATTATAAGGGAAAAGGGAAAATTGATCCATATTTCATAATAAAACACACTATTTAATCATCATATTGCTGTCATCAATCCTAATGCTTCATGCAGAACATTATATAATTCACAGGTACTCCTAAACTACAGAGAATTATGAGGGAAAAGGGGAAAGTAATCCATATTTCATACAAAAAACAGTATCTATTCAACATATTGCTGTCATATGTCCTAATGCCCAATGCAGAGCATTATATAAGTCACAGGTACACCCGAACTGCACTGAGTCATAAGGAAAAAAGGGGGAATTAATTCATATTTCATAGGCAAACACTATATAATCATCATATTGCTGTCACCTTTCCTAATGCCTTATGCAGAAATTCACAGGTACATTGCAAATTGGCTGGGCTTATGTGGCCGATGTTCTTGCTTGCATATATATTAGTATACATTTGGGAATGCAGACTTGAGGTTTCATGCGCAAAATTGCTTCATGCATATACCATTCTGGTATGTATCATACATACTATACGTCTGGGAACACTGACTTATTGGTGCACACACAATTATTCCCTATGCATATATCATTTCATGTCTCATATCTATGAAAAACCCCCGTTTATTAGGCATGCATAGTGTGAAAGGCAATTGACTTATATTTGGAATATTGTGCAATGGCAACTGCCCGTCACTTCATATTGTGCTTTGCACTTAAAAGTAATGCAAGTGTACTTGAACCTAGAGAAATGGATACATATTCATGTATTAGGGGTATTAGAAACGTTGCGTATAGCAGCGTTTGATCTGCAGGGCATGTCCAGGTTGCAAACTTGTTGTGTGTAACCGATCCCCATGTAATTTATGGCGCGCGAATAATCCTCTATATCATATTCTATAGGGGCCAAAATAATTGTGCTGATACTTTCCTGTGGGCCTTTGGAGAAGCATTTGTGGGCGTTATCATGCTGTTATTCTAATGCGTCGAAAAGAAGGTAAATAAATAGGCCTCGACAAAATGCACCAATGCAAATATATATTAAGCATTATATCATAGTTATTTGTAAGCTTTTAAGATTATTTGAATGCTTTTAGCAGGGAGAAAGCCATAACAATATGTATCAGCAAAGGTTTTTCATTGGTTCAGTCTGGGATAGTATGGCATGGCTCATTTCCAATTCAATTAATTCATTATTTGTCAAAAAAACAGCATTTCAAAGTCTTTCTGCAAGTAGAATTTACAAGAATAAAAAGTAAAATGGTACTTTGAAGAAAACACCTGGACTTGACCGGGAACTGAACCCCAGACCTCTCACATGAAAGGCAGACATGCAGTCCACTAGGCCACAGAGACTTGACTGGTGGTAAACAAACAGTGGAAGGCTTTATCACAGTGCTCTAAGTGTTCGACAGCTACATCTGGGGAGAAATGAGAGAAGCGTTAATTTCCGACCTGCCATCTGTGGGAACAACCCTGAACTATGTGGAATTATAAGGGAAAAGGGAAAATTGATCCATATTTCATAATAAAACACACTATTTAATCATCATATTGCTGTCATCAATCCTAATGCTTCATGCAGAACATTATATAATTCACAGGTACTCCTAAACTACAGAGAATTATGAGGGAAAAGGGGAAAGTAATCCATATTTCATACAAAAAACAGTATCTATTCAACATATTGCTGTCATATGTCCTAATGCCCAATGCAGAGCATTATATAAGTCACAGGTACACCCGAACTGCACTGAGTCATAAGGAAAAAAGGGGGAATTAATTCATATTTCATAGGCAAACACTATATAATCATCATATTGCTGTCACCTTTCCTAATGCCTTATGCAGAAATTCACAGGTACATTGCAAATTGGCTGGGCTTATGTGGCCGATGTTCTTGCTTGCATATATATTAGTATACATTTGGGAATGCAGACTTGAGGTTTCATGCGCAAAATTGCTTCATGCATATACCATTCTGGTATGTATCATACATACTATACGTCTGGGAACACTGACTTATTGGTGCACACACAATTATTCCCTATGCATATATCATTTCATGTCTCATATCTATGAAAAACCCCCGTTTATTAGGCATGCATAGTGTGAAAGGCAATTGACTTATATTTGGAATATTGTGCAATGGCAACTGCCCGTCACTTCATATTGTGCTTTGCACTTAAAAGTAATGCAAGTGTACTTGAACCTAGAGAAATGGATACATATTCATGTATTAGGGGTATTAGAAACGTTGCGTATAGCAGCGTTTGATCTGCAGGGCATGTCCAGGTTGCAAACTTGTTGTGTGTAACCGATCCCCATGTAATTTATGGCGCGCGAATAATCCTCTATATCATATTCTATAGGGGCCAAAATAATTGTGCTGATACTTTCCTGTGGGCCTTTGGAGAAGCATTTGTGGGCGTTATCATGCTGTTATTCTAATGCGTCGAAAAGAAGGTAAATAAATAGGCCTCGACAAAATGCACCAATGCAAATATATATTAAGCATTATATCATAGTTATTTGTAAGCTTTTAAGATTATTTGAATGCTTTTAGCAGGGAGAAAGCCATAACAATATGTATCAGCAAAGGTTTTTCATTGGTTCAGTCTGGGATAGTATGGCATGGCTCATTTCCAATTCAATTAATTCATTATTTGTCAAAAAAACAGCATTTCAAAGTCTTTCTGCAAGTAGAATTTACAAGAATAAAAAGTAAAATGGTACTTTGAAGAAAACACCTGGACTTGACCGGGAACTGAACCCCAGACCTCTCACATGAAAGGCAGACATGCAGTCCACTAGGCCACAGAGACTTGACTGGTGGTAAACAAACAGTGGAAGGCTTTATCACAGTGCTCTAAGTGTTCGACAGCTACATCTGGGGAGAAATGAGAGAAGCGTTAATTTCCGACCTGCCATCTGTGGGAACAACCCTGAACTATGTGGAATTATAAGGGAAAAGGGAAAATTGATCCATATTTCATAATAAAACACACTATTTAATCATCATATTGCTGTCATCAATCCTAATGCTTCATGCAGAACATTATATAATTCACAGGTACTCCTAAACTACAGAGAATTATGAGGGAAAAGGGGAAAGTAATCCATATTTCATACAAAAAACAGTATCTATTCAACATATTGCTGTCATATGTCCTAATGCCCAATGCAGAGCATTATATAAGTCACAGGTACACCCGAACTGCACTGAGTCATAAGGAAAAAAGGGGGAATTAATTCATATTTCATAGGCAAACACTATATAATCATCATATTGCTGTCACCTTTCCTAATGCCTTATGCAGAAATTCACAGGTACATTGCAAATTGGCTGGGCTTATGTGGCCGATGTTCTTGCTTGCATATATATTAGTATACATTTGGGAATGCAGACTTGAGGTTTCATGCGCAAAATTGCTTCATGCATATACCATTCTGGTATGTATCATACATACTATACGTCTGGGAACACTGACTTATTGGTGCACACACAATTATTCCCTATGCATATATCATTTCATGTCTCATATCTATGAAAAACCCCCGTTTATTAGGCATGCATAGTGTGAAAGGCAATTGACTTATATTTGGAATATTGTGCAATGGCAACTGCCCGTCACTTCATATTGTGCTTTGCACTTAAAAGTAATGCAAGTGTACTTGAACCTAGAGAAATGGATACATATTCATGTATTAGGGGTATTAGAAACGTTGCGTATAGCAGCGTTTGATCTGCAGGGCATGTCCAGGTTGCAAACTTGTTGTGTGTAACCGATCCCCATGTAATTTATGGCGCGCGAATAATCCTCTATATCATATTCTATAGGGGCCAAAATAATTGTGCTGATACTTTCCTGTGGGCCTTTGGAGAAGCATTTGTGGGCGTTATCATGCTGTTATTCTAATGCGTCGAAAAGAAGGTAAATAAATAGGCCTCGACAAAATGCACCAATGCAAATATATATTAAGCATTATATCATAGTTATTTGTAAGCTTTTAAGATTATTTGAATGCTTTTAGCAGGGAGAAAGCCATAACAATATGTATCAGCAAAGGTTTTTCATTGGTTCAGTCTGGGATAGTATGGCATGGCTCATTTCCAATTCAATTAATTCATTATTTGTCAAAAAAACAGCATTTCAAAGTCTTTCTGCAAGTAGAATTTACAAGAATAAAAAGTAAAATGGTACTTTGAAGAAAACACCTGGACTTGACCGGGAACTGAACCCCAGACCTCTCACATGAAAGGCAGACATGCAGTCCACTAGGCCACAGAGACTTGACTGGTGGTAAACAAACAGTGGAAGGCTTTATCACAGTGCTCTAAGTGTTCGACAGCTACATCTGGGGAGAAATGAGAGAAGCGTTAATTTCCGACCTGCCATCTGTGGGAACAACCCTGAACTATGTGGAATTATAAGGGAAAAGGGAAAATTGATCCATATTTCATAATAAAACACACTATTTAATCATCATATTGCTGTCATCAATCCTAATGCTTCATGCAGAACATTATATAATTCACAGGTACTCCTAAACTACAGATAATTATGAGGGAAAAGGGGAAAGTAATCCATATTTCATACAAAAAACAGTATCTATTCAACATATTGCTGTCATATGTCCTAATGCCCAATGCAGAGCATTATATAAGTCACAGGTACACCCGAACTGCACTGAGTCATAAGGAAAAAAGGGGGAATTAATTCATATTTCATAGGCAAACACTATATAATCATCATATTGCTGTCACCTTTCCTAATGCCTTATGCAGAAATTCACAGGTACATTGCAAATTGGCTGGGCTTATGTGGCCGATGTTCTTGCTTGCATATATATTAGTATACATTTGGGAATGCAGACTTGAGGTTTCATGCGCAAAATTGCTTCATGCATATACCATTCTGGTATGTATCATACATACTATACGTCTGGGAACACTGACTTATTGGTGCACACACAATTATTCCCTATGCATATATCATTTCATGTCTCATATCTATGAAAAACCCCCGTTTATTAGGCATGCATAGTGTGAAAGGCAATTGACTTATATTTGGAATATTGTGCAATGGCAACTGCCCGTCACTTCATATTGTGCTTTGCACTTAAAAGTAATGCAAGTGTACTTGAACCTAGAGAAATGGATACATATTCATGTATTAGGGGTATTAGAAACGTTGCGTATAGCAGCGTTTGATCTGCAGGGCATGTCCAGGTTGCAAACTTGTTGTGTGTAACCGATCCCCATGTAATTTATGGCGCGCGAATAATCCTCTATATCATATTCTATAGGGGCCAAAATAATTGTGCTGATACTTTCCTGTGGGCCTTTGGAGAAGCATTTGTGGGCGTTATCATGCTGTTATTCTAATGCGTCGAAAAGAAGGTAAATAAATAGGCCTCGACAAAATGCACCAATGCAAATATATATTAAGCATTATATCATAGTTATTTGTAAGCTTTTAAGATTATTTGAATGCTTTTAGCAGGGAGAAAGCCATAACAATATGTATCAGCAAAGGTTTTTCATTGGTTCAGTCTGGGATAGTATGGCATGGCTCATTTCCAATTCAATTAATTCATTATTTGTCAAAAAAACAGCATTTCAAAGTCTTTCTGCAAGTAGAATTTACAAGAATAAAAAGTAAAATGGTACTTTGAAGAAAACACCTGGACTTGACCGGGAACTGAACCCCAGACCTCTCACATGAAAGGCAGACATGCAGTCCACTAGGCCACAGAGACTTGACTGGTGGTAAACAAACAGTGGAAGGCTTTATCACAGTGCTCTAAGTGTTCGACAGCTACATCTGGGGAGAAATGAGAGAAGCGTTAATTTCCGACCTGCCATCTGTGGGAACAACCCTGAACTATGTGGAATTATAAGGGAAAAGGGAAAATTGATCCATATTTCATAATAAAACACACTATTTAATCATCATATTGCTGTCATCAATCCTAATGCTTCATGCAGAACATTATATAATTCACAGGTACTCCTAAACTACAGAGAATTATGAGGGAAAAGGGGAAAGTAATCCATATTTCATACAAAAAACAGTATCTATTCAACATATTGCTGTCATATGTCCTAATGCCCAATGCAGAGCATTATATAAGTCACAGGTACACCCGAACTGCACTGAGTCATAAGGAAAAAAGGGGGAATTAATTCATATTTCATAGGCAAACACTATATAATCATCATATTGCTGTCACCTTTCCTAATGCCTTATGCAGAAATTCACAGGTACATTGCAAATTGGCTGGGCTTATGTGGCCGATGTTCTTGCTTGCATATATATTAGTATACATTTGGGAATGCAGACTTGAGGTTTCATGCGCAAAATTGCTTCATGCATATACCATTCTGGTATGTATCATACATACTATACGTCTGGGAACACTGACTTATTGGTGCACACACAATTATTCCCTATGCATATATCATTTCATGTCTCATATCTATGAAAAACCCCCGTTTATTAGGCATGCATAGTGTGAAAGGCAATTGACTTATATTTGGAATATTGTGCAATGGCAACTGCCCGTCACTTCATATTGTGCTTTGCACTTAAAAGTAATGCAAGTGTACTTGAACCTAGAGAAATGGATACATATTCATGTATTAGGGGTATTAGAAACGTTGCGTATAGCAGCGTTTGATCTGCAGGGCATGTCCAGGTTGCAAACTTGTTGTGTGTAACCGATCCCCATGTAATTTATGGCGCGCGAATAATCCTCTATATCATATTCTATAGGGGCCAAAATAATTGTGCTGATACTTTCCTGTGGGCCTTTGGAGAAGCATTTGTGGGCGTTATCATGCTGTTATTCTAATGCGTCGAAAAGAAGGTAAATAAATAGGCCTCGACAAAATGCACCAATGCAAATATATATTAAGCATTATATCATAGTTATTTGTAAGCTTTTAAGATTATTTGAATGCTTTTAGCAGGGAGAAAGCCATAACAATATGTATCAGCAAAGGTTTTTCATTGGTTCAGTCTGGGATAGTATGGCATGGCTCATTTCCAATTCAATTAATTCATTATTTGTCAAAAAAACAGCATTTCAAAGTCTTTCTGCAAGTAGAATTTACAAGAATAAAAAGTAAAATGGTGCTTTGAAGAAAACACCTGGACTTGACCGGGAACTGAACCCCAGACCTCTCACATGAAAGGCAGACATGCAGTCCACTAGGCCACAGAGACTTGACTGGTGGTAAACAAACAGTGGAAGGCTTTATCACAGTGCTCTAAGTGTTCGACAGCTACATCTGGGGAGAAATGAGAGAAGCGTTAATTTCCGACCTGCCATCTGTGGGAACAACCCTGAACTATGTGGAATTATAAGGGAAAAGGGAAAATTGATCCATATTTCATAATAAAACACACTATTTAATCATCATATTGCTGTCATCAATCCTAATGCTTCATGCAGAACATTATATAATTCACAGGTACTCCTAAACTACAGAGAATTATGAGGGAAAAGGGGAAAGTAATCCATATTTCATACAAAAAACAGTATCTATTCAACATATTGCTGTCATATGTCCTAATGCCCAATGCAGAGCATTATATAAGTCACAGGTACACCCGAACTGCACTGAGTCATAAGGAAAAAAGGGGGAATTAATTCATATTTCATAGGCAAACACTATATAATCATCATATTGCTGTCACCTTTCCTAATGCCTTATGCAGAAATTCACAGGTACATTGCAAATTGGCTGGGCTTATGTGGCCGATGTTCTTGCTTGCATATATATTAGTATACATTTGGGAATGCAGACTTGAGGTTTCATGCGCAAAATTGCTTCATGCATATACCATTCTGGTATGTATCATACATACTATACGTCTGGGAACACTGACTTATTGGTGCACACACAATTATTCCCTATGCATATATCATTTCATGTCTCATATCTATGAAAAACCCCCGTTTATTAGGCATGCATAGTGTGAAAGGCAATTGACTTATATTTGGAATATTGTGCAATGGCAACTGCCCGTCACTTCATATTGTGCTTTGCACTTAAAAGTAATGCAAGTGTACTTGAACCTAGAGAAATGGATACATATTCATGTATTAGGGGTATTAGAAACGTTGCGTATAGCAGCGTTTGATCTGCAGGGCATGTCCAGGTTGCAAACTTGTTGTGTGTAACCGATCCCCATGTAATTTATGGCGCGCGAATAATCCTCTATATCATATTCTATAGGGGCCAAAATAATTGTGCTGATACTTTCCTGTGGGCCTTTGGAGAAGCATTTGTGGGCGTTATCATGCTGTTATTCTAATGCGTCGAAAAGAAGGTAAATAAATAGGCCTCGACAAAATGCACCAATGCAAATATATATTAAGCATTATATCATAGTTATTTGTAAGCTTTTAAGATTATTTGAATGCTTTTAGCAGGGAGAAAGCCATAACAATATGTATCAGCAAAGGTTTTTCATTGGTTCAGTCTGGGATAGTATGGCATGGCTCATTTCCAATTCAATTAATTCATTATTTGTCAAAAAAACAGCATTTCAAAGTCTTTCTGCAAGTAGAATTTACAAGAATAAAAAGTAAAATGGTACTTTGAAGAAAACACCTGGACTTGACCGGGAACTGAACCCCAGACCTCTCACATGAAAGGCAGACATGCAGTCCACTAGGCCACAGAGACTTGACTGGTGGTAAACAAACAGTGGAAGGCTTTATCACAGTGCTCTAAGTGTTCGACAGCTACATCTGGGGAGAAATGAGAGAAGCGTTAATTTCCGACCTGCCATCTGTGGGAACAACCCTGAACTATGTGGAATTATAAGGGAAAAGGGAAAATTGATCCATATTTCATAATAAAACACACTATTTAATCATCATATTGCTGTCATCAATCCTAATGCTTCATGCAGAACATTATATAATTCACAGGTACTCCTAAACTACAGAGAATTATGAGGGAAAAGGGGAAAGTAATCCATATTTCATACAAAAAACAGTATCTATTCAACATATTGCTGTCATATGTCCTAATGCCCAATGCAGAGCATTATTTAAGTCACAGGTACACCCGAACTGCACTGAGTCATAAGGAAAAAAGGGGGAATTAATTCATATTTCATAGGCAAACACTATATAATCATCATATTGCTGTCACCTTTCCTAATGCCTTA
This sequence comes from Lepidonotus clava, assembly GCA_936440205.1. Classification (NCBI taxonomy): domain Eukaryota; kingdom Metazoa; phylum Annelida; class Polychaeta; order Phyllodocida; family Polynoidae; genus Lepidonotus; species Lepidonotus clava. The sequence goes on along the minus strand of OW387150.1, from coordinate 28,379,245 downwards.
TGCAGAAATTCACAGGTACATTGCAAATTGGCTGGGCTTATGTGGCCGATGTTCTTGCTTGCATATATATTAGTATACATTTGGGAATGCAGACTTGAGGTTTCATGCGCAAAATTGCTTCATGCATATACCATTCTGGTATGTATCATACATACTATACGTCTGGGAACACTGACTTATTGGTGCACACACAATTATTCCCTATGCATATATCATTTCATGTCTCATATCTATGAAAAACCCCCGTTTATTAGGCATGCATAGTGTGAAAGGCAATTGACTTATATTTGGAATATTGTGCAATGGCAACTGCCCGTCACTTCATATTGTGCTTTGCACTTAAAAGTAATGCAAGTGTACTTGAACCTAGAGAAATGGATACATATTCATGTATTAGGGGTATTAGAAACGTTGCGTATAGCAGCGTTTGATCTGCAGGGCATGTCCAGGTTGCAAACTTGTTGTGTGTAACCGATCCCCATGTAATTTATGGCGCGCGAATAATCCTCTATATCATATTCTATAGGGGCCAAAATAATTGTGCTGATACTTTCCTGTGGGCCTTTGGAGAAGCATTTGTGGGCGTTATCATGCTGTTATTCTAATGCGTCGAAAAGAAGGTAAATAAATAGGCCTCGACAAAATGCACCAATGCAAATATATATTAAGCATTATATCATAGTTATTTGTAAGCTTTTAAGATTATTTGAATGCTTTTAGCAGGGAGAAAGCCATAACAATATGTATCAGCAAAGGTTTTTCATTGGTTCAGTCTGGGATAGTATGGCATGGCTCATTTCCAATTCAATTAATTCATTATTTGTCAAAAAAACAGCATTTCAAAGTCTTTCTGCAAGTAGAATTTACAAGAATAAAAAGTAAAATGGTACTTTGAAGAAAACACCTGGACTTGACCGGGAACTGAACCCCAGACCTCTCACATGAAAGGCAGACATGCAGTCCACTAGGCCACAGAGACTTGACTGGTGGTAAACAAACAGTGGAAGGCTTTATCACAGTGCTCTAAGTGTTCGACAGCTACATCTGGGGAGAAATGAGAGAAGCGTTAATTTCCGACCTGCCATCTGTGGGAACAACCCTGAACTATGTGGAATTATAAGGGAAAAGGGAAAATTGATCCATATTTCATAATAAAACACACTATTTAATCATCATATTGCTGTCATCAATCCTAATGCTTCATGCAGAACATTATATAATTCACAGGTACTCCTAAACTACAGAGAATTATGAGGGAAAAGGGGAAAGTAATCCATATTTCATACAAAAAACAGTATCTATTCAACATATTGCTGTCATATGTCCTAATGCCCAATGCAGAGCATTATATAAGTCACAGGTACACCCGAACTGCACTGAGTCATAAGGAAAAAAGGGGGAATTAATTCATATTTCATAGGCAAACACTATATAATCATCATATTGCTGTCACCTTTCCTAATGCCTTATGCAGAAATTCACAGGTACATTGCAAATTGGCTGGGCTTATGTGGCCGATGTTCTTGCTTGCATATATATTAGTATACATTTGGGAATGCAGACTTGAAGTTTCATGCGCAAAATTGCTTCATGCATATACCATTCTGGTATGTATCATACATACTATACGTCTGGGAACACTGACTTATTGGTGCACACACAATTATTCCCTATGCATATATCATTTCATGTCTCATATCTATGAAAAACCCCCGTTTATTAGGCATGCATAGTGTGAAAGGCAATTGACTTATATTTGGAATATTGTGCAATGGCAACTGCCCGTCACTTCATATTGTGCTTTGCACTTAAAAGTAATGCAAGTGTACTTGAACCTAGAGAAATGGATACATATTCATGTATTAGGGGTATTAGAAACGTTGCGTATAGCAGCGTTTGATCTGCAGGGCATGTCCAGGTTGCAAACTTGTTGTGTGTAACCGATCCCCATGTAATTTATGGCGCGCGAATAATCCTCTATATCATATTCTATAGGGGCCAAAATAATTGTGCTGATACTTTCCTGTGGGCCTTTGGAGAAGCATTTGTGGGCGTTATCATGCTGTTATTCTAATGCGTCGAAAAGAAGGTAAATAAATAGGCCTCGACAAAATGCACCAATGCAAATATATATTAAGCATTATATCATAGTTATTTGTAAGCTTTGAAAGATTATTTGAATGCTTTTAGCAGGGAGAAAGCCATAACAATATGTATCAGCAAAGGTTTTTCATTGGTTCAGTCTGGGATAGTATGGCATGGCTCATTTCCAATTCAATTAATTCATTATTTGTCAAAAAAACAGCATTTCAAAGTCTTTCTGCAAGTAGAATTTACAAGAATAAAAAGTAAAATGGTACTTTGAAGAAAACACCTGGACTTGACCGGGAACTGAACCCCAGACCTCTCACATGAAAGGCAGACATGCAGTCCACTAGGCCACAGAGACTTGACTTATGGTAAACAAACAGTGGAAGGCTTTATCACAGTGCTCTAAGTGTTCGACAGCTACATCTGGGGAGAAATGAGAGAAGCGTTAATTTCCGACCTGCCATCTGTGGGAACAACCCTGAACTATGTGGAATTATAAGGGAAAAGGGAAAATTGATCCATATTTCATAATAAAACACACTATTTAATCATCATATTGCTGTCATCAATCCTAATGCTTCATGCAGAACATTATATAATTCACAGGTACTCCTAAACTACAGAGAATTATGAGGGAAAAGGGGAAAGTAATCCATATTTCATACAAAAAACAGTATCTATTCAACATATTGCTGTCATATGTCCTAATGCCCAATGCAGAGCATTATATAAGTCACAGGTACACCCGAACTGCACTGAGTCATAAGGAAAAAAGGGGGAATTAATTCATATTTCATAGGCAAACACTATATAATCATCATATTGCTGTCACCTTTCCTAATGCCTTATGCAGAAATTCACAGGTACATTGCAAATTGGCTGGGCTTATGTGGCCGATGTTCTTGCTTGCATATATATTAGTATACATTTGGGAATGCAGACTTGAGGTTTCATGCGCAAAATTGCTTCATGCATATACCATTCTGGTATGTATCATACATACTATACGTCTGGGAACACTGACTTATTGGTGCACACACAATTATTCCCTATGCATATATCATTTCATGTCTCATATCTATGAAAAACCCCCGTTTATTAGGCATGCATAGTGTGAAAGGCAATTGACTTATATTTGGAATATTGTGCAATGGCAACTGCCCGTCACTTCATATTGTGCTTTGCACTTAAAAGTAATGCAAGTGTACTTGAACCTAGAGAAATGGATACATATTCATGTATTAGGGGTATTAGAAACGTTGCGTATAGCAGCGTTTGATCTGCAGGGCATGTCCAGGTTGCAAACTTGTTGTGTGTAACCGATCCCCATGTAATTTATGGCGCGCGAATAATCCTCTATATCATATTCTATAGGGGCCAAAATAATTGTGCTGATACTTTCCTGTGGGCCTTTGGAGAAGCATTTGTGGGCGTTATCATGCTGTTATTCTAATGCGTCGAAAAGAAGGTAAATAAATAGGCCTCGACAAAATGCACCAATGCAAATATATATTAAGCATTATATCATAGTTATTTGTAAGCTTTTAAGATTATTTGAATGCTTTTAGCAGGGAGAAAGCCATAACAATATGTATCAGCAAAGGTTTTTCATTGGTTCAGTCTGGGATAGTATGGCATGGCTCATTTCCAATTCAATTAATTCATTATTTGTCAAAAAAACAGCATTTCAAAGTCTTTCTGCAAGTAGAATTTACAAGAATAAAAAGTAAAATGGTACTTTGAAGAAAACACCTGGACTTGACCGGGAACTGAACCCCAGACCTCTCACATGAAAGGCAGACATGCAGTCCACTAGGCCACAGAGACTTGACTGGTGGTAAACAAACAGTGGAAGGCTTTATCACAGTGCTCTAAGTGTTCGACAGCTACATCTGGGGAGAAATGAGAGAAGCGTTAATTTCCGACCTGCCATCTGTGGGAACAACCCTGAACTATGTGGAATTATAAGGGAAAAGGGAAAATTGATCCATATTTCATAATAAAACACACTATTTAATCATCATATTGCTGTCATCAATCCTAATGCTTCATGCAGAACATTATATAATTCACAGGTACTCCTAAACTACAGAGAATTATGAGGGAAAAGGGGAAAGTAATCCATATTTCATACAAAAAACAGTATCTATTCAACATATTGCTGTCATATGTCCTAATGCCCAATGCAGAGCATTATATAAGTCACAGGTACACCCGAACTGCACTGAGTCATAAGGAAAAAAGGGGGAATTAATTCATATTTCATAGGCAAACACTATATAATCATCATATTGCTGTCACCTTTCCTAATGCCTTATGCAGAAATTCACAGGTACATTGCAAATTGGCTGGGCTTATGTGGCCGATGTTCTTGCTTGCATATATATTAGTATACATTTGGGAATGCAGACTTGAGGTTTCATGCGCAAAATTGCTTCATGCATATACCATTCTGGTATGTATCATACATACTATACGTCTGGGAACACTGACTTATTGGTGCACACACAATTATTCCCTATGCATATATCATTTCATGTCTCATATCTATGAAAAACCCCCGTTTATTAGGCATGCATAGTGTGAAAGGCAATTGACTTATATTTGGAATATTGTGCAATGGCAACTGCCCGTCACTTCATATTGTGCTTTGCACTTAAAAGTAATGCAAGTGTACTTGAACCTAGAGAAATGGATACATATTCATGTATTAGGGGTATTAGAAACGTTGCGTATAGCAGCGTTTGATCTGCAGGGCATGTCCAGGTTGCAAACTTGTTGTGTGTAACCGATCCCCATGTAATTTATGGCGCGCGAATAATCCTCTATATCATATTCTATAGGGGCCAAAATAATTGTGCTGATACTTTCCTGTGGGCCTTTGGAGAAGCATTTGTGGGCGTTATCATGCTGTTATTCTAATGCGTCGAAAAGAAGGTAAATAAATAGGCCTCGACAAAATGCACCAATGCAAATATATATTAAGCATTATATCATAGTTATTTGTAAGCTTTTAAGATTATTTGAATGCTTTTAGCAGGGAGAAAGCCATAACAATATGTATCAGCAAAGGTTTTTCATTGGTTCAGTCTGGGATAGTATGGCATGGCTCATTTCCAATTCAATTAATTCATTATTTGTCAAAAAAACAGCATTTCAAAGTCTTTCTGCAAGTAGAATTTACAAGAATAAAAAGTAAAATGGTACTTTGAAGAAAACACCTGGACTTGACCGGGAACTGAACCCCAGACCTCTCACATGAAAGGCAGACATGCAGTCCACTAGGCCACAGAGACTTGACTGGTGGTAAACAAACAGTGGAAGGCTTTATCACAGTGCTCTAAGTGTTCGACAGCTACATCTGGGGAGAAATGAGAGAAGCGTTAATTTCCGACCTGCCATCTGTGGGAACAACCCTGAACTATGTGGAATTATAAGGGAAAAGGGAAAATTGATCCATATTTCATAATAAAACACACTATTTAATCATCATATTGCTGTCATCAATCCTAATGCTTCATGCAGAACATTATATAATTCACAGGTACTCCTAAACTACAGAGAATTATGAGGGAAAAGGGGAAAGTAATCCATATTTCATACAAAAAACAGTATCTATTCAACATATTGCTGTCATATGTCCTAATGCCCAATGCAGAGCATTATATAAGTCACAGGTACACCCGAACTGCACTGAGTCATAAGGAAAAAAGGGGGAATTAATTCATATTTCATAGGCAAACACTATATAATCATCATATTGCTGTCACCTTTCCTAATGCCTTATGCAGAAATTCACAGGTACATTGCAAATTGGCTGGGCTTATGTGGCCGATGTTCTTGCTTGCATATATATTAGTATACATTTGGGAATGCAGACTTGAGGTTTCATGCGCAAAATTGCTTCATGCATATACCATTCTGGTATGTATCATACATACTATACGTCTGGGAACACTGACTTATTGGTGCACACACAATTATTCCCTATGCATATATCATTTCATGTCTCATATCTATGAAAAACCCCCGTTTATTAGGCATGCATAGTGTGAAAGGCAATTGACTTATATTTGGAATATTGTGCAATGGCAACTGCCCGTCACTTCATATTGTGCTTTGCACTTAAAAGTAATGCAAGTGTACTTGAACCTAGAGAAATGGATACATATTCATGTATTAGGGGTATTAGAAACGTTGCGTATAGCAGCGTTTGATCTGCAGGGCATGTCCAGGTTGCAAACTTGTTGTGTGTAACCGATCCCCATGTAATTTATGGCGCGCGAATAATCCTCTATATCATATTCTATAGGGGCCAAAATAATTGTGCTGATACTTTCCTGTGGGCCTTTGGAGAAGCATTTGTGGGCGTTATCATGCTGTTATTCTAATGCGTCGAAAAGAAGGTAAATAAATAGGCCTCGACAAAATGCACCAATGCAAATATATATTAAGCATTATATCATAGTTATTTGTAAGCTTTTAAGATTATTTGAATGCTTTTAGCAGGGAGAAAGCCATAACAATATGTATCAGCAAAGGTTTTTCATTGGTTCAGTCTGGGATAGTATGGCATGGCTCATTTCCAATTCAATTAATTCATTATTTGTCAAAAAAACAGCATTTCAAAGTCTTTCTGCAAGTAGAATTTACAAGAATAAAAAGTAAAATGGTACTTTGAAGAAAACACCTGGACTTGACCGGGAACTGAACCCCAGACCTCTCACATGAAAGGCAGACATGCAGTCCACTAGGCCACAGAGACTTGACTGGTGGTAAACAAACAGTGGAAGGCTTTATCACAGTGCTCTAAGTGTTCGACAGCTACATCTGGGGAGAAATGAGAGAAGCGTTAATTTCCGACCTGCCATCTGTGGGAACAACCCTGAACTATGTGGAATTATAAGGGAAAAGGGAAAATTGATCCATATTTCATAATAAAACACACTATTTAATCATCATATTGCTGTCATCAATCCTAATGCTTCATGCAGAACATTATATAATTCACAGGTACTCCTAAACTACAGAGAATTATGAGGGAAAAGGGGAAAGTAATCCATATTTCATACAAAAAACAGTATCTATTCAACATATTGCTGTCATATGTCCTAATGCCCAATGCAGAGCATTATATAAGTCACAGGTACACCCGAACTGCACTGAGTCATAAGGAAAAAAGGGGGAATTAATTCATATTTCATAGGCAAACACTATATAATCATCATATTGCTGTCACCTTTCCTAATGCCTTATGCAGAAATTCACAGGTACATTGCAAATTGGCTGGGCTTATGTGGCCGATGTTCTTGCTTGCATATATATTAGTATACATTTGGGAATGCAGACTTGAGGTTTCATGCGCAAAATTGCTTCATGCATATACCATTCTGGTATGTATCATACATACTATACGTCTGGGAACACTGACTTATTGGTGCACACACAATTATTCCCTATGCATATATCATTTCATGTCTCATATCTATGAAAAACCCCCGTTTATTAGGCATGCATAGTGTGAAAGGCAATTGACTTATATTTGGAATATTGTGCAATGGCAACTGCCCGTCACTTCATATTGTGCTTTGCACTTAAAAGTAATGCAAGTGTACTTGAACCTAGAGAAATGGATACATATTCATGTATTAGGGGTATTAGAAACGTTGCGTATAGCAGCGTTTGATCTGCAGGGCATGTCCAGGTTGCAAACTTGTTGTGTGTAACCGATCCCCATGTAATTTATGGCGCGCGAATAATCCTCTATATCATATTCTATAGGGGCCAAAATAATTGTGCTGATACTTTCCTGTGGGCCTTTGGAGAAGCATTTGTGGGCGTTATCATGCTGTTATTCTAATGCGTCGAAAAGAAGGTAAATAAATAGGCCTCGACAAAATGCACCAATGCAAATATATATTAAGCATTATATCATAGTTATTTGTAAGCTTTTAAGATTATTTGAATGCTTTTAGCAGGGAGAAAGCCATAACAATATGTATCAGCAAAGGTTTTTCATTGGTTCAGTCTGGGATAGTATGGCATGGCTCATTTCCAATTCAATTAATTCATTATTTGTCAAAAAAACAGCATTTCAAAGTCTTTCTGCAAGTAGAATTTACAAGAATAAAAAGTAAAATGGTACTTTGAAGAAAACACCTGGACTTGACCGGGAACTGAACCCCAGACCTCTCACATGAAAGGCAGACATGCAGTCCACTAGGCCACAGAGACTTGACTGGTGGTAAACAAACAGTGGAAGGCTTTATCACAGTGCTCTAAGTGTTCGACAGCTACATCTGGGGAGAAATGAGAGAAGCGTTAATTTCCGACCTGCCATCTGTGGGAACAACCCTGAACTATGTGGAATTATAAGGGAAAAGGGAAAATTGATCCATATTTCATAATAAAACACACTATTTAATCATCATATTGCTGTCATCAATCCTAATGCTTCATGCAGAACATTATATAATTCACAGGTACTCCTAAACTACAGAGAATTATGAGGGAAAAGGGGAAAGTAATCCATATTTCATACAAAAAACAGTATCTATTCAACATATTGGTGTCATATGTCCTAATGCCCAATGCAGAGCATTATATAAGTCACAGGTACACCCGAACTGCACTGAGTCATAAGGAAAAAAGGGGGAATTAATTCATATTTCATAGGCAAACACTATATAATCATCATATTGCTGTCACCTTTCCTAATGCCTTATGCAGAAATTCACAGGTACATTGCAAATTGGCTGGGCTTATGTGGCCGATGTTCTTGCTTGCATATATATTAGTATACATTTGGGAATGCAGACTTGAGGTTTCATGCGCAAAATTGCTTCATGCATATACCATTCTGGTATGTATCATACATACTATACGTCTGGGAACACTGACTTATTGGTGCACACACAATTATTCCCTATGCATATATCATTTCATGTCTCATATCTATGAAAAACCCCCGTTTATTAGGCATGCATAGTGTGAAAGGCAATTGACTTATATTTGGAATATTGTGCAATGGCAACTGCCCGTCACTTCATATTGTGCTTTGCACTTAAAAGTAATGCAAGTGTACTTGAACCTAGAGAAATGGATACATATTCATGTATTAGGGGTATTAGAAACGTTGCGTATAGCAGCGTTTGATCTGCAGGGCATGTCCAGGTTGCAAACTTGTTGTGTGTAACCGATCCCCATTTAATTTATGGCGCGCGAATAATCCTCTATATCATATTCTATAGGGGCCAAAATAATTGTGCTGATACTTTCCTGTGGGCCTTTGGAGAAGCATTTGTGGGCGTTATCATGCTGTTATTCTAATGCGTCGAAAAGAAGGTAAATAAATAGGCCTCGACAAAATGCACCAATGCAAATATATATTAAGCATTATATCATAGTTATTTGTAAGCTTTTAAGATTATTTGAATGCTTTTAGCAGGGAGAAAGCCATAACAATATGTATCAGCAAAGGTTTTTCATTGGTTCAGTCTGGGATAGTATGGCATGGCTCATTTCCAATTCAATTAATTCATTATTTGTCAAAAAAACAGCATTTCAAAGTCTTTCTGCAAGTAGAATTTACAAGAATAAAAAGTAAAATGGTACTTTGAAGAAAACACCTGGACTTGACCGGGAACTGAACCCCAGACCTCTCACATGAAAGGCAGACATGCAGTCCACTAGGCCACAGAGACTTGACTGGTGGTAAACAAACAGTGGAAGGCTTTATCACAGTGCTCTAAGTGTTCGACAGCTACATCTGTGGAGAAATGAGAGAAGCGTTAATTTCCGACCTGCCATCTGTGGGAACAACCCTGAACTATGTGGAATTATAAGGGAAAAGGGAAAATTGATCCATATTTCATAATAAAACACACTATTTAATCATCATATTGCTGTCATCAATCCTAATGCTTCATGCAGAACATTATATAATTCACAGGTACTCCTAAACTACAGAGAATTATGAGGGAAAAGGGGAAAGTAATCCATATTTCATACAAAAAACAGTATCTATTCAACATATTGCTGTCATATGTCCTAATGCCCAATGCAGAGCATTATATAAGTCACAGGTACACCCGAACTGCACTGAGTCATAAGGAAAAAAGGGGGAATTAATTCATATTTCATAGGCAAACACTATATAATCATCATATTGCTGTCACCTTTCCTAATGCCTTATGCAGAAATTCACAGGTACATTGCAAATTGGCTGGGCTTATGTGGCCGATGTTCTTGCTTGCATATATATTAGTATACATTTGGGAATGCAGACTTGAGGTTTCATGCGCAAAATTGCTTCATGCATATACCATTCTGGTATGTATCATACATACTATACGTCTGGGAACACTGACTTATTGGTGCACACACAATTATTCCCTATGCATATATCATTTCATGTCTCATATCTATGAAAAACCCCCGTTTATTAGGCATGCATAGTGTGAAAGGCAATTGACTTATATTTGGAATATTGTGCAATGGCAACTGCCCGTCACTTCATATTGTGCTTTGCACTTAAAAGTAATGCAAGTGTACTTGAACCTAGAGAAATGGATACATATTCATGTATTAGGGGTATTAGAAACGTTGCGTATAGCAGCGTTTGATCTGCAGGGCATGTCCAGGTTGCAAACTTGTTGTGTGTAACCGATCCCCATGTAATTTATGGCGCGCGAATAATCCTCTATATCATATTCTATAGGGGCCAAAATAATTGTGCTGATACTTTCCTGTGGGCCTTTGGAGAAGCATTTGTGGGCGTTATCATGCTGTTATTCTAATGCGTCGAAAAGAAGGTAAATAAATAGGCCTCGACAAAATGCACCAATGCAAATATATATTAAGCATTATATCATAGTTATTTGTAAGCTTTTAAGATTATTTGAATGCTTTTAGCAGGGAGAAAGCCATAACAATATGTATCAGCAAAGGTTTTTCATTGGTTCAGTCTGGGATAGTATGGCATGGCTCATTTCCAATTCAATTAATTCATTATTTGTCAAAAAAACAGCATTTCAAAGTCTTTCTGCAAGTAGAATTTACAAGAATAAAAAGTAAAATGGTACTTTGAAGAAAACACCTGGACTTGACCGGGAACTGAACCCCAGACCTCTCACATGAAAGGCAGACATGCAGTCCACTAGGCCACAGAGACTTGACTGGTGGTAAACAAACAGTGGAAGGCTTTATCACAGTGCTCTAAGTGTTCGACAGCTACATCTGGGGAGAAATGAGAGAAGCGTTAATTTCCGACCTGCCATCTGTGGGAACAACCCTGAACTATGTGGAATTATAAGGGAAAAGGGAAAATTGATCCATATTTCATAATAAAACACACTATTTAATCATCATATTGCTGTCATCAATCCTAATGCTTCATGCAGAACATTATATAATTCACAGGTACTCCTAAACTACAGAGAATTATGAGGGAAAAGGGGAAAGTAATCCATATTTCATACAAAAAACAGTATCTATTCAACATATTGCTGTCATATGTCCTAATGCCCAATGCAGAGCATTATATAAGTCACAGGTACACCCGAACTGCACTGAGTCATAAGGAAAAAAGGGGGAATTAATTCATATTTCAAAGGCAAACACTATATAATCATCATATTGCTGTCACCTTTCCTAATGCCTTATGCAGAAATTCACAGGTACATTGCAAATTGGCTGGGCTTATGTGGCCGATGTTCTTGCTTGCATATATATTAGTATACATTTGGGAATGCAGACTTGAGGTTTCATGCGCAAAATTGCTTCATGCATATACCATTCTGGTATGTATCATACATACTATACGTCTGGGAACACTGACTTATTGGTGCACACACAATTATTCCCTATGCATATATCATTTCATGTCTCATATCTATGAAAAACCCCCGTTTATTAGGCATGCATAGTGTGAAAGGCAATTGACTTATATTTGGAATATTGTGCAATGGCAACTGCCCGTCACTTCATATTGTGCTTTGCACTTAAAAGTAATGCAAGTGTACTTGAACCTAGAGAAATGGATACATATTCATGTATTAGGGGTATTAGAAACGTTGCGTATAGCAGCGTTTGATCTGCAGGGCATGTCCAGGTTGCAAACTTGTTGTGTGTAACCGATCCCCATGTAATTTATGGCGCGCGAATAATCCTCTATATCATATTCTATAGGGGCCAAAATAATTGTGCTGATACTTTCCTGTGGGCCTTTGGAGAAGCATTTGTGGGCGTTATCATGCTGTTATTCTAATGCGTCGAAAAGAAGGTAAATAAATAGGCCTCGACAAAATGCACCAATGCAAATATATATTAAGCATTATATCATAGTTATTTGTAAGCTTTTAAGATTATTTGAATGCTTTTAGCAGGGAGAAAGCCATAACAATATGTATCAGCAAAGGTTTTTCATTGGTTCAGTCTGGGATAGTATGGCATGGCTCATTTCCAATTCAATTAATTCATTATTTGTCAAAAAAACAGCATTTCAAAGTCTTTCTGCAAGTAGAATTTACAAGAATAAAAAGTAAAATGGTACTTTGAAGAAAACACCTGGACTTGACCGGGAACTGAACCCCAGACCTCTCACATGAAAGGCAGACATGCAGTCCACTAGGCCACAGAGACTTGACTGGTGGTAAACAAACAGTGGAAGGCTTTATCACAGTGCTCTAAGTGTTCGACAGCTACATCTGGGGAGAAATGAGAGAAGCGTTAATTTCCGACCTGCCATCTGTGGGAACAACCCTGAACTATGTGGAATTATAAGGGAAAAGGGAAAATTGATCCATATTTCATAATAAAACACACTATTTAATCATCATATTGCTGTCATCAATCCTAATGCTTCATGCAGAACATTATATAATTCACAGGTACTCCTAAACTACAGAGAATTATGAGGGAAAAGGGGAAAGTAATCCATATTTCATACAAAAAACAGTATCTATTCAACATATTGCTGTCATATGTCCTAATGCCCAATGCAGAGCATTATATAAGTCACAGGTACACCCGAACTGCACTGAGTCATAAGGAAAAAAGGGGGAATTAATTCATATTTCATAGGCAAACACTATATAATCATCATATTGCTGTCACCTTTCCTAATGCCTTATGCAGAAATTCACAGGTACATTGCAAATTGGCTGGGCTTATGTGGCCGATGTTCTTGCTTGCATATATATTAGTATACATTTGGGAATGCAGACTTGAGGTTTCATGCGCAAAATTGCTTCATGCATATACCATTCTGGTATGTATCATACATACTATACGTCTGGGAACACTGACTTATTGGTGCACACACAATTATTCCCTATGCATATATCATTTCATGTCTCATATCTATGAAAAACCCCCGTTTATTAGGCATGCATAGTGTGAAAGGCAATTGACTTATATTTGGAATATTGTGCAATGGCAACTGCCCGTCACTTCATATTGTGCTTTGCACTTAAAAGTAATGCAAGTGTACTTGAACCTAGAGAAATGGATACATATTCATGTATTAGGGGTATTAGAAACGTTGCGTATAGCAGCGTTTGATCTGCAGGGCATGTCCAGGTTGCAAACTTGTTGTGTGTAACCGATCCCCATGTAATTTATGGCGCGCGAATAATCCTCTATATCATATTCTATAGGGGCCAAAATAATTGTGCTGATACTTTCCTGTGGGCCTTTGGAGAAGCATTTGTGGGCGTTATCATGCTGTTATTCTAATGCGTCGAAAAGAAGGTAAATAAATAGGCCTCGACAAAATGCACCAATGCAAATATATATTAAGCATTATATCATAGTTATTTGTAAGCTTTTAAGATTATTTGAATGCTTTTAGCAGGGAGAAAGCCATAACAATATGTATCAGCAAAGGTTTTTCATTGGTTCAGTCTGGGATAGTATGGCATGGCTCATTTCCAATTCAATTAATTCATTATTTGTCAAAAAAACAGCATTTCAAAGTCTTTCTGCAAGTAGAATTTACAAGAATAAAAAGTAAAATGGTACTTTGAAGAAAACACCTGGACTTGACCGGGAACTGAACCCCAGACCTCTCACATGAAAGGCAGACATGCAGTCCACTAGGCCACAGAGACTTGACTGGTGGTAAACAAACAGTGGAAGGCTTTATCACAGTGCTCTAAGTGTTCGACAGCTACATCTGGGGAGAAATGAGAGAAGCGTTAATTTCCGACCTGCCATCTGTGGGAACAACCCTGAACTATGTGGAATTATAAGGGAAAAGGGAAAATTGATCCATATTTCATAATAAAACACACTATTTAATCATCATATTGCTGTCATCAATCCTAATGCTTCATGCAGAACATTATATAATTCACAGGTACTCCTAAACTACAGAGAATTATGAGGGAAAAGGGGAAAGTAATCCATATTTCATACAAAAAACAGTATCTATTCAACATATTGCTGTCATATGTCCTAATGCCCAATGCAGAGCATTATATAAGTCACAGGTACACCCGAACTGCACTGAGTCATAAGGAAAAAAGGGGGAATTAATTCATATTTCATAGGCAAACACTATATAATCATCATATTGCTGTCACCTTTCCTAATGCCTTATGCAGAAATTCACAGGTACATTGCAAATTGGCTGGGCTTATGTGGCCGATGTTCTTGCTTGCATATATATTAGTATACATTTGGGAATGCAGACTTGAGGTTTCATGCGCAAAATTGCTTCATGCATATACCATTCTGGTATGTATCATACATACTATACGTCTGGGAACACTGACTTATTGGTGCACACACAATTATTCCCTATGCATATATCATTTCATGTCTCATATCTATGAAAAACCCCCGTTTATTAGGCATGCATAGTGTGAAAGGCAATTGACTTATATTTGGAATATTGTGCAATGGCAACTGCCCGTCACTTCATATTGTGCTTTGCACTTAAAAGTAATGCAAGTGTACTTGAACCTAGAGAAATGGATACATATTCATGTATTAGGGGTATTAGAAACGTTGCGTATAGCAGCGTTTGATCTGCAGGGCATGTCCAGGTTGCAAACTTGTTGTGTGTAACCGATCCCCATGTAATTTATGGCGCGCGAATAATCCTCTATATCATATTCTATAGGGGCCAAAATAATTGTGCTGATACTTTCCTGTGGGCCTTTGGAGAAGCATTTGTGGGCGTTATCATGCTGTTATTCTAATGCGTCGAAAAGAAGGTAAATAAATAGGCCTCGACAAAATGCACCAATGCAAATATATATTAAGCATTATATCATAGTTATTTGTAAGCTTTTAAGATTATTTGAATGCTTTTAGCAGGGAGAAAGCCATAACAATATGTATCAGCAAAGGTTTTTCATTGGTTCAGTCTGGGATAGTATGGCATGGCTCATTTCCAATTCAATTAATTCATTATTTGTCAAAAAAACAGCATTTCAAAGTCTTTCTGCAAGTAGAATTTACAAGAATAAAAAGTAAAATGGTACTTTGAAGAAAACACCTGGACTTGACCGGGAACTGAACCCCAGACCTCTCACA
This sequence comes from Lepidonotus clava, assembly GCA_936440205.1. NCBI lineage: Eukaryota > Metazoa > Annelida > Polychaeta > Phyllodocida > Polynoidae > Lepidonotus > Lepidonotus clava. Next base: position 28,363,612 of record OW387150.1, on the reverse strand, counting down.
TGAAAGGCAGACATGCAGTCCACTAGGCCACAGAGACTTGACTGGTGGTAAACAAACAGTGGAAGGCTTTATCACAGTGCTCTAAGTGTTCGACAGCTACATCTGGGGAGAAATGAGAGAAGCGTTAATTTCCGACCTGCCATCTGTGGGAACAACCCTGAACTATGTGGAATTATAAGGGAAAAGGGAAAATTGATCCATATTTCATAATAAAACACACTATTTAATCATCATATTGCTGTCATCAATCCTAATGCTTCATGCAGAACATTATATAATTCACAGGTACTCCTAAACTACAGAGAATTATGAGGGAAAAGGGGAAAGTAATCCATATTTCATACAAAAAACAGTATCTATTCAACATATTGCTGTCATATGTCCTAATGCCCAATGCAGAGCATTATATAAGTCACAGGTACACCCGAACTGCACTGAGTCATAAGGAAAAAAGGGGGAATTAATTCATATTTCATAGGCAAACACTATATAATCATCATATTGCTGTCACCTTTCCTAATGCCTTATGCAGAAATTCACAGGTACATTGCAAATTGGCTGGGCTTATGTGGCCGATGTTCTTGCTTGCATATATATTAGTATACATTTGGGAATGCAGACTTGAGGTTTCATGCGCAAAATTGCTTCATGCATATACCATTCTGGTATGTATCATACATACTATACGTCTGGGAACACTGACTTATTGGTGCACACACAATTATTCCCTATGCATATATCATTTCATGTCTCATATCTATGAAAAACCCCCGTTTATTAGGCATGCATAGTGTGAAAGGCAATTGACTTATATTTGGAATATTGTGCAATGGCAACTGCCCGTCACTTCATATTGTGCTTTGCACTTAAAAGTAATGCAAGTGTACTTGAACCTAGAGAAATGGATACATATTCATGTATTAGGGGTATTAGAAACGTTGCGTATAGCAGCGTTTGATCTGCAGGGCATGTCCAGGTTGCAAACTTGTTGTGTGTAACCGATCCCCATGTAATTTATGGCGCGCGAATAATCCTCTATATCATATTCTATAGGGGCCAAAATAATTGTGCTGATACTTTCCTGTGGGCCTTTGGAGAAGCATTTGTGGGCGTTATCATGCTGTTATTCTAATGCGTCGAAAAGAAGGTAAATAAATAGGCCTCGACAAAATGCACCAATGCAAATATATATTAAGCATTATATCATAGTTATTTGTAAGCTTTTAAGATTATTTGAATGCTTTTAGCAGGGAGAAAGCCATAACAATATGTATCAGCAAAGGTTTTTCATTGGTTCAGTCTGGGATAGTATGGCATGGCTCATTTCCAATTCAATTAATTCATTATTTGTCAAAAAAACAGCATTTCAAAGTCTTTCTGCAAGTAGAATTTACAAGAATAAAAAGTAAAATGGTACTTTGAAGAAAACACCTGGACTTGACCGGGAACTGAACCCCAGACCTCTCACATGAAAGGCAGACATGCAGTCCACTAGGCCACAGAGACTTGACTGGTGGTAAACAAACAGTGGAAGGCTTTATCACAGTGCTCTAAGTGTTCGACAGCTACATCTGGGGAGAAATGAGAGAAGCGTTAATTTCCGACCTGCCATCTATGGGAACAACCCTGAACTATGTGGAATTATAAGGGAAAAGGGAAAATTGATCCATATTTCATAATAAAACACACTATTTAATCATCATATTGCTGTCATCAATCCTAATGCTTCATGCAGAACATTATATAATTCACAGGTACTCCTAAACTACAGAGAATTATGAGGGAAAAGGGGAAAGTAATCCATATTTCATACAAAAAACAGTATCTATTCAACATATTGCTGTCATATGTCCTAATGCCCAATGCAGAGCATTATATAAGTCACAGGTACACCCGAACTGCACTGAGTCATAAGGAAAAAAGGGGGAATTAATTCATATTTCATAGGCAAACACTATATAATCATCATATTGCTGTCACCTTTCCTAATGCCTTATGCAGAAATTCACAGGTACATTGCAAATTGGCTGGGCTTATGTGGCCGATGTTCTTGCTTGCATATATATTAGTATACATTTGGGAATGCAGACTTGAGGTTTCATGCGCAAAATTGCTTCATGCATATACCATTCTGGTATGTATCATACATACTATACGTCTGGGAACACTGACTTATTGGTGCACACACAATTATTCCCTATGCATATATCATTTCATGTCTCATATCTATGAAAAACCCCCGTTTATTAGGCATGCATAGTGTGAAAGGCAATTGACTTATATTTGGAATATTGTGCAATGGCAACTGCCCGTCACTTCATATTGTGCTTTGCACTTAAAAGTAATGCAAGTGTACTTGAACCTAGAGAAATGGATACATATTCATGTATTAGGGGTATTAGAAACGTTGCGTATAGCAGCGTTTGATCTGCAGGGCATGTCCAGGTTGCAAACTTGTTGTGTGTAACCGATCCCCATGTAATTTATGGCGCGCGAATAATCCTCTATATCATATTCTATAGGGGCCAAAGTAATTGTGCTGATACTTTCCTGTGGGCCTTTGGAGAAGCATTTGTGGGCGTTATCATGCTGTTATTCTAATGCGTCGAAAAGAAGGTAAATAAATAGGCCTCGACAAAATGCACCAATGCAAATATATATTAAGCATTATATCATAGTTATTTGTAAGCTTTTAAGATTATTTGAATGCTTTTAGCAGGGAGAAAGCCATAACAATATGTATCAGCAAAGGTTTTTCATTGGTTCAGTCTGGGATAGTATGGCATGGCTCATTTCCAATTCAATTAATTCATTATTTGTCAAAAAAACAGCATTTCAAAGTCTTTCTGCAAGTAGAATTTACAAGAATAAAAAGTAAAATGGTACTTTGAAGAAAACACCTGGACTTGACCGGGAACTGAACCCCAGACCTCTCACATGAAAGGCAGACATGCAGTCCACTAGGCCACAGAGACTTGACTGGTGGTAAACAAACAGTGGAAGGCTTTATCACAGTGCTCTAAGTGTTCGACAGCTACATCTGGGGAGAAATGAGAGAAGCGTTAATTTCCGACCTGCCATCTATGGGAACAACCCTGAACTATGTGGAATTATAAGGGAAAAGGGAAAATTGATCCATATTTCATAATAAAACACACTATTTAATCATCATATTGCTGTCATCAATCCTAATGCTTCATGCAGAACATTATATAATTCACAGGTACTCCTAAACTACAGAGAATTATGAGGGAAAAGGGGAAAGTAATCCATATTTCATACAAAAAACAGTATCTATTCAACATATTGCTGTCATATGTCCTAATGCCCAATGCAGAGCATTATATAAGTCACAGGTACACCCGAACTGCACTGAGTCATAAGGAAAAAAGGGGGAATTAATTCATATTTCATAGGCAAACACTATATAATCATCATATTGCTGTCACCTTTCCTAATGCCTTATGCAGAAATTCACAGGTACATTGCAAATTGGCTGGGCTTATGTGGCCGATGTTCTTGCTTGCATATATATTAGTATACATTTGGGAATGCAGACTTGAGGTTTCATGCGCAAAATTGCTTCATGCATATACCATTCTGGTATGTATCATACATACTATACGTCTGGGAACACTGACTTATTGGTGCACACACAATTATTCCCTATGCATATATCATTTCATGTCTCATATCTATGAAAAACCCCCGTTTATTAGGCATGCATAGTGTGAAAGGCAATTGACTTATATTTGGAATATTGTGCAATGGCAACTGCCCGTCACTTCATATTGTGCTTTGCACTTAAAAGTAATGCAAGTGTACTTGAACCTAGAGAAATGGATACATATTCATGTATTAGGGGTATTAGAAACGTTGCGTATAGCAGCGTTTGATCTGCAGGACATGTCCAGGTTGCAAACTTGTTGTGTGTAACCGATTCCCATGTAATTTATGGCGCACGAATAATCCTCTATATCATATTCTATAGGGGCCAAAATAATTGTGCTGATACTTTCCTGGGGGCCTTTGGAGAAGCATTTGTGGGCGTTATCATGCTGTTATTCTAATGCGTCGAAAAGAAGGTAAATAAATAGGCCTCGACAAAATGCACCAATGCAAATATATATTAAGCATTATATCATAGTTATTTGTAAGCTTTTAAGATTATTTGAATGCTTTTAGCAGGGAGAAAGCCATAACAATATGTATCAGCAAAGGTTTTTCATTGGTTCAGTCTGGGATAGTATGGCATGGCTCATTTCCAATTCAATTAATTCATTATTTGTCAAAAAAACAGCATTTCAAAGTCTTTCTGCAAGTAGAATTTACAAGAATAAAAAGTAAAATGGTACTTTGAAGAAAACACCTGGACTTGACCGGGAACTGAACCCCAGACCTCTCACATGAAAGGCAGACATGCAGTCCACTAGGCCACAGAGACTTGACTGGTGGTAAACAAACAGTGGAAGGCTTTATCACAGTGCTCTAAGTGTTCGACAGCTACATCTGGGGAGAAATGAGAGAACCGTTAATTTCCGACCTGCCATCTATGGGAACAACCCTGAACTATGTGGAATTATAAGGGAAAAGGGAAAATTGATCCATATTTCATAATAAAACACACTATTTAATCATCATATTGCTGTCATCAATCCTAATGCTTCATGCAGAACATTATATAATTCACAGGTACTCCTAAACTACAGAGAATTATGAGGGAAAAGGGGAAAGTAATCCATATTTCATACAAAAAACAGTATCTATTCAACATATTGCTGTCATATGTCCTAATGCCCAATGCAGAGCATTATATAAGTCACAGGTACACCCGAACTGCACTGAGTCATAAGGAAAAAAGGGGGAATTAATTCATATTTCATAGGCAAACACTATATAATCATCATATTGCTGTCACCTTTCCTAATGCCTTATGCAGAAATTCACAGGTACATTGCAAATTGGCTGGGCTTATGTGGCCGATGTTCTTGCTTGCATATATATTAGTATACATTTGGGAATGCAGACTTGAGGTTTCATGCGCAAAATTGCTTCATGCATATACCATTCTGGTATGTATCATACATACTATACGTCTGGGAACACTGACTTATTGGTGCACACACAATTATTCCCTATGCATATATCATTTCATGTCTCATATCTATGAAAAACCCCCGTTTATTAGGCATGCATAGTGTGAAAGGCAATTGACTTATATTTGGAATATTGTGCAATGGCAACTGCCCGTCACTTCATATTGTGCTTTGCACTTAAAAGTAATGCAAGTGTACTTGAACCTAGAGAAATGGATACATATTCATGTATTAGGGGTATTAGAAACGTTGCGTATAGCAGCGTTTGATCTGCAGGGCATGTCCAGGTTGCAAACTTGTTGTGTGTAACCGATCCCCATGTAATTTATGGCGCGCGAATAATCCTCTATATCATATTCTATAGGGGCCAAAGTAATTGTGCTGATACTTTCCTGTGGGCCTTTGGAGAAGCATTTGTGGGCGTTATCATGCTGTTATTCTAATGCGTCGAAAAGAAGGTAAATAAATAGGCCTCGACAAAATGCACCAATGCAAATATATATTAAGCATTATATCATAGTTATTTGTAAGCTTTTAAGATTATTTGAATGCTTTTAGCAGGGAGAAAGCCATAACAATATGTATCAGCAAAGGTTTTTCATTGGTTCAGTCTGGGATAGTATGGCATGGCTCATTTCCAATTCAATTAATTCATTATTTGTCAAAAAAACAGCATTTCAAAGTCTTTCTGCAAGTAGAATTTACAAGAATAAAAAGTAAAATGGTACTTTGAAGAAAACACCTGGACTTGACCGGGAACTGAACCCCAGACCTCTCACATGAAAGGCAGACATGCAGTCCACTAGGCCACAGAGACTTGACTGGTGGTAAACAAACAGTGGAAGGCTTTATCACAGTGCTCTAAGTGTTCGACAGCTACATCTGGGGAGAAATGAGAGAAGCGTTAATTTCCGACCTGCCATCTATGGGAACAACCCTGAACTATGTGGAATTATAAGGGAAAAGGGAAAATTGATCCATATTTCATAATAAAACACACTATTTAATCATCATATTGCTGTCATCAATCCTAATGCTTCATGCAGAACATTATATAATTCACAGGTACTCCTAAACTACAGAGAATTATGAGGGAAAAGGGGAAAGTAATCCATATTTCATACAAAAAACAGTATCTATTCAACATATTGCTGTCATATGTCCTAATGCCCAATGCAGAGCATTATATAAGTCACAGGTACACCCGAACTGCACTGAGTCATAAGGAAAAAAGGGGGAATTAATTCATATTTCATGGGCAAACACTATATAATCATCATATTGCTGTCACCTTTCCTAATGCCTTATGCAGAAATTCACAGGTACATTGCAAATTGGCTGGGCTTATGTGGCCGATGTTCTTGCTTGCATATATATTAGTATACATTTGGGAATGCAGACTTGAGGTTTCATGCGCAAAATTGCTTCATGCATATACCATTCTGGTATGTATCATACATACTATACGTCTGGGAACACTGACTTATTGGTGCACACACAATTATTCCCTATGCATATATCATTTCATGTCTCATATCTATGAAAAACCCCCGTTTATTAGGCATGCATAGTGTGAAAGGCAATTGACTTATATTTGGAATATTGTGCAATGGCAACTGCCCGTCACTTCATATTGTGCTTTGCACTTAAAAGTAATGCAAGTGTACTTGAACCTAGAGAAATGGATACATATTCATGTATTAGGGGTATTAGAAACGTTGCGTATAGCAGCGTTTGATCTGCAGGGCATGTCCAGGTTGCAAACTTGTTGTGTGTAACCGATCCCCATGTAATTTATGGCGCGCGAATAATCCTCTATATCATATTCTATAGGGGCCAAAATAATTGTGCTGATACTTTCCTGGGGGCCTTTGGAGAAGCATTTGTGGGCGTTATCATGCTGTTATTCTAATGCGTCGAAAAGAAGGTAAATAAATAGGCCTCGACAAAATGCACCAATGCAAATATATATTAAGCATTATATCATAGTTATTTGTAAGCTTTTAAGATTATTTGAATGCTTTTAGCAGGGAGAAAGCCATAACAATATGTATCAGCAAAGGTTTTTCATTGGTTCAGTCTGGGATAGTATGGCATGGCTCATTTCCAATTCAATTAATTCATTATTTGTCAAAAAAACAGCATTTCAAAGTCTTTCTGCAAGTAGAATTTACAAGAATAAAAAGTAAAATGGTACTTTGAAGAAAACACCTGGACTTGACCGGGAACTGAACCCCAGACCTCTCACATGAAAGGCAGACATGCAGTCCACTAGGCCACAGAGACTTGACTGGTGGTAAACAAACAGTGGAAGGCTTTATCACAGTGCTCTAAGTGTTCGACAGCTACATCTGGGGAGAAATGAGAGAACCGTTAATTTCCGACCTGCCATCTATGGGAACAACCCTGAACTATGTGGAATTATAAGGGAAAAGGGAAAATTGATCCATATTTCATAATAAAACACACTATTTAATCATCATATTGCTGTCATCAATCCTAATGCTTCATGCAGAACATTATATAATTCACAGGTACTCCTAAACTACAGAGAATTATGAGGGAAAAGGGGAAAGTAATCCATATTTCATACAAAAAACAGTATCTATTCAACATATTGCTGTCATATGTCCTAATGCCCAATGCAGAGCATTATATAAGTCACAGGTACACCCGAACTGCACTGAGTCATAAGGAAAAAAGGGGGAATTAATTCATATTTCATAGGCAAACACTATATAATCATCATATTGCTGTCACCTTTCCTAATGCCTTATGCAGAAATTCACAGGTACATTGCAAATTGGCTGGGCTTATGTGGCCGATGTTCTTGCTTGCATATATATTAGTATACATTTGGGAATGCAGACTTGAGGTTTCATGCGCAAAATTGCTTCATGCATATACCATTCTGGTATGTATCATACATACTATACGTCTGGGAACACTGACTTATTGGTGCACACACAATTATTCCCTATGCATATATCATTTCATGTCTCATATCTATGAAAAACCCCCGTTTATTAGGCATGCATAGTGTGAAAGGCAATTGACTTATATTTGGAATATTGTGCAATGGCAACTGCCCGTCACTTCATATTGTGCTTTGCACTTAAAAGTAATGCAAGTGTACTTGAACCTAGAGAAATGGATACATATTCATGTATTAGGGGTATTAGAAACGTTGCGTATAGCAGCGTTTGATCTGCAGGGCATGTCCAGGTTGCAAACTTGTTGTGTGTAACCGATCCCCATGTAATTTATGGCGCGCGAATAATCCTCTATATCATATTCTATAGGGGCCAAAATAATTGTGCTGATACTTTCCTGGGGGCCTTTGGAGAAGCATTTGTGGGCGTTATCATGCTGTTATTCTAATGCGTCGAAAAGAAGGTAAATAAATAGGCCTCGACAAAATGCACCAATGCAAATATATATTAAGCATTATATCATAGTTATTTGTAAGCTTTTAAGATTATTTGAATGCTTTTAGCAGGGAGAAAGCCATAACAATATGTATCAGCAAAGGTTTTTCATTGGTTCAGTCTGGGATAGTATGGCATGGCTCATTTCCAATTCAATTAATTCATTATTTGTCAAAAAAACAGCATTTCAAAGTCTTTCTGCAAGTAGAATTTACAAGAATAAAAAGTAAAATGGTACTTTGAAGAAAACACCTGGACTTGACCGGGAACTGAACCCCAGACCTCTCACATGAAAGGCAGACATGCAGTCCACTAGGCCACAGAGACTTGACTGGTGGTAAACAAACAGTGGAAGGCTTTATCACAGTGCTCTAAGTGTTCGACAGCTACATCTGGGGAGAAATGAGAGAAGCGTTAATTTCCGACCTGCCATCTGTGGGAACAACCCTGAACTATGTGGAATTATAAGGGAAAAGGGAAAATTGATCCATATTTCATAATAAAACACACTATTTAATCATCATATTGCTGTCATCAATCCTAATGCTTCATGCAGAACATTATATAATTCACAGGTACTCCTAAACTACAGAGAATTATGAGGGAAAAGGGGAAAGTAATCCATATTTCATACAAAAAACAGTATCTATTCAACATATTGCTGTCATATGTCCTAATGCCCAATGCAGAGCATTATATAAGTCACAGGTACACCCGAACTGCACTGAGTCATAAGGAAAAAAGGGGGAATTAATTCATATTTCATAGGCAAACACTATATAATTATCATATTGCTGTCACCTTTCCTAATGCCTTATGCAGAAATTCACAGGTACATTGCAAATTGGCTGGGCTTATGTGGCCGATGTTCTTGCTTGCATATATATTAGTATACATTTGGGAATGCAGACTTGAGGTTTCATGCGCAAAATTGCTTCATGCATATACCATTCTGGTATGTATCATACATACTATACGTCTGGGAACACTGACTTATTGGTGCACACACAATTATTCCCTATGCATATATCATTTCATGTCTCATATCTATGAAAAACCCCCGTTTATTAGGCATGCATAGTGTGAAAGGCAATTGACTTATATTTGGAATATTGTGCAATGGCAACTGCCCGTCACTTCATATTGTGCTTTGCACTTAAAAGTAATGCAAGTGTACTTGAACCTAGAGAAATGGATACATATTCATGTATTAGGGGTATTAGAAACGTTGCGTATAGCAGCGTTTGATCTGCAGGGCATGTCCAGGTTGCAAACTTGTTGTGTGTAACCGATCCCCATGTAATTTATGGCGCGCGAATAATCCTCTATATCATATTCTATAGGGGCCAAAATAATTGTGCTGATACTTTCCTGTGGGCCTTTGGAGAAGCATTTGTGGGCGTTATCATGCTGTTATTCTAATGCGTCGAAAAGAAGGTAAATAAATAGGCCTCGACAAAATGCACCAATGCAAATATATATTAAGCATTATATCATAGTTATTTGTAAGCTTTTAAGATTATTTGAATGCTTTTAGCAGGGAGAAAGCCATAACAATATGTATCAGCAAAGGTTTTTCATTGGTTCAGTCTGGGATAGTATGGCATGGCTCATTTCCAATTCAATTAATTCATTATTTGTCAAAAAAACAGCATTTCAAAGTCTTTCTGCAAGTAGAATTTACAAGAATAAAAAGTAAAATGGTACTTTGAAGAAAACACCTGGACTTGACCGGGAACTGAACCCCAGACCTCTCACATGAAAGGCAGACATGCAGTCCACTAGGCCACAGAGACTTGACTGGTGGTAAACAAACAGTGGAAGGCTTTATCACAGTGCTCTAAGTGTTCGACAGCTACATCTGGGGAGAAATGAGAGAACCGTTAATTTCCGACCTGCCATCTGTGGGAACAACCCTGAACTATGTGGAATTATAAGGGAAAAGGGAAAATTGATCCATATTTCATAATAAAACACACTATTTAATCATCATATTGCTGTCATCAATCCTAATGCTTCATGCAGAACATTATATAATTCACAGGTACTCCTAAACTACAGAGAATTATGAGGGAAAAGGGGAAAGTAATCCATATTTCATACAAAAAACAGTATCTATTCAACATATTGCTGTCATATGTCCTAATGCCCAATGCAGAGCATTATATAAGTCACAGGTACACCCGAACTGCACTGAGTCATAAGGAAAAAAGGGGGAATTAATTCATATTTCATAGGCAAACACTATATAATCATCATATTGCTGTCACCTTTCCTAATGCCTTATGCAGAAATTCACAGGTACATTGCAAATTGGCTGGGCTTATGTGGCCGATGTTCTTGCTTGCATATATATTAGTATACATTTGGGAATGCAGACTTGAGGTTTCATGCGCAAAATTGCTTCATGCATATACCATTCTGGTATGTATCATACATACTATACGTCTGGGAACACTGACTTATTGGTGCACACACAATTATTCCCTATGCATATATCATTTCATGTCTCATATCTATGAAAAACCCCCGTTTATTAGGCATGCATAGTGTGAAAGGCAATTGACTTATATTTGGAATATTGTGCAATGGCAACTGCCCGTCACTTCATATTGTGCTTTGCACTTAAAAGTAATGCAAGTGTACTTGAACCTAGAGAAATGGATACATATTCATGTATTAGGGGTATTAGAAACGTTGCGTATAGCAGCGTTTGATCTGCAGGGCATGTCCAGGTTGCAAACTTGTTGTGTGTAACCGATCCCCATGTAATTTATGGCGCGCGAATAATCCTCTATATCATATTCTATAGGGGCCAAAATAATTGTGCTGATACTTTCCTGGGGGCCTTTGGAGAAGCATTTGTGGGTGTTATCATGCTGTTATTCTAATGCGTCGAAAAGAAGGTAAATAAATAGGCCTCGACAAAATGCACCAATGCAAATATATATTAAGCATTATATCATAGTTATTTGTAAGCTTTTAAGATTATTTGAATGCTTTTAGCAGGGAGAAAGCCATAACAATATGTATCAGCAAAGGTTTTTCATTGGTTCAGTCTGGGATAGTATGGCATGGCTCATTTCCAATTCAATTAATTCATTATTTGTCAAAAAAACAGCATTTCAAAGTCTTTCTGCAAGTAGAATTTACAAGAATAAAAAGTAAAATGGTACTTTGAAGAAAACACCTGGACTTGACCGGGAACTGAACCCCAGACCTCTCACATGAAAGGCAGACATGCAGTCCACTAGGCCACAGAGACTTGACTGGTGGTAAACAAACAGTGGAAGGCTTTATCACAGTGCTCTAAGTGTTCGACAGCTACATCTGGGGAGAAATGAGAGAACCGTTAATTTCCGACCTGCCATCTGTGGGAACAACCCTGAACTATGTGGAATTATAAGGGAAAAGGGAAAATTGATCCATATTTCATAATAAAACACACTATTTAATCATCATATTGCTGTCATCAATCCTAATGCTTCATGCAGAACATTATATAATTCACAGGTACTCCTAAACTACAGAGAATTATGAGGGAAAAGGGGAAAGTAATCCATATTTCATACAAAAAACAGTATCTATTCAACATATTGCTGTCATATGTCCTAATGCCCAATGCAGAGCATTATATAAGTCACAGGTACACCCGAACTGCACTGAGTCATAAGGAAAAAAGGGGGAATTAATTCATATTTCATAGGCAAACACTATATAATCATCATATTGCTGTCACCTTTCCTAATGCCTTATGCAGAAATTCACAGGTACATTGCAAATTGGCTGGGCTTATGTGGCCGATGTTCTTGCTTGCATATATATTAGTATACATTTGGGAATGCAGACTTGAGGTTTCATGCGCAAAATTGCTTCATGCATATACCATTCTGGTATGTATCATACATACTATACGTCTGGGAACACTGACTTATTGGTGCACACACAATTATTCCCTATGCATATATCATTTCATGTCTCATATCTATGAAAAACCCCCGTTTATTAGGCATGCATAGTGTGAAAGGCAATTGACTTATATTTGGAATATTGTGCAATGGCAACTGCCCGTCACTTCATATTGTGCTTTGCACTTAAAAGTAATGCAAGTGTACTTGAACCTAGAGAAATGGATACATATTCATGTATTAGGGGTATTAGAAACGTTGCGTATAGCAGCGTTTGATCTGCAGGGCATGTCCAGGTTGCAAACTTGTTGTGTGTAACCGATCCCCATGTAATTTATGGCGCGCGAATAATCCTCTATATCATATTCTATAGGGGCCAAAATAATTGTGCTGATACTTTCCTGTGGGCCTTTGGAGAAGCATTTGTGGGCGTTATCATGCTGTTATTCTAATGCGTCGAAAAGAAGGTAAATAAATAGGCCTCGACAAAATGCACCAATGCAAATATATATTAAGCATTATATCATAGTTATTTGTAAGCTTTTAAGATTATTTGAATGCTTTTAGCAGGGAGAAAGCCATAACAATATGTATCAGCAAAGGTTTTTCATTGGTTCAGTCTGGGATAGTATGGCATGGCTCATTTCCAATTCAATTAATTCATTATTTGTCAAAAAAACAGCATTTCAAAGTCTTTCTGCAAGTAGAATTTACAAGAATAAAAAGTAAAATGGTACTTTGAAGAAAACACCTGGACTTGACCGGGAACTGAACCCCAGACCTCTCACATGAAAGGCAGACATGCAGTCCACTAGGCCACAGAGACTTGACTGGTGGTAAACAAACAGTGGAAGGCTTTATCACAGTGCTCTAAGTGTTCGACAGCTACATCTGGGGAGAAATGAGAGAAGCGTTAATTTCCGACCTGCCATCTGTGGGAACAACCCTGAACTATGTGGAATTATAAGGGAAAAGGGAAAATTGATCCATATTTCATAATAAAACACACTATTTAATCATCATATTGCTGTCATCAATCCTAATGCTTCATGCAGAACATTATATAATTCACAGGTACTCCTAAACTACAGAGAATTATGAGGGAAAAGGGGAAAGTAATCCATATTTCATACAAAAAACAGTATCTATTCAACATATTGCTGTCATATGTCCTAATGCCCAATGCAGAGCATTATATAAGTCACAGGTACACCCGAACTGCACTGAGTCATAAGGAAAAAAGGGGGAATTAATTCATATTTCATAGGCAAACACTATATAATCATCATATTGCTGTCACCTTTCCTAATGCCTTATGCAGAAATTCACAGGTACATTGCAAATTGGCTGGGCTTATGTGGCCGATGTTCTTGCTTGCATATATATTAGTATACATTTGGGAATGCAGACTTGAGGTTTCATGCGCAAAATTGCTTCATGCATATACCATTCTGGTATGTATCATACATACTATATGTCTGGGAACACTGACTTTTTGGTGCACAAACAATTATTCCCTATGCATATATCATTTCATGTCTCATATCTATGAAAAACCCCCGTTTATTAGGCATGCATAGTGTGAAAGGCAATTGACTTATATTTGGAATATTGTGCAATGGCAACTGCCCGTCACTTCATATTGTGCTTTGCACTTAAAAGTAATGCAAGTGTACTTGAACCTAGAGAAATGGATACATATTCATGTATTAGGGGTATTAGAAACGTTGCGTATAGCAGCGTTTGATCTGCAGGGCATGTCCAGGTTGCAAACTTGTTGTGTGTAACCGATCCCCATATAATTTATGGCGCGCGAATAATCCTCTATATCATATTCTATAGGGGCCAAAATAATTGTGCTGATACTTTCCTGTGGGCCTTTGGAGAAGCATTTGTGGGCGTTATCATGCTGTTATTCTAATGCGTCGAAAAGAAGGTAAATAAATAGGCCTCGACAAAATGCACCAATGCAAATATATATTAAGCATTATATCATAGTTATTTGTAAGCTTTTAAGATTATTTGAATGCTTTTAGCAGGGAGAAAGCCATAACAATATGTATCAGCAAAGGTTTTTCATTGGTTCAGTCTGGGATGGTATGGCATGGCTCATTTCCAATTCAATTAATTCATTATTTGTCAAAAAAACAGCATTTCAAAGTCTTTCTGCAAGTAGAATTTACAAGAATAAAAAGTAAAATGGTACTTTGAAGAAAACACCTGGACTTGACCGGGAACTGAACCCCAGACCTCTCACATGAAAGGCAGACATGCAGTCCACTAGGCCACAGAGACTTGACTGGTGGTAAACAAACAGTGGAAGGCTTTATCACAGTGCTCTAAGTGTTCGACAGCTACATCTGGGGAGAAATGAGAGAAGCGTTAATTTCCGACCTGCCATCTGTGGGAACAACCCTGAACTATGTGGAATTATAAGGGAAAAGGGAAAATTGATCCATATTTCATAATAAAACACACTATTTAATCATCATATTGCTGTCATCAATCCTAATGCTTCATGCAGAACATTATATAATTCACAGGTACTCCTAAACTACAGAGAATTATGAGGGAAAAGGGGAAAGTAATCCATATTTCATACAAAAAACAGTATCTATTCAACATATTGCTGTCATATGTCCTAATGCCCAATGCAGAGCATTATATAAGTCACAGGTACACCCGAACTGCACTGAGTCATAAGGAAAAAAGGGGGAATTAATTCATATTTCATAGGCAAACACTATATAATCATCATATTGCTGTCACCTTTCCTAATGCCTTATGCAGAAATTCACAGGTACATTGCAAATTGGCTGGGCTTATGTGGCCGATGTTCTTGCTTGCATATATATTAGTATACATTTGGGAATGCAGACTTGAGGTTTCATGCGCAAAATTGCTTCATGCATATACCATTCTGGTATGTATCATACATACTATACGTCTGGGAACACTGACTTATTGGTGCACACACAATTATTCCCTATGCATATATCATTTCATGTCTCATATCTATGAAAAACCCCCGTTTATTAGGCATGCATAGTGTGAAAGGCAATTGACTTATATTTGGAATATTGTGCAATGGCAACTGCCCGTCACTTCATATTGTGCTTTGCACTTAAAAGTAATGCAAGTGTACTTGAACCTAGAGAAATGGATACATATTCATGTATTAGGGGTATTAGAAACGTTGCGTATAGCAGCGTTTGATCTGCAGGGCATGTCCAGGTTGCAAACTTGTTGTGTGTAACCGATCCCCATGTAATTTATGGCGCGCGAATAATCCTCTATATCATATTCTATAGGGGCCAAAATAATTGTGCTGATACTTTCCTGTGGGCCTTTGGAGAAGCATTTGTGGGCGTTATCATGCTGTTATTCTAATGCGTCGAAAAGAAGGTAAATAAATAGGCCTCGACAAAATGCACCAATGCAAATATATATTAAGCATTATATCATAGTTATTTGTAAGCTTTTAAGATTATTTGAATGCTTTTAGCAGGGAGAAAGCCATAACAATATGTATCAGCAAAGGTTTTTCATTGGTTCAGTCTGGGATAGTATGGCATGGCTCATTTCCAATTCAATTAATTCATTATTTGTCAAAAAAACAGCATTTCAAAGTCTTTCTGCAAGTAGAATTTACAAGAATAAAAAGTAAAATGGTACTTTGAAGAAAACACCTGGACTTGACCGGGAACTGAACCCCAGACCTCTCACATGAAAGGCAGACATGCAGTCCACTAGGCCACAGAGACTTGACTGGTGGTAAACAAACAGTGGAAGGCTTTATCACAGTGCTCTAAGTGTTCGACAGCTACATCTGGGGAGAAATGAGAGAAGCGTTAATTTCCGACCTGCCATCTGTGGGAACAACCCTGAACTATGTGGAATTATAAGGGAAAAGGGAAAATTGATCCATATTTCATAATAAAACACACTATTTAATCATCATATTGCTGTCATCAATCCTAATGCTTCATGCAGAACATTATATAATTCACAGGTACTCCTAAACTACAGAGAATTATGAGGGAAAAGGGGAAAGTAATCCATATTTCATACAAAAAACAGTATCTATTCAACATATTGCTGTCATATGTCCTAATGCCCAATGCAGAGCATTATATAAGTCACAGGTACACCCGAACTGCACTGAGTCATAAGGAAAAAAGGGGGAATTAATTCATATTTCATAGGCAAACACTATATAATCATCATATTGCTGTCACCTTTCCTAATGCCTTATGCAGAAATTCACAGGTACATTGCAAATTGGCTGGGCTTATGTGGCCGATGTTCTTGCTTGCATATATATTAGTATACATTTGGGAATGCAGACTTGAGGTTTCATGCGCAAAATTGCTTCATGCATATACCATTCTGGTATGTATCATACATACTATACGTCTGGGAACACTGACTTATTGGTGCACACACAATTATTCCCTATGCATATATCATTTCATGTCTCATATCTATGAAAAACCCCCGTTTATTAGGCATGCATAGTGTGAAAGGCAATTGACTTATATTTGGAATATTGTGCAATGGCAACTGCCCGTCACTTCATATTGTGCTTTGCACTTAAAAGTAATGCAAGTGTACTTGAACCTAGAGAAATGGATACATATTCATGTATTAGGGGTATTAGAAACGTTGCGTATAGCAGCGTTTGATCTGCAGGGCATGTCCAGGTTGCAAACTTGTTGTGTGTAACCGATCCCCATGTAATTTATGGCGCGCGAATAATCCTCTATATCATATTCTATAGGGGCCAAAATAATTGTGCTGATACTTTCCTGTGGGCCTTTGGAGAAGCATTTGTGGGCGTTATCATGCTGTTATTCTAATGCGTCGAAAAGAAGGTAAATAAATAGGCCTCGACAAAATGCACCAATGCAAATATATATTAAGCATTATATCATAGTTATTTGTAAGCTTTTAAGATTATTTGAATGCTTTTAGCAGGGAGAAAGCCATAACAATATGTATCAGCAAAGGTTTTTCATTGGTTCAGTCTGGGATAGTATGGCATGGCTCATTTCCAATTCAATTAATTCATTATTTGTCAAAAAAACAGCATTTCAAAGTCTTTCTGCAAGTAGAATTTACAAGAATAAAAAGTAAAATGGTACTTTGAAGAAAACACCTGGACTTGACCGGGAACTGAACCCCAGACCTCTCACATGAAAGGCAGACATGCAGTCCACTAGGCCACAGAGACTTGACTGGTGGTAAACAAACAGTGGAAGGCTTTATCACAGTGCTCTAAGTGTTCGACAGCTACATCTGGGGAGAAATGAGAGAAGCGTTAATTTCCGACCTGCCATCTGTGGGAACAACCCTGAACTATGTGGAATTATAAGGGAAAAGGGAAAATTGATCCATATTTCATAATAAAACACACTATTTAATCATCATATTGCTGTCATCAATCCTAATGCTTCATGCAGAACATTATATAATTCACAGGTACTCCTAAACTACAGAGAATTATGAGGGAAAAGGGGAAAGTAATCCATATTTCATACAAAAAACAGTATCTATTCAACATATTGCTGTCATATGTCCTAATGCCCAATGCAGAGCATTATATAAGTCACAGGTACACCCGAACTGCACTGAGTCATAAGGAAAAAAGGGGGAATTAATTCATATTTCATAGGCAAACACTATATAATCATCATATTGCTGTCACCTTTCCTAATGCCTTATGCAGAAATTCACAGGTACATTGCAAATTGGCTGGGCTTATGTGGCCGATGTTCTTGCTTGCATATATATTAGTATACATTTGGGAATGCAGACTTGAGGTTTCATGCGCAAAATTGCTTCATGCATATACCATTCTGGTATGTATCATACATACTATACGTCTGGGAACACTGACTTATTGGTGCACACACAATTATTCCCTATGCATATATCATTTCATGTCTCATATCTATGAAAAACCCCCGTTTATTAGGCATGCATAGTGTGAAAGGCAATTGACTTATATTTGGAATATTGTGCAATGGCAACTGCCCGTCACTTCATATTGTGCTTTGCACTTAAAAGTAATGCAAGTGTACTTGAACCTAGAGAAATGGATACATATTCATGTATTAGGGGTATTAGAAACGTTGCGTATAGCAGCGTTTGATCTGCAGGGCATGTCCAGGTTGCAAACTTGTTGTGTGTAACCGATCCCCATGTAATTTATGGCGCGCGAATAATCCTCTATATCATATTCTATAGGGGCCAAAATAATTGTGCTGATACTTTCCTGGGGGCCTTTGGAGAAGCATTTGTGGGCGTTATCATGCTGTTATTCTATTGCGTCGAAAAGAAGGTAAATAAATAGGCCTCGACAAAATGCACCAATGCAAATATATATTAAGCATTATATCATAGTTATTTGTAAGCTTTTAAGATTATTTGAATGCTTTTAGCAGGGAGAAAGCCATAACAATATGTATCAGCAAAGGTTTTTCATTGGTTCAGTCTGGGATAGTATGGCATGGCTCATTTCCAATTCAATTAATTCATTATTTGTCAAAAAAACAGCATTTCAAAGTCTTTCTGCAAGTAGAATTTACAAGAATAAAAAGTAAAATGGTACTTTGAAGAAAACACCTGGACTTGACCGGGAACTGAACCCCAGACCTCTCACATGAAAGGCAGACATGCAGTCCACTAGGCCACAGAGACTTGACTGGTGGTAAACAAACAGTGGAAGGCTTTATCACAGTGCTCTAAGTGTTCGACAGCTACATCTGTGGAGAAATGAGAGAAGCGTTAATTTCCGACCTGCCATCTGTGGGAACAACCCTGAACTATGTGGAATTATAAGGGAAAAGGGAAAATTGATCCATATTTCATAATAAAACACACTATTTAATCATCATATTGCTGTCATCAATCCTAATGCTTCATGCAGAACATTATATAATTCACAGGTACTCCTAAACTACAGAGAATTATGAGGGAAAAGGGGAAAGTAATCCATATTTCATACAAAAAACAGTATCTATTCAACATATTGCTGTCATATGTCCTAATGCCCAATGCAGAGCATTATATAAGTCACAGGTACACCCGAACTGCACTGAGTCATAAGGAAAAAAGGGGGAATTAATTCATATTTCATAGGCAAACACTATATAATCATCATATTGCTGTCACCTTTCCTAATGCCTTATGCAGAAATTCACAGGTACATTGCAAATTGGCTGGGCTTATGTGGCCGATGTTCTTGCTTGCATATATATTAGTATACATTTGGGAATGCAGACTTGAGGTTTCATGCGCAAAATTGCTTCATGCATATACCATTCTGGTATGTATCATACATACTATACGTCTGGGAACACTGACTTATTGGTGCACACACAATTATTCCCTATGCATATATCATTTCATGTCTCATATCTATGAAAAACCCCCGTTTATTAGGCATGCATAGTGTGAAAGGCAATTGACTTATATTTGGAATATTGTGCAATGGCAACTGCCCGTCACTTCATATTGTGCTTTGCACTTAAAAGTAATGCAAGTGTACTTGAACCTAGAGAAATGGATACATATTCATGTATTAGGGGTATTAGAAACGTTGCGTATAGCAGCGTTTGATCTGCAGGGCATGTCCAGGTTGCAAACTTGTTGTGTGTAACCGATCCCCATGTAATTTATGGCGCGCGAATAATCCTCTATATCATATTCTATAGGGGCCAAAATAATTGTGCTGATACTTTCCTGTGGGCCTTTGGAGAAGCATTTGTGGGCGTTATCATGCTGTTATTCTAATGCGTCGAAAAGAAGGTAAATAAATAGGCCTCGACAAAATGCACCAATGCAAATATATATTAAGCATTATATCATAGTTATTTGTAAGCTTTTAAGATTATTTGAATGCTTTTAGCAGGGAGAAAGCCATAACAATATGTATCAGCAAAGGTTTTTCATTGGTTCAGTCTGGGATAGTATGGCATGGCTCATTTCCAATTCAATTAATTCATTATTTGTCAAAAAAACAGCATTTCAAAGTCTTTCTGCAAGTAGAATTTACAAGAATAAAAAGTAAAATGGTACTTTGAAGAAAACACCTGGACTTGACCGGGAACTGAACCCCAGACCTCTCACATGAAAGGCAGACATGCAGTCCACTAGGCCACAGAGACTTGACTGGTGGTAAACAAACAGTGGAAGGCTTTATCACAGTGCTCTAAGTGTTCGACAGCTACATCTGGGGAGAAATGAGAGAAGCGTTAATTTCCGACCTGCCATCTGTGGGAACAACCCTGAACTATGTGGAATTATAAGGGAAAAGGGAAAATTGATCCATATTTCATAATAAAACACACTATTTAATCATCATATTGCTGTCATCAATCCTAATGCTTCATGCAGAACATTATATAATTCACAGGTACTCCTAAACTACAGAGAATTATGAGGGAAAAGGGGAAAGTAATCCATATTTCATACAAAAAACAGTATCTATTCAACATATTGCTGTCATATGTCCTAATGCCCAATGCAGAGCATTATATAAGTCACAGGTACACCCGAACTGCACTGAGTCATAAGGAAAAAAGGGGGAATTAATTCATATTTCATAGGCAAACACTATATAATCATCATATTGCTGTCACCTTTCCTAATGCCTTATGCAGAAATTCACAGGTACATTGCAAATTGGCTGGGCTTATGTGGCCGATGTTCTTGCTTGCATATATATTAGTATACATTTGGGAATGCAGACTTGAGGTTTCATGCGCAAAATTGCTTCATGCATATACCATTCTGGTATGTATCATACATACTATACGTCTGGGAACACTGACTTTTTGGTGCACACACAATTATTCCCTATGCATATATCATTTCATGTCTCATATCTATGAAAAACCCCCGTTTATTAGGCATGCATAGTGTGAAAGGCAATTGACTTATATTTGGAATATTGTGCAATGGCAACTGCCCGTCACTTCATATTGTGCTTTGCACTTAAAAGTAATGCAAGTGTACTTGAACCTAGAGAAATGGATACATATTCATGTATTAGGGGTATTAGAAACGTTGCGTATAGCAGCGTTTGATCTGCAGGGCATGTCCAGGTTGCAAACTTGTTGTGTGTAACCGATCCCCATGTAATTTATGGCGCGCGAATAATCCTCTATATCATATTCTATAGGGGCCAAAATAATTGTGCTGATACTTTCCTGTGGGCCTTTGGAGAAGCATTTGTGGGCGTTATCATGCTGTTATTCTAATGCGTCGAAAAGAAGGTAAATAAATAGGCCTCGACAAAATGCACCAATGCAAATATATATTAAGCATTATATCATAGTTATTTGTAAGCTTTTAAGATTATTTGAATGCTTTTAGCAGGGAGAAAGCCATAACAATATGTATCAGCAAAGGTTTTTCATTGGTTCAGTCTGGGATAGTATGGCATGGCTCATTTCCAATTCAATTAATTCATTATTTGTCAAAAAAACAGCATTTCAAAGTCTTTCTGCAAGTAGAATTTACAAGAATAAAAAGTAAAATGGTACTTTGAAGAAAACACCTGGACTTGACCGGGAACTGAACCCCAGACCTCTCACATGAAAGGCAGACATGCAGTCCACTAGGCCACAGAGACTTGACTGGTGGTAAACAAACAGTGGAAGGCTTTATCACAGTGCTCTAAGTGTTCGACAGCTACATCTGTGGAGAAATGAGAGAAGCGTTAATTTCCGACCTGCCATCTGTGGGAACAACCCTGAACTATGTGGAATTATAAGGGAAAAGGGAAAATTGATCCATATTTCATAATAAAACACACTATTTAATCATCATATTGCTGTCATCAATCCTAATGCTTCATGCAGAACATTATATAATTCACAGGTACTCCTAAACTACAGAGAATTATGAGGGAAAAGGGGAAAGTAATCCATATTTCATACAAAAAACAGTATCTATTCAACATATTGCTGTCATATGTCCTAATGCCCAATGCAGAGCATTATATAAGTCACAGGTACACCCGAACTGCACTGAGTCATAAGGAAAAAAGGGGGAATTAATTCATATTTCATAGGCAAACACTATATAATCATCATATTGCTGTCACCTTTCCTAATGCCTTATGCAGAAATTCACAGGTACATTGCAAATTGGCTGGGCTTATGTGGCCGATGTTCTTGCTTGCATATATATTAGTATACATTTGGGAATGCAGACTTGAGGTTTCATGCGCAAAATTGCTTCATGCATATACCATTCTGGTATGTATCATACATACTATACGTCTGGGAACACTGACTTATTGGTGCACACACAATTATTCCCTATGCATATATCATTTCATGTCTCATATCTATGAAAAAACCCCGTTTATTAGGCATGCATAGTGTGAAAGGCAATTGACTTATATTTGGAATATTGTGCAATGGCAACTGCCCGTCACTTCATATTGTGCTTTGCACTTAAAAGTAATGCAAGTGTACTTGAACCTAGAGAAATGGATACATATTCATGTATTAGGGGTATTAGAAACGTTGCGTATAGCAGCGTTTGATCTGCAGGGCATGTCCAGGTTGCAAACTTGTTGTGTGTAACCGATCCCCATGTAATTTATGGCGCGGGAATAATCCTCTATATCATATTCTATAGGGGCCAAAATAATTGTGCTGATACTTTCCTGTGGGCCTTTGGAGAAGCATTTGTGGGCGTTATCATGCTGTTATTCTAATGCGTCGAAAAGAAGGTAAATAAATAGGCCTCGACAAAATGCACCAATGCAAATATATATTAAGCATTATATCATAGTTATTTGTAAGCTTTTAAGATTATTTGAATGCTTTTAGCAGGGAGAAAGCCATAACAATATGTATCAGCAAAGGTTTTTCATTGGTTCAGTCTGGGATAGTATGGCATGGCTCATTTCCAATTCAATTAATTCATTATTTGTCAAAAAAACAGCATTTCAAAGTCTTTCTGCAAGTAGAATTTACAAGAATAAAAAGTAAAATGGTACTTTGAAGAAAACACCTGGACTTGACCGGGAACTGAACCCCAGACCTCTCACATGAAAGGCAGACATGCAGTCCACTAGGCCACAGAGACTTGACTGGTGGTAAACAAACAGTGGAAGGCTTTATCACAGTGCTCTAAGTGTTCGACAGCTACATCTGTGGAGAAATGAGAGAAGCGTTAATTTCCGACCTGCCATCTGTGGGAACAACCCTGAACTATGTGGAATTATAAGGGAAAAGGGAAAATTGATCCATATTTCATAATAAAACACACTATTTAATCATCATATTGCTGTCATCAATCCTAATGCTTCATGCAGAACATTATATAATTCACAGGTACTCCTAAACTACAGAGAATTATGAGGGAAAAGGGGAAAGTAATCCATATTTCATACAAAAAACAGTATCTATTCAACATATTGCTGTCATATGTCCTAATGCCCAATGCAGAGCATTATATAAGTCACAGGTACACCCGAACTGCACTGAGTCATAAGGAAAAAAGGGGGAATTAATTCATATTTCATAGGCAAACACTATATAATCATCATATTGCTGTCACCTTTCCTAATGCCTTATGCAGAAATTCACAGGTACATTGCAAATTGGCTGGGCTTATGTGGCCGATGTTCTTGCTTGCATATATATTAGTATACATTTGGGAATGCAGACTTGAGGTTTCATGCGCAAAATTGCTTCATGCATATACCATTCTGGTATGTATCATACATACTATACGTCTGGGAACACTGACTTATTGGTGCACACACAATTATTCCCTATGCATATATCATTTCATGTCTCATATCTATGAAAAAACCCCGTTTATTAGGCATGCATAGTGTGAAAGGCAATTGACTTATATTTGGAATATTGTGCAATGGCAACTGCCCGTCACTTCATATTGTGCTTTGCACTTAAAAGTAATGCAAGTGTACTTGAACCTAGAGAAATGGATACATATTCATGTATTAGGGGTATTAGAAACGTTGCGTATAGCAGCGTTTGATCTGCAGGGCATGTCCAGGTTGCAAACTTGTTGTGTGTAACCGATCCCCATGTAATTTATGGCGCGCGAATAATCCTCTATATCATATTCTATAGGGGCCAAAATAATTGTGCTGATACTTTCCTGTGGGCCTTTGGAGAAGCATTTGTGGGCGTTATCATGCTGTTATTCTAATGCGTCGAAAAGAAGGTAAATAAATAGGCCTCGACAAAATGCACCAATGCAAATATATATTAAGCATTATATCATAGTTATTTGTAAGCTTTTAAGATTATTTGAATGCTTTTAGCAGGGAGAAAGCCATAACAATATGTATCAGCAAAGGTTTTTCATTGGTTCAGTCTGGGATAGTATGGCATGGCTCATTTCCAATTCAATTAATTCATTATTTGTCAAAAAAACAGCATTTCAAAGTCTTTCTGCAAGTAGAATTTACAAGAATAAAAAGTAAAATGGTACTTTGAAGAAAACACCTGGACTTGACCGGGAACTGAACCCCAGACCTCTCACATGAAAGGCAGACATGCAGTCCACTAGGCCACAGAGACTTGACTGGTGGTAAACAAACAGTGGAAGGCTTTATCACAGTGCTCTAAGTGTTCGACAGCTACATCTGGGGAGAAATGAGAGAAGCGTTAATTTCCGACCTGCCATCTATGGGAACAACCCTGAACTATGTGGAATTATAAGGGAAAAGGGAAAATTGATCCATATTTCATAATAAAACACACTATTTAATCATCATATTGCTGTCATCAATCCTAATGCTTCATGCAGAACATTATATAATTCACAGGTACTCCTAAACTACAGAGAATTATGAGGGAAAAGGGGAAAGTAATCCATATTTCATACAAAAAACAGTATCTATTCAACATATTGCTGTCATATGTCCTAATGCCCAATGCAGAGCATTATATAAGTCACAGGTACACCCGAACTGCACTGAGTCATAAGGAAAAAAGGGGGAATTAATTCATATTTCATAGGCAAACACTATATAATCATCATATTGCTGTCACCTTTCCTAATGCCTTATGCAGAAATTCACGGGTACATTGCAAATTGGCTGGGCTTATGTGGCCGATGTTCTTGCTTGCATATATATTAGTATACATTTGGGAATGCAGACTTGAGGTTTCATGCGCAAAATTGCTTCATGCATATACCATTCTGGTATGTATCATACATACTATACGTCTGGGAACACTGACTTATTGGTGCACACACAATTATTCCCTATGCATATATCATTTCATGTCTCATATCTATGAAAAAACCCCGTTTATTAGGCATGCATAGTGTGAAAGGCAATTGACTTATATTTGGAATATTGTGCAATGGCAACTGCCCGTCACTTCATATTGTGCTTTGCACTTAAAAGTAATGCAAGTGTACTTGAACCTAGAGAAATGGATACATATTCATGTATTAGGGGTATTAGAAACGTTGCGTATAGCAGCGTTTGATCTGCAGGGCATGTCCAGGTTGCAAACTTGTTGTGTGTAACCGATCCCCATGTAATTTATGGCGCGCGAATAATCCTCTATATCATATTCTATAGGGGCCAAAATAATTGTGCTGATACTTTCCTGTGGGCCTTTGGAGAAGCATTTGTGGGCGTTATCATGCTGTTATTCTAATGCGTCGAAAAGAAGGTAAATAAATAGGCCTCGACAAAATGCACCAATGCAAATATATATTAAGCATTATATCATAGTTATTTGTAAGCTTTTAAGATTATTTGAATGCTTTTAGCAGGGAGAAAGCCATAACAATATGTATCAGCAAAGGTTTTTCATTGGTTCAGTCTGGGATAGTATGGCATGGCTCATTTCCAATTCAATTAATTCATTATTTGTCAAAAAAACAGCATTTCAAAGTCTTTCTGCAAGTAGAATTTACAAGAATAAAAAGTAAAATGGTACTTTGAAGAAAACACCTGGACTTGACCGGGAACTGAACCCCAGACCTCTCACATGAAAGGCAGACATGCAGTCCACTAGGCCACAGAGACTTGACTGGTGGTAAACAAACAGTGGAAGGCTTTATCACAGTGCTCTAAGTGTTCGACAGCTACATCTGGGGAGAAATGAGAGAAGCGTTAATTTCCGACCTGCCATCTATGGGAACAACCCTGAACTATGTGGAATTATAAGGGAAAAGGGAAAATTGATCCATATTTCATAATAAAACACACTATTTAATCATCATATTGCTGTCATCAATCCTAATGCTTCATGCAGAACATTATATAATTCACAGGTACTCCTAAACTACAGAGAATTATGAGGGAAAAGGGGAAAGTAATCCATATTTCATACAAAAAACAGTATCTATTCAACATATTGCTGTCATATGTCCTAATGCCCAATGCAGAGCATTATATAAGTCACAGGTACACCCGAACTGCACTGAGTCATAAGGAAAAAAGGGGGAATTAATTCATATTTCATAGGCAAACACTATATAATCATCATATTGCTGTCACCTTTCCTAATGCCTTATGCAGAAATTCACAGGTACATTGCAAATTGGCTGGGCTTATGTGGCCGATGTCCTTGCTTGCATATATATTAGTATACATTTGGGAATGCAGACTTGAGGTTTCATGCGCAAAATTGCTTCATGCATATACCATTCTGGTATGTATCATACATACTATACGTCTGGGAACACTGACTTATTGGTGCACACACAATTATTCCCTATGCATATATCATTTCATGTCTCATATCTATGAAAAACCCCCGTTTATTAGGCATGCATAGTGTGAAAGGCAATTGACTTATATTTGGAATATTGTGCAATGGCAACTGCCCGTCACTTCATATTGTGCTTTGCACTTAAAAGTAATGCAAGTGTACTTGAACCTAGAGAAATGGATACATATTCATGTATTAGGGGTATTAGAAACGTTGCGTATAGCAGCGTTTGATCTGCAGGGCATGTCCAGGTTGCAAACTTGTTGTGTGTAACCGATCCCCATGTAATTTATGGCGCGCGAATAATCCTCTATATCATATTCTATAGGGGCCAAAATAATTGTGCTGATACTTTCCTGTGGGCCTTTGGAGAAGCATTTGTGGGCGTTATCATGCTGTTATTCTAATGCGTCGAAAAGAAGGTAAATAAATAGGCCTCGACAAAATGCACCAATGCAAATATATATTAAGCATTATATCATAGTTATTTGTAAGCTTTTAAGATTATTTGAATGCTTTTAGCAGGGAGAAAGCCATAACAATATGTATCAGCAAAGGTTTTTCATTGGTTCAGTCTGGGATAGTATGGCATGGCTCATTTCCAATTCAATTAATTCATTATTTGTCAAAAAAACAGCATTTCAAAGTCTTTCTGCAAGTAGAATTTACAAGAATAAAAAGTAAAATGGTACTTTGAAGAAAACACCTGGACTTGACCGGGAACTGAACCCCAGACCTCTCACATGAAAGGCAGACATGCAGTCCACTAGGCCACAGAGACTTGACTGGTGGTAAACAAACAGTGGAAGGCTTTATCACAGTGCTCTAAGTGTTCGACAGCTACATCTGGGGAGAAATGAGAGAAGCGTTAATTTCCGACCTGCCATCTATGGGAACAACCCTGAACTATGTGGAATTATAAGGGAAAAGGGAAAATTGATCCATATTTCATAATAAAACACACTATTTAATCATCATATTGCTGTCATCAATCCTAATGCTTCATGCAGAACATTATATAATTCACAGGTACTCCTAAACTACAGAGAATTATGAGGGAAAAGGGGAAAGTAATCCATATTTCATACAAAAAACAGTATCTATTCAACATATTGCTGTCATATGTCCTAATGCCCAATGCAGAGCATTATATAAGTCACAGGTACACCCGAACTGCACTGAGTCATAAGGAAAAAAGGGGGAATTAATTCATATTTCATAGGCAAAGACTATATAATCATCATATTGCTGTCACCTTTCCTAATGCCTTATGCAGAAATTCACAGGTACATTGCAAATTGGCTGGGCTTATGTGGCCGATGTTCTTGCTTGCATATATATTAGTATACATTTGGGAATGCAGACTTGAGGTTTCATGCGCAAAATTGCTTCATGCATATACCATTCTGGTATGTATCATACATACTATACGTCTGGGAACACTGACTTATTGGTGCACACACAATTATTCCCTATGCATATATCATTTCATGTCTCATATCTATGAAAAAACCCCGTTTATTAGGCATGCATAGTGTGAAAGGCAATTGACTTATATTTGGAATATTGTGCAATGGCAACTGCCCGTCACTTCATATTGTGCTTTGCACTTAAAAGTAATGCAAGTGTACTTGAACCTAGAGAAATGGATACATATTCATGTATTAGGGGTATTAGAAACGTTGCGTATAGCAGCGTTTGATCTGCAGGGCATGTCCAGGTTGCAAACTTGTTGTGTGTAACCGATCCCCATGTAATTTATGGCGCGCGAATAATCCTCTATATCATATTCTATAGGGGCCAAAATAATTGTGCTGATACTTTCCTGTGGGCCTTTGGAGAAGCATTTGTGGGCGTTATCATGCTGTTATTCTAATGCGTCGAAAAGAAGGTAAATAAATAGGCCTCGACAAAATGCACCAATGCAAATATATATTAAGCATTATATCATAGTTATTTGTAAGCTTTTAAGATTATTTGAATGCTTTTAGCAGGGAGAAAGCCATAACAATATGTATCAGCAAAGGTTTTTCATTGGTTCAGTCTGGGATAGTATGGCATGGCTCATTTCCAATTCAATTAATTCATTATTTGTCAAAAAAACAGCATTTCAAAGTCTTTCTGCAAGTAGAATTTACAAGAATAAAAAGTAAAATGGTACTTTGAAGAAAACACCTGGACTTGACCGGGAACTGAACCCCAGACCTCTCACATGAAAGGCAGACATGCAGTCCACTAGGCCACAGAGACTTGACTGGTGGTAAACAAACAGTGGAAGGCTTTATCACAGTGCTCTAAGTGTTCGACAGCTACATCTGTGGAGAAATGAGAGAAGCGTTAATTTCCGACCTGCCATCTGTGGGAACAACCCTGAACTATGTGGAATTATAAGGGAAAAGGGAAAATTGATCCATATTTCATAATAAAACACACTATTTAATCATCATATTGCTGTCATCAATCCTAATGCTTCATGCAGAACATTATATAATTCACAGGTACTCCTAAACTACAGAGAATTATGAGGGAAAAGGGGAAAGTAATCCATATTTCATACAAAAAACAGTATCTATTCAACATATTGCTGTCATATGTCCTAATGCCCAATGCAGAGCATTATATAAGTCACAGGTACACCCGAACTGCACTGAGTCATAAGGAAAAAAGGGGGAATTAATTCATATTTCATAGGCAAACACTATATAATCATCATATTGCTGTCACCTTTCCTAATGCCTTATGCAGAAATTCACAGGTACATTGCAAATTGGCTGGGCTTATGTGGCCGATGTTCTTGCTTGCATATATATTAGTATACATTTGGGAATGCAGACTTGAGGTTTCATGCGCAAAATTGCTTCATGCATATACCATTCTGGTATGTATCATACATACTATACGTCTGGGAACACTGACTTATTGGTGCACACACAATTATTCCCTATGCATATATCATTTCATGTCTCATATCTATGAAAAACCCCCGTTTATTAGGCATGCATAGTGTGAAAGGCAATTGACTTATATTTGGAATATTGTGCAATGGCAACTGCCCGTCACTTCATATTGTGCTTTGCACTTAAAAGTAATGCAAGTGTACTTGAACCTAGAGAAATGGATACATATTCATGTATTAGGGGTATTAGAAACGTTGCGTATAGCAGCGTTTGATCTGCAGGGCATGTCCAGGTTGCAAACTTGTTGTGTGTAACCGATCCCCATGTAATTTATGGCGCGCGAATAATCCTCTATATCATATTCTATAGGGGCCAAAATAATTGTGCTGATACTTTCCTGTGGGCCTTTGGAGAAGCATTTGTGGGCGTTATCATGCTGTTATTCTAATGCGTCGAAAAGAAGGTAAATAAATAGGCCTCGACAAAATGCACCAATGCAAATATATATTAAGCATTATATCATAGTTATTTGTAAGCTTTTAAGATTATTTGAATGCTTTTAGCAGGGAGAAAGCCATAACAATATGTATCAGCAAAGGTTTTTCATTGGTTCAGTCTGGGATAGTATGGCATGGCTCATTTCCAATTCAATTAATTCATTATTTGTCAAAAAAACAGCATTTCAAAGTCTTTCTGCAAGTAGAATTTACAAGAATAAAAAGTAAAATGGTACTTTGAAGAAAACACCTGGACTTGACCGGGAACTGAACCCCAGACCTCTCACATGAAAGGCAGACATGCAGTCCACTAGGCCACAGAGACTTGACTGGTGGTAAACAAACAGTGGAAGGCTTTATCACAGTGCTCTAAGTGTTCGACAGCTACATCTGGGGAGAAATGAGAGAAGCGTTAATTTCCGACCTGCCATCTGTGGGAACAACCCTGAACTATGTGGAATTATAAGGGAAAAGGGAAAATTGATCCATATTTCATAATAAAACACACTATTTAATCATCATATTGCTGTCATCAATCCTAATGCTTCATGCAGAACATTATATAATTCACAGGTACTCCTAAACTACAGAGAATTATGAGGGAAAAGGGGAAAGTAATCCATATTTCATACAAAAAACAGTATCTATTCAACATATTGCTGTCATATGTCCTAATGCCCAATGCAGAGCATTATATAAGTCACAGGTACACCCGAACTGCACTGAGTCATAAGGAAAAAAGGGGGAATTAATTCATATTTCATAGGCAAACACTATATAATCATCATATTGCTGTCACCTTTCCTAATGCCTTATGCAGAAATTCACAGGTACATTGCAAATTGGCTGGGCTTATGTGGCCGATGTTCTTGCTTGCATATATATTAGTATACATTTGGGAATGCAGACTTGAGGTTTCATGCGCAAAATTGCTTCATGCATATACCATTCTGGTATGTATCATACATACTATACGTCTGGGAACACTGACTTTTTGGTGCACACACAATTATTCCCTATGCATATATCATTTCATGTCTCATATCTATGAAAAACCCCCGTTTATTAGGCATGCATAGTGTGAAAGGCAATTGACTTATATTTGGAATATTGTGCAATGGCAACTGCCCGTCACTTCATATTGTGCTTTGCACTTAAAAGTAATGCAAGTGTACTTGAACCTAGAGAAATGGATACATATTCATGTATTAGGGGTATTAGAAACGTTGCGTATAGCAGCGTTTGATCTGCAGGGCATGTCCAGGTTGCAAACTTGTTGTGTGTAACCGATCCCCATGTAATTTATGGCGCGCGAATAATCCTCTATATCATATTCTATAGGGGCCAAAATAATTGTGCTGATACTTTCCTGTGGGCCTTTGGAGAAGCATTTGTGGGCGTTATCATGCTGTTATTCTAATGCGTCGAAAAGAAGGTAAATAAATAGGCCTCGACAAAATGCACCAATGCAAATATATATTAAGCATTATATCATAGTTATTTGTAAGCTTTTAAGATTATTTGAATGCTTTTAGCAGGGAGAAAGCCATAACAATATGTATCAGCAAAGGTTTTTCATTGGTTCAGTCTGGGATAGTATGGCATGGCTCATTTCCAATTCAATTAATTCATTATTTGTCAAAAAAACAGCATTTCAAAGTCTTTCTGCAAGTAGAATTTACAAGAATAAAAAGTAAAATGGTACTTTGAAGAAAACACCTGGACTTGACCGGGAACTGAACCCCAGACCTCTCACATGAAAGGCAGACATGCAGTCCACTAGGCCACAGAGACTTGACTGGTGGTAAACAAACAGTGGAAGGCTTTATCACAGTGCTCTAAGTGTTCGACAGCTACATCTGTGGAGAAATGAGAGAAGCGTTAATTTCCGACCTGCCATCTGTGGGAACAACCCTGAACTATGTGGAATTATAAGGGAAAAGGGAAAATTGATCCATATTTCATAATAAAACACACTATTTAATCATCATATTGCTGTCATCAATCCTAATGCTTCATGCAGAACATTATATAATTCACAGGTACTCCTAAACTACAGAGAATTATGAGGGAAAAGGGGAAAGTAATCCATATTTCATACAAAAAACAGTATCTATTCAACATATTGCTGTCATATGTCCTAATGCCCAATGCAGAGCATTATATAAGTCACAGGTACACCCGAACTGCACTGAGTCATAAGGAAAAAAGGGGGAATTAATTCATATTTCATAGGCAAACACTATATAATCATCATATTGCTGTCACCTTTCCTAATGCCTTATGCAGAAATTCAC
The DNA here is from genome assembly GCA_936440205.1 of Lepidonotus clava. Classification (NCBI taxonomy): domain Eukaryota; kingdom Metazoa; phylum Annelida; class Polychaeta; order Phyllodocida; family Polynoidae; genus Lepidonotus; species Lepidonotus clava. The sequence goes on along the minus strand of OW387150.1, from coordinate 28,330,754 downwards.
AGGTACATTGCAAATTGGCTGGGCTTATGTGGCCGATGTTCTTGCTTGCATATATATTAGTATACATTTGGGAATGCAGACTTGAGGTTTCATGCGCAAAATTGCTTCATGCATATACCATTCTGGTATGTATCATACATACTATACGTCTGGGAACACTGACTTATTGGTGCACACACAATTATTCCCTATGCATATATCATTTCATGTCTCATATCTATGAAAAAACCCCGTTTATTAGGCATGCATAGTGTGAAAGGCAATTGACTTATATTTGGAATATTGTGCAATGGCAACTGCCCGTCACTTCATATTGTGCTTTGCACTTAAAAGTAATGCAAGTGTACTTGAACCTAGAGAAATGGATACATATTCATGTATTAGGGGTATTAGAAACGTTGCGTATAGCAGCGTTTGATCTGCAGGGCATGTCCAGGTTGCAAACTTGTTGTGTGTAACCGATCCCCATGTAATTTATGGCGCGCGAATAATCCTCTATATCATATTCTATAGGGGCCAAAATAATTGTGCTGATACTTTCCTGTGGGCCTTTGGAGAAGCATTTGTGGGCGTTATCATGCTGTTATTCTAATGCGTCGAAAAGAAGGTAAATAAATAGGCCTCGACAAAATGCACCAATGCAAATATATATTAAGCATTATATCATAGTTATTTGTAAGCTTTTAAGATTATTTGAATGCTTTTAGCAGGGAGAAAGCCATAACAATATGTATCAGCAAAGGTTTTTCATTGGTTCAGTCTGGGATAGTATGGCATGGCTCATTTCCAATTCAATTAATTCATTATTTGTCAAAAAAACAGCATTTCAAAGTCTTTCTGCAAGTAGAATTTACAAGAATAAAAAGTAAAATGGTACTTTGAAGAAAACACCTGGACTTGACCGGGAACTGAACCCCAGACCTCTCACATGAAAGGCAGACATGCAGTCCACTAGGCCACAGAGACTTGACTGGTGGTAAACAAACAGTGGAAGGCTTTATCACAGTGCTCTAAGTGTTCGACAGCTACATCTGGGGAGAAATGAGAGAAGCGTTAATTTCCGACCTGCCATCTATGGGAACAACCCTGAACTATGTGGAATTATAAGGGAAAAGGGAAAATTGATCCATATTTCATAATAAAACACACTATTTAATCATCATATTGCTGTCATCAATCCTAATGCTTCATGCAGAACATTATATAATTCACAGGTACTCCTAAACTACAGAGAATTATGAGGGAAAAGGGGAAAGTAATCCATATTTCATACAAAAAACAGTATCTATTCAACATATTGCTGTCATATGTCCTAATGCCCAATGCAGAGCATTATATAAGTCACAGGTACACCCGAACTGCACTGAGTCATAAGGAAAAAAGGGGGAATTAATTCATATTTCATAGGCAAACACTATATAATCATCATATTGCTGTCACCTTTCCTAATGCCTTATGCAGAAATTCACAGGTACATTGCAAATTGGCTGGGCTTATGTGGCCGATGTTCTTGCTTGCATATATATTAGTATACATTTGGGAATGCAGACTTGAGGTTTCATGCGCAAAATTGCTTCATGCATATACCATTCTGGTATGTATCATACATACTATACGTCTGGGAACACTGACTTATTGGTGCACACACAATTATTCCCTATGCATATATCATTTCATGTCTCATATCTATGAAAAACCCCCGTTTATTAGGCATGCATAGTGTGAAAGGCAATTGACTTATATTTGGAATATTGTGCAATGGCAACTGCCCGTCACTTCATATTGTGCTTTGCACTTAAAAGTAATGCAAGTGTACTTGAACCTAGAGAAATGGATACATATTCATGTATTAGGGGTATTAGAAACGTTGCGTATAGCAGCGTTTGATCTGCAGGGCATGTCCAGGTTGCAAACTTGTTGTGTGTAACCGATCCCCATGTAATTTATGGCGCGCGAATAATCCTCTATATCATATTCTATAGGGGCCAAAATAATTGTGCTGATACTTTCCTGTGGGCCTTTGGAGAAGCATTTGTGGGCGTTATCATGCTGTTATTCTAATGCGTCGAAAAGAAGGTAAATAAATAGGCCTCGACAAAATGCACCAATGCAAATATATATTAAGCATTATATCATAGTTATTTGTAAGCTTTTAAGATTATTTGAATGCTTTTAGCAGGGAGAAAGCCATAACAATATGTATCAGCAAAGGTTTTTCATTGGTTCAGTCTGGGATAGTATGGCATGGCTCATTTCCAATTCAATTAATTCATTATTTGTCAAAAAAACAGCATTTCAAAGTCTTTCTGCAAGTAGAATTTACAAGAATAAAAAGTAAAATGGTACTTTGAAGAAAACACCTGGACTTGACCGGGAACTGAACCCCAGACCTCTCACATGAAAGGCAGACATGCAGTCCACTAGGCCACAGAGACTTGACTGGTGGTAAACAAACAGTGGAAGGCTTTATCACAGTGCTCTAAGTGTTCGACAGCTACATCTGGGGAGAAATGAGAGAAGCGTTAATTTCCGACCTGCCATCTATGGGAACAACCCTGAACTATGTGGAATTATAAGGGAAAAGGGAAAATTGATCCATATTTCATAATAAAACACACTATTTAATCATCATATTGCTGTCATCAATCCTAATGCTTCATGCAGAACATTATATAATTCACAGGTACTCCTAAACTACAGAGAATTATGAGGGAAAAGGGGAAAGTAATCCATATTTCATACAAAAAACAGTATCTATTCAACATATTGCTGTCATATGTCCTAATGCCCAATGCAGAGCATTATATAAGTCACAGGTACACCCGAACTGCACTGAGTCATAAGGAAAAAAGGGGGAATTAATTCATATTTCATAGGCAAACACTATATAATCATCATATTGCTGTCACCTTTCCTAATGCCTTATGCAGAAATTCACAGGTACATTGCAAATTGGCTGGGCTTATGTGGCCGATGTCCTTGCTTGCATATATATTAGTATACATTTGGGAATGCAGACTTGAGGTTTCATGCGCAAAATTGCTTCATGCATATACCATTCTGGTATGTATCATACATACTATACGTCTGGGAACACTGACTTATTGGTGCACACACAATTATTCCCTATGCATATATCATTTCATGTCTCATATCTATGAAAAACCCCCGTTTATTAGGCATGCATAGTGTGAAAGGCAATTGACTTATATTTGGAATATTGTGCAATGGCAACTGCCCGTCACTTCATATTGTGCTTTGCACTTAAAAGTAATGCAAGTGTACTTGAACCTAGAGAAATGGATACATATTCATGTATTAGGGGTATTAGAAACGTTGCGTATAGCAGCGTTTGATCTGCAGGGCATGTCCAGGTTGCAAACTTGTTGTGTGTAACCGATCCCCATGTAATTTATGGCGCGCGAATAATCCTCTATATCATATTCTATAGGGGCCAAAATAATTGTGCTGATACTTTCCTGTGGGCCTTTGGAGAAGCATTTGTGGGCGTTATCATGCTGTTATTCTAATGCGTCGAAAAGAAGGTAAATAAATAGGCCTCGACAAAATGCACCAATGCAAATATATATTAAGCATTATATCATAGTTATTTGTAAGCTTTTAAGATTATTTGAATGCTTTTAGCAGGGAGAAAGCCATAACAATATGTATCAGCAAAGGTTTTTCATTGGTTCAGTCTGGGATAGTATGGCATGGCTCATTTCCAATTCAATTAATTCATTATTTGTCAAAAAAACAGCATTTCAAAGTCTTTCTGCAAGTAGAATTTACAAGAATAAAAAGTAAAATGGTACTTTGAAGAAAACACCTGGACTTGACCGGGAACTGAACCCCAGACCTCTCACATGAAAGGCAGACATGCAGTCCACTAGGCCACAGAGACTTGACTGGTGGTAAACAAACAGTGGAAGGCTTTATCACAGTGCTCTAAGTGTTCGACAGCTACATCTGGGGAGAAATGAGAGAAGCGTTAATTTCCGACCTGCCATCTATGGGAACAACCCTGAACTATGTGGAATTATAAGGGAAAAGGGAAAATTGATCCATATTTCATAATAAAACACACTATTTAATCATCATATTGCTGTCATCAATCCTAATGCTTCATGCAGAACATTATATAATTCACAGGTACTCCTAAACTACAGAGAATTATGAGGGAAAAGGGGAAAGTAATCCATATTTCATACAAAAAACAGTATCTATTCAACATATTGCTGTCATATGTCCTAATGCCCAATGCAGAGCATTATATAAGTCACAGGTACACCCGAACTGCACTGAGTCATAAGGAAAAAAGGGGGAATTAATTCATATTTCATAGGCAAACACTATATAATCATCATATTGCTGTCACCTTTCCTAATGCCTTATGCAGAAATTCACAGGTACATTGCAAATTGGCTGGGCTTATGTGGCCGATGTTCTTGCTTGCATATATATTAGTATACATTTGGGAATGCAGACTTGAGGTTTCATGCGCAAAATTGCTTCATGCATATACCATTCTGGTATGTATCATACATACTATACGTCTGGGAACACTGACTTATTGGTGCACACACAATTATTCCCTATGCATATATCATTTCATGTCTCATATCTATGAAAAAACCCCGTTTATTAGGCATGCATAGTGTGAAAGGCAATTGACTTATATTTGGAATATTGTGCAATGGCAACTGCCCGTCACTTCATATTGTGCTTTGCACTTAAAAGTAATGCAAGTGTACTTGAACCTAGAGAAATGGATACATATTCATGTATTAGGGGTATTAGAAACGTTGCGTATAGCAGCGTTTGATCTGCAGGGCATGTCCAGGTTGCAAACTTGTTGTGTGTAACCGATCCCCATGTAATTTATGGCGCGCGAATAATCCTCTATATCATATTCTATAGGGGCCAAAATATTTGTGCTGATACTTTCCTGTGGGCCTTTGGAGAAGCATTTGTGGGCGTTATCATGCTGTTATTCTAATGCGTCGAAAAGAAGGTAAATAAATAGGCCTCGACAAAATGCACCAATGCAAATATATATTAAGCATTATATCATAGTTATTTGTAAGCTTTTAAGATTATTTGAATGCTTTTAGCAGGGAGAAAGCCATAACAATATGTATCAGCAAAGGTTTTTCATTGGTTCAGTCTGGGATAGTATGGCATGGCTCATTTCCAATTCAATTAATTCATTATTTGTCAAAAAAACAGCATTTCAAAGTCTTTCTGCAAGTAGAATTTACAAGAATAAAAAGTAAAATGGTACTTTGAAGAAAACACCTGGACTTGACCGGGAACTGAACCCCAGACCTCTCACATGAAAGGCAGACATGCAGTCCACTAGGCCACAGAGACTTGACTGGTGGTAAACAAACAGTGGAAGGCTTTATCACAGTGCTCTAAGTGTTCGACAGCTACATCTGGGGAGAAATGAGAGAAGCGTTAATTTCCGACCTGCCATCTATGGGAACAACCCTGAACTATGTGGAATTATAAGGGAAAAGGGAAAATTGATCCATATTTCATAATAAAACACACTATTTAATCATCATATTGCTGTCATCAATCCTAATGCTTCATGCAGAACATTATATAATTCACAGGTACTCCTAAACTACAGAGAATTATGAGGGAAAAGGGGAAAGTAATCCATATTTCATACAAAAAACAGTATCTATTCAACATATTGCTGTCATATGTCCTAATGCCCAATGCAGAGCATTATATAAGTCACAGGTACACCCGAACTGCACTGAGTCATAAGGAAAAAAGGGGGAATTAATTCATATTTCATAGGCAAACACTATATAATCATCATATTGCTGTCACCTTTCCTAATGCCTTATGCAGAAATTCACAGGTACATTGCAAATTGGCTGGGCTTATGTGGCCGATGTCCTTGCTTGCATATATATTAGTATACATTTGGGAATGCAGACTTGAGGTTTCATGCGCAAAATTGCTTCATGCATATACCATTCTGGTATGTATCATACATACTATACGTCTGGGAACACTGACTTATTGGTGCACACACAATTATTCCCTATGCATATATCATTTCATGTCTCATATCTATGAAAAACCCCCGTTTATTAGGCATGCATAGTGTGAAAGGCAATTGACTTATATTTGGAATATTGTGCAATGGCAACTGCCCGTCACTTCATATTGTGCTTTGCACTTAAAAGTAATGCAAGTGTACTTGAACCTAGAGAAATGGATACATATTCATGTATTAGGGGTATTAGAAACGTTGCGTATAGCAGCGTTTGATCTGCAGGGCATGTCCAGGTTGCAAACTTGTTGTGTGTAACCGATCCCCATGTAATTTATGGCGCGCGAATAATCCTCTATATCATATTCTATAGGGGCCAAAATAATTGTGCTGATACTTTCCTGTGGGCCTTTGGAGAAGCATTTGTGGGCGTTATCATGCTGTTATTCTAATGCGTCGAAAAGAAGGTAAATAAATAGGCCTCGACAAAATGCACCAATGCAAATATATATTAAGCATTATATCATAGTTATTTGTAAGCTTTTAAGATTATTTGAATGCTTTTAGCAGGGAGAAAGCCATAACAATATGTATCAGCAAAGGTTTTTCATTGGTTCAGTCTGGGATAGTATGGCATGGCTCATTTCCAATTCAATTAATTCATTATTTGTCAAAAAAACAGCATTTCAAAGTCTTTCTGCAAGTAGAATTTACAAGAATAAAAAGTAAAATGGTACTTTGAAGAAAACACCTGGACTTGACCGGGAACTGAACCCCAGACCTCTCACATGAAAGGCAGACATGCAGTCCACTAGGCCACAGAGACTTGACTGGTGGTAAACAAACAGTGGAAGGCTTTATCACAGTGCTCTAAGTGTTCGACAGCTACATCTGGGGAGAAATGAGAGAAGCGTTAATTTCCGACCTGCCATCTATGGGAACAACCCTGAACTATGTGGAATTATAAGGGAAAAGGGAAAATTGATCCATATTTCATAATAAAACACACTATTTAATCATCATATTGCTGTCATCAATCCTAATGCTTCATGCAGAACATTATATAATTCACAGGTACTCCTAAACTACAGAGAATTATGAGGGAAAAGGGGAAAGTAATCCATATTTCATACAAAAAACAGTATCTATTCAACATATTGCTGTCATATGTCCTAATGCCCAATGCAGAGCATTATATAAGTCACAGGTACACCCGAACTGCACTGAGTCATAAGGAAAAAAGGGGGAATTAATTCATATTTCATAGGCAAAGACTATATAATCATCATATTGCTGTCACCTTTCCTAATGCCTTATGCAGAAATTCACAGGTACATTGCAAATTGGCTGGGCTTATGTGGCCGATGTTCTTGCTTGCATATATATTAGTATACATTTGGGAATGCAGACTTGAGGTTTCATGCGCAAAATTGCTTCATGCATATACCATTCTGGTATGTATCATACATACTATACGTCTGGGAACACTGACTTATTGGTGCACACACAATTATTCCCTATGCATATATCATTTCATGTCTCATATCTATGAAAAAACCCCGTTTATTAGGCATGCATAGTGTGAAAGGCAATTGACTTATATTTGGAATATTGTGCAATGGCAACTGCCCGTCACTTCATATTGTGCTTTGCACTTAAAAGTAATGCAAGTGTACTTGAACCTAGAGAAATGGATACATATTCATGTATTAGGGGTATTAGAAACGTTGCGTATAGCAGCGTTTGATCTGCAGGGCATGTCCAGGTTGCAAACTTGTTGTGTGTAACCGATCCCCATGTAATTTATGGCGCGCGAATAATCCTCTATATCATATTCTATAGGGGCCAAAATAATTGTGCTGATACTTTCCTGTGGGCCTTTGGAGAAGCATTTGTGGGCGTTATCATGCTGTTATTCTAATGCGTCGAAAAGAAGGTAAATAAATAGGCCTCGACAAAATGCACCAATGCAAATATATATTAAGCATTATATCATAGTTATTTGTAAGCTTTTAAGATTATTTGAATGCTTTTAGCAGGGAGAAAGCCATAACAATATGTATCAGCAAAGGTTTTTCATTGGTTCAGTCTGGGATAGTATGGCATGGCTCATTTCCAATTCAATTAATTCATTATTTGTCAAAAAAACAGCATTTCAAAGTCTTTCTGCAAGTAGAATTTACAAGAATAAAAAGTAAAATGGTACTTTGAAGAAAACACCTGGACTTGACCGGGAACTGAACCCCAGACCTCTCACATGAAAGGCAGACATGCAGTCCACTAGGCCACAGAGACTTGACTGGTGGTAAACAAACAGTGGAAGGCTTTATCACAGTGCTCTAAGTGTTCGACAGCTACATCTGGGGAGAAATGAGAGAAGCGTTAATTTCCGACCTGCCATCTATGGGAACAACCCTGAACTATGTGGAATTATAAGGGAAAAGGGAAAATTGATCCATATTTCATAATAAAACACACTATTTAATCATCATATTGCTGTCATCAATCCTAATGCTTCATGCAGAACATTATATAATTCACAGGTACTCCTAAACTACAGAGAATTATGAGGGAAAAGGGGAAAGTAATCCATATTTCATACAAAAAACAGTATCTATTCAACATATTGCTGTCATATGTCCTAATGCCCAATGCAGAGCATTATATAAGTCACAGGTACACCCGAACTGCACTGAGTCATAAGGAAAAAAGGGGGAATTAATTCATATTTCATAGGCAAAGACTATATAATCATCATATTGCTGTCACCTTTCCTAATGCCTTATGCAGAAATTCACAGGTACATTGCAAATTGGCTGGGCTTATGTGGCCGATGTTCTTGCTTGCATATATATTAGTATACATTTGGGAATGCAGACTTGAGGTTTCATGCGCAAAATTGCTTCATGCATATACCATTCTGGTATGTATCATACATACTATACGTCTGGGAACACTGACTTATTGGTGCACACACAATTATTCCCTATGCATATATCATTTCATGTCTCATATCTATGAAAAAACCCCGTTTATTAGGCATGCATAGTGTGAAAGGCAATTGACTTATATTTGGAATATTGTGCAATGGCAACTGCCCGTCACTTCATATTGTGCTTTGCACTTAAAAGTAATGCAAGTGTACTTGAACCTAGAGAAATGGATACATATTCATGTATTAGGGGTATTAGAAACGTTGCGTATAGCAGCGTTTGATCTGCAGGGCATGTCCAGGTTGCAAACTTGTTGTGTGTAACCGATCCCCATGTAATTTATGGCGCGCGAATAATCCTCTATATCATATTCTATAGGGGCCAAAATAATTGTGCTGATACTTTCCTGTGGGCCTTTGGAGAAGCATTTGTGGGCGTTATCATGCTGTTATTCTAATGCGTCGAAAAGAAGGTAAATAAATAGGCCTCGACAAAATGCACCAATGCAAATATATATTAAGCATTATATCATAGTTATTTGTAAGCTTTTAAGATTATTTGAATGCTTTTAGCAGGGAGAAAGCCATAACAATATGTATCAGCAAAGGTTTTTCATTGGTTCAGTCTGGGATAGTATGGCATGGCTCATTTCCAATTCAATTAATTCATTATTTGTCAAAAAAACAGCATTTCAAAGTCTTTCTGCAAGTAGAATTTACAAGAATAAAAAGTAAAATGGTACTTTGAAGAAAACACCTGGACTTGACCGGGAACTGAACCCCAGACCTCTCACATGAAAGGCAGACATGCAGTCCACTAGGCCACAGAGACTTGACTGGTGGTAAACAAACAGTGGAAGGCTTTATCACAGTGCTCTAAGTGTTCGACAGCTACATCTGGGGAGAAATGAGAGAAGCGTTAATTTCCGACCTGCCATCTATGGGAACAACCCTGAACTATGTGGAATTATAAGGGAAAAGGGAAAATTGATCCATATTTCATAATAAAACACACTATTTAATCATCATATTGCTGTCATCAATCCTAATGCTTCATGCAGAACATTATATAATTCACAGGTACTCCTAAACTACAGAGAATTATGAGGGAAAAGGGGAAAGTAATCCATATTTCATACAAAAAACAGTATCTATTCAACATATTGCTGTCATATGTCCTAATGCCCAATGCAGAGCATTATATAAGTCACAGGTACACCCGAACTGCACTGAGTCATAAGGAAAAAAGGGGGAATTAATTCATATTTCATAGGCAAACACTATATAATCATCATATTGCTGTCACCTTTCCTAATGCCTTATGCAGAAATTCACGGGTACATTGCAAATTGGCTGGGCTTATGTGGCCGATGTTCTTGCTTGCATATATATTAGTATACATTTGGGAATGCAGACTTGAGGTTTCATGCGCAAAATTGCTTCATGCATATACCATTCTGGTATGTATCATACATACTATACGTCTGGGAACACTGACTTATTGGTGCACACACAATTATTCCCTATGCATATATCATTTCATGTCTCATATCTATGAAAAAACCCCGTTTATTAGGCATGCATAGTGTGAAAGGCAATTGACTTATATTTGGAATATTGTGCAATGGCAACTGCCCGTCACTTCATATTGTGCTTTGCACTTAAAAGTAATGCAAGTGTACTTGAACCTAGAGAAATGGATACATATTCATGTATTAGGGGTATTAGAAACGTTGCGTATAGCAGCGTTTGATCTGCAGGGCATGTCCAGGTTGCAAACTTGTTGTGTGTAACCGATCCCCATGTAATTTATGGCGCGCGAATAATCCTCTATATCATATTCTATAGGGGCCAAAATAATTGTGCTGATACTTTCCTGTGGGCCTTTGGAGAAGCATTTGTGGGCGTTATCATGCTGTTATTCTAATGCGTCGAAAAGAAGGTAAATAAATAGGCCTCGACAAAATGCACCAATGCAAATATATATTAAGCATTATATCATAGTTATTTGTAAGCTTTTAAGATTATTTGAATGCTTTTAGCAGGGAGAAAGCCATAACAATATGTATCAGCAAAGGTTTTTCATTGGTTCAGTCTGGGATAGTATGGCATGGCTCATTTCCAATTCAATTAATTCATTATTTGTCAAAAAAACAGCATTTCAAAGTCTTTCTGCAAGTAGAATTTACAAGAATAAAAAGTAAAATGGTACTTTGAAGAAAACACCTGGACTTGACCGGGAACTGAACCCCAGACCTCTCACATGAAAGGCAGACATGCAGTCCACTAGGCCACAGAGACTTGACTGGTGGTAAACAAACAGTGGAAGGCTTTATCACAGTGCTCTAAGTGTTCGACAGCTACATCTGGGGAGAAATGAGAGAAGCGTTAATTTCCGACCTGCCATCTATGGGAACAACCCTGAACTATGTGGAATTATAAGGGAAAAGGGAAAATTGATCCATATTTCATAATAAAACACACTATTTAATCATCATATTGCTGTCATCAATCCTAATGCTTCATGCAGAACATTATATAATTCACAGGTACTCCTAAACTACAGAGAATTATGAGGGAAAAGGGGAAAGTAATCCATATTTCATACAAAAAACAGTATCTATTCAACATATTGCTGTCATATGTCCTAATGCCCAATGCAGAGCATTATATAAGTCACAGGTACACCCGAACTGCACTGAGTCATAAGGAAAAAAGGGGGAATTAATTCATATTTCATAGGCAAACACTATATAATCATCATATTGCTGTCACCTTTCCTAATGCCTTATGCAGAAATTCACAGGTACATTGCAAATTGGCTGGGCTTATGTGGCCGATGTCCTTGCTTGCATATATATTAGTATACATTTGGGAATGCAGACTTGAGGTTTCATGCGCAAAATTGCTTCATGCATATACCATTCTGGTATGTATCATACATACTATACGTCTGGGAACACTGACTTATTGGTGCACACACAATTATTCCCTATGCATATATCATTTCATGTCTCATATCTATGAAAAACCCCCGTTTATTAGGCATGCATAGTGTGAAAGGCAATTGACTTATATTTGGAATATTGTGCAATGGCAACTGCCCGTCACTTCATATTGTGCTTTGCACTTAAAAGTAATGCAAGTGTACTTGAACCTAGAGAAATGGATACATATTCATGTATTAGGGGTATTAGAAACGTTGCGTATAGCAGCGTTTGATCTGCAGGGCATGTCCAGGTTGCAAACTTGTTGTGTGTAACCGATCCCCATGTAATTTATGGCGCGCGAATAATCCTCTATATCATATTCTATAGGGGCCAAAATAATTGTGCTGATACTTTCCTGTGGGCCTTTGGAGAAGCATTTGTGGGCGTTATCATGCTGTTATTCTAATGCGTCGAAAAGAAGGTAAATAAATAGGCCTCGACAAAATGCACCAATGCAAATATATATTAAGCATTATATCATAGTTATTTGTAAGCTTTTAAGATTATTTGAATGCTTTTAGCAGGGAGAAAGCCATAACAATATGTATCAGCAAAGGTTTTTCATTGGTTCAGTCTGGGATAGTATGGCATGGCTCATTTCCAATTCAATTAATTCATTATTTGTCAAAAAAACAGCATTTCAAAGTCTTTCTGCAAGTAGAATTTACAAGAATAAAAAGTAAAATGGTACTTTGAAGAAAACACCTGGACTTGACCGGGAACTGAACCCCAGACCTCTCACATGAAAGGCAGACATGCAGTCCACTAGGCCACAGAGACTTGACTGGTGGTAAACAAACAGTGGAAGGCTTTATCACAGTGCTCTAAGTGTTCGACAGCTACATCTGGGGAGAAATGAGAGAAGCGTTAATTTCCGACCTGCCATCTATGGGAACAACCCTGAACTATGTGGAATTATAAGGGAAAAGGGAAAATTGATCCATATTTCATAATAAAACACACTATTTAATCATCATATTGCTGTCATCAATCCTAATGCTTCATGCAGAACATTATATAATTCACAGGTACTCCTAAACTACAGAGAATTATGAGGGAAAAGGGGAAAGTAATCCATATTTCATACAAAAAACAGTATCTATTCAACATATTGCTGTCATATGTCCTAATGCCCAATGCAGAGCATTATATAAGTCACAGGTACACCCGAACTGCACTGAGTCATAAGGAAAAAAGGGGGAATTAATTCATATTTCATAGGCAAACACTATATAATCATCATATTGCTGTCACCTTTCCTAATGCCTTATGCAGAAATTCACAGGTACATTGCAAATTGGCTGGGCTTATGTGGCCGATGTTCTTGCTTGCATATATATTAGTATACATTTGGGAATGCAGACTTGAGGTTTCATGCGCAAAATTGCTTCATGCATATACCATTCTGGTATGTATCATACATACTATACGTCTGGGAACACTGACTTATTGGTGCACACACAATTATTCCCTATGCATATATCATTTCATGTCTCATATCTATGAAAAAACCCCGTTTATTAGGCATGCATAGTGTGAAAGGCAATTGACTTATATTTGGAATATTGTGCAATGGCAACTGCCCGTCACTTCATATTGTGCTTTGCACTTAAAAGTAATGCAAGTGTACTTGAACCTAGAGAAATGGATACATATTCATGTATTAGGGGTATTAGAAACGTTGTGTATAGCAGCGTTTGATCTGCAGGGCATGTCCAGGTTGCAAACTTGTTGTGTGTAACCGATCCCCATGTAATTTATGGCGCGCGAATAATCCTCTATATCATATTCTATAGGGGCCAAAATAATTGTGCTGATACTTTCCTGTGGGCCTTTGGAGAAGCATTTGTGGGCGTTATCATGCTGTTATTCTAATGTGTTGAAAAGAAGGTAAATAAATAGGCCTCGACAAAATGCACCAATGCAAATATATATTAAGCATTATATCATAGTTATTTGTAAGCTTTTAAGATTATTTGAATGCTTTTAGCAGGGAGAAAGCCATAACAATATGTATCAGCAAAGGTTTTTCATTGGTTCAGTCTGGGATAGTATGGCATGGCTCATTTCCAATTCAATTAATTCATTATTTGTCAAAAAAACAGCATTTCAAAGTCTTTCTGCAAGTAGAATTTACAAGAATAAAAAGTAAAATGGTACTTTGAAGAAAACACCTGGACTTGACCGGGAACTGAACCCCAGACCTCTCACATGAAAGGCAGACATGCAGTCCACTAGGCCACAGAGACTTGACTGGTGGTAAACAAACAGTGGAAGGCTTTATCACAGTGCTCTAAGTGTTCGACAGCTACATCTGGGGAGAAATGAGAGAAGCGTTAATTTCCGACCTGCCATCTATGGGAACAACCCTGAACTATGTGGAATTATAAGGGAAAAGGGAAAATTGATCCATATTTCATAATAAAACACACTATTTAATCATCATATTGCTGTCATCAATCCTAATGCTTCATGCAGAACATTATATAATTCACAGGTACTCCTAAACTACAGAGAATTATGAGGGAAAAGGGGAAAGTAATCCATATTTCATACAAAAAACAGTATCTATTCAACATATTGCTGTCATATGTCCTAATGCCCAATGCAGAGCATTATATAAGTCACAGGTACACCCGAACTGCACTGAGTCATAAGGAAAAAAGGGGGAATTAATTCATATTTCATAGGCAAAGACTATATAATCATCATATTGCTGTCACCTTTCCTAATGCCTTATGCAGAAATTCACAGGTACATTGCAAATTGGCTGGGCTTATGTGGCCGATGTTCTTGCTTGCATATATATTAGTATACATTTGGGAATGCAGACTTGAGGTTTCATGCGCAAAATTGCTTCATGCATATACCATTCTGGTATGTATCATACATACTATACGTCTGGGAACACTGACTTATTGGTGCACACACAATTATTCCCTATGCATATATCATTTCATGTCTCATATCTATGAAAAACCCCCGTTTATTAGGCATGCATAGTGTGAAAGGCAATTGACTTATATTTGGAATATTGTGCAATGGCAACTGCCCGTCACTTCATATTGTGCTTTGCACTTAAAAGTAATGCAAGTGTACTTGAACCTAGAGAAATGGATACATATTCATGTATTAGGGGTATTAGAAACGTTGCGTATAGCAGCGTTTGATCTGCAGGGCATGTCCAGGTTGCAAACTTGTTGTGTGTAACCGATCCCCATGTAATTTATGGCGCGCGAATAATCCTCTATATCATATTCTATAGGGGCCAAAATAATTGTGCTGATACTTTCCTGTGGGCCTTTGGAGAAGCATTTGTGGGCGTTATCATGCTGTTATTCTAATGCGTCGAAAAGAAGGTAAATAAATAGGCCTCGACAAAATGCACCAATGCAAATATATATTAAGCATTATATCATAGTTATTTGTAAGCTTTTAAGATTATTTGAATGCTTTTAGCAGGGAGAAAGCCATAACAATATGTATCAGCAAAGGTTTTTCATTGGTTCAGTCTGGGATAGTATGGCATGGCTCATTTCCAATTCAATTAATTCATTATTTGTCAAAAAAACAGCATTTCAAAGTCTTTCTGCAAGTAGAATTTACAAGAATAAAAAGTAAAATGGTACTTTGAAGAAAACACCTGGACTTGACCGGGAACTGAACCCCAGACCTCTCACATGAAAGGCAGACATGCAGTCCACTAGGCCACAGAGACTTGACTGGTGGTAAACAAACAGTGGAAGGCTTTATCACAGTGCTCTAAGTGTTCGACAGCTACATCTGGGGAGAAATGAGAGAAGCGTTAATTTCCGACCTGCCATCTATGGGAACAACCCTGAACTATGTGGAATTATAAGGGAAAAGGGAAAATTGATCCATATTTCATAATAAAACACACTATTTAATCATCATATTGCTGTCATCAATCCTAATGCTTCATGCAGAACATTATATAATTCACAGGTACTCCTAAACTACAGAGAATTATGAGGGAAAAGGGGAAAGTAATCCATATTTCATACAAAAAACAGTATCTATTCAACATATTGCTGTCATATGTCCTAATGCCCAATGCAGAGCATTATATAAGTCACAGGTACACCCGAACTGCACTGAGTCATAAGGAAAAAAGGGGGAATTAATTCATATTTCATAGGCAAACACTATATAATCATCATATTGCTGTCACCTTTCCTAATGCCTTATGCAGAAATTCACAGGTACATTGCAAATTGGCTGGGCTTATGTGGCCGATGTTCTTGCTTGCATATATATTAGTATACATTTGGGAATGCAGACTTGAGGTTTCATGCGCAAAATTGCTTCATGCATATACCATTCTGGTATGTATCATACATACTATACGTCTGGGAACACTGACTTATTGGTGCACACACAATTATTCCCTATGCATATATCATTTCATGTCTCATATCTATGAAAAAACCCCGTTTATTAGGCATGCATAGTGTGAAAGGCAATTGACTTATATTTGGAATATTGTGCAATGGCAACTGCCCGTCACTTCATATTGTGCTTTGCACTTAAAAGTAATGCAAGTGTACTTGAACCTAGAGAAATGGATACATATTCATGTATTAGGGGTATTAGAAACGTTGCGTATAGCAGCGTTTGATCTGCAGGGCATGTCCAGGTTGCAAACTTGTTGTGTGTAACCGATCCCCATGTAATTTATGGCGCGCGAATAATCCTCTATATCATATTCTATAGGGGCCAAAATAATTGTGCTGATACTTTCCTGTGGGCCTTTGGAGAAGCATTTGTGGGCGTTATCATGCTGTTATTCTAATGCGTCGAAAAGAAGGTAAATAAATAGGCCTCGACAAAATGCACCAATGCAAATATATATTAAGCATTATATCATAGTTATTTGTAAGCTTTTAAGATTATTTGAATGCTTTTAGCAGGGAGAAAGCCATAACAATATGTATCAGCAAAGGTTTTTCATTGGTTCAGTCTGGGATAGTATGGCATGGCTCATATCCAATTCAATTAATTCATTATTTGTCAAAAAAACAGCATTTCAAAGTCTTTCTGCAAGTAGAATTTACAAGAATAAAAAGTAAAATGGTACTTTGAAGAAAACACCTGGACTTGACCGGGAACTGAACCCCAGACCTCTCACATGAAAGGCAGACATGCAGTCCACTAGGCCACAGAGACTTGACTGGTGGTAAACAAACAGTGGAAGGCTTTATCACAGTGCTCTAAGTGTTCGACAGCTACATCTGGGGAGAAATGAGAGAAGCGTTAATTTCCGACCTGCCATCTATGGGAACAACCCTGAACTATGTGGAATTATAAGGGAAAAGGGAAAATTGATCCATATTTCATAATAAAACACACTATTTAATCATCATATTGCTGTCATCAATCCTAATGCTTCATGCAGAACATTATATAATTCACAGGTACTCCTAAACTACAGAGAATTATGAGGGAAAAGGGGAAAGTAATCCATATTTCATACAAAAAACAGTATCTATTCAACATATTGCTGTCATATGTCCTAATGCCCAATGCAGAGCATTATATAAGTCACAGGTACACCCGAACTGCACTGAGTCATAAGGAAAAAAGGGGGAATTAATTCATATTTCATAGGCAAACACTATATAATCATCATATTGCTGTCACCTTTCCTAATGCCTCATGCAGAAATTCACAGGTACATTGCAAATTGGCTGGGCTTATGTGGCCGATGTTCTTGCTTGCATATATATTAGTATACATTTGGGAATGCAGACTTGAGGTTTCATGCGCATAATTGCTTCATGCATATACCATTCTGGTATGTATCATACATACTATACGTCTGGGAACACTGACTTATTGGTGCACACACAATTATTCCCTATGCATATATCATTTCATGTCTCATATCTATGAAAAACCCCCGTTTATTAGGCATGCATAGTGTGAAAGGCAATTGACTTATATTTGGAATATTGTGCAATGGCAACTGCCCGTCACTTCATATTGTGCTTTGCACTTAAAAGTAATGCAAGTGTACTTGAACCTAGAGAAATGGATACATATTCATGTATTAGGGGTATTAGAAACGTTGCGTATAGCAGCGTTTGATCTGCAGGGCATGTCCAGGTTGCAAACTTGTTGTGTGTAACCGATCCCCATGTAATTTATGGCGCGCGAATAATCCTCTATATCATATTCTATAGGGGCCAAAATAATTGTGCTGATACTTTCCTGTGGGCCTTTGGAGAAGCATTTGTGGGCGTTATCATGCTGTTATTCTAATGCGTCGAAAAGAAGGTAAATAAATAGGCCTCGACAAAATGCACCAATGCAAATATATATTAAGCATTATATCATAGTTATTTGTAAGCTTTTAAGATTATTTGAATGCTTTTAGCAGGGAGAAAGCCATAACAATATGTATCAGCAAAGGTTTTTCATTGGTTCAGTCTGGGATAGTATGGCATGGCTCATTTCCAATTCAATTAATTCATTATTTGTCAAAAAAACAGCATTTCAAAGTCTTTCTGCAAGTAGAATTTACAAGAATAAAAAGTAAAATGGTACTTTGAAGAAAACACCTGGACTTGACCGGGAACTGAACCCCAGACCTCTCACATGAAAGGCAGACATGCAGTCCACTAGGCCACAGAGACTTGACTGGTGGTAAACAAACAGTGGAAGGCTTTATCACAGTGCTCTAAGTGTTCGACAGCTACATCTGGGGAGAAATGAGAGAAGCGTTAATTTCCGACCTGCCATCTATGGGAACAACCCTGAACTATGTGGAATTATAAGGGAAAAGGGAAAATTGATCCATATTTCATAATAAAACACACTATTTAATCATCATATTGCTGTCATCAATCCTAATGCTTCATGCAGAACATTATATAATTCACAGGTACTCCTAAACTACAGAGAATTATGAGGGAAAAGGGGAAAGTAATCCATATTTCATACAAAAAACAGTATCTATTCAACATATTGCTGTCATATGTCCTAATGCCCAATGCAGAGCATTATATAAGTCACAGGTACACCCGAACTGCACTGAGTCATAAGGAAAAAAGGGGGAATTAATTCATATTTCATAGGCAAACACTATATAATCATCATATTGCTGTCACCTTTCCTAATGCCTTATGCAGAAATTCACAGGTACATTGCAAATTGGCTGGGCTTATGTGGCCGATGTTCTTGCTTGCATATATATTAGTATACATTTGGGAATGCAGACTTGAGGTTTCATGCGCAAAATTGCTTCATGCATATACCATTCTGGTATGTATCATACATACTATACGTCTGGGAACACTGACTTATTGGTGCACACACAATTATTCCCTATGCATATATCATTTCATGTCTCATATCTATGAAAAAACCCCGTTTATTGGGCATGCATAGTGTGAAAGGCAATTGACTTATATTTGGAATATTGTGCAATGGCAACTGCCCGTCACTTCATATTGTGCTTTGCACTTAAAAGTAATGCAAGTGTACTTGAACCTAGAGAAATGGATACATATTCATGTATTAGGGGTTTTAGAAACATTGCGTATAGCAGCGTTTGATCTGCAGGGCATGTCCAGGTTGCAAACTTGTTGTGTGTAACCGATCCCCATGTAATTTATGGCGCGCGAATAATCCTCTATATCATATTCTATAGGGGCCAAAATAATTGTGCTGATACTTTCCTGTGGGCCTTTGGAGAAGCATTTGTGGGCGTTATCATGCTGTTATTCTAATGCGTCGAAAAGAAGGTAAATAAATAGGCCTCGACAAAATGCACCAATGCAAATATATATTAAGCATTATATCATAGTTATTTGTAAGCTTTTAAGATTATTTGAATGCTTTTAGCAGGGAGAAAGCCATAACAATATGTATCAGCAAAGGTTTTTCATTGGTTCAGTCTGGGATAGTATGGCATGGCTCATTTCCAATTCAATTAATTCATTATTTGTCAAAAAAACAGCATTTCAAAGTCTTTCTGCAAGTAGAATTTACAAGAATAAAAAGTAAAATGGTACTTTGAAGAAAACACCTGGACTTGACCGGGAACTGAACCCCAGACCTCTCACATGAAAGGCAGACATGCGGTCCACTAGGCCACAGAGACTTGACTGGTGGTAAACAAACAGTGGAAGGCTTTATCACAGTGCTCTAAGTGTTCGACAGCTACATCTGGGGAGAAATGAGAGAAGCGTTTATTTCCGACCTGCCATCTATGGGAACAACCCTGAACTATGTGGAATTATAAGGGAAAAGGGAAAATTGATCCATATTTCATAATAAAACACACTATTTAATCATCATATTGCTGTCATCAATCCTAATGCTTCATGCAGAACATTATATAATTCACAGGTACTCCTAAACTACAGAGAATTATGAGGGAAAAGGGGAAAGTAATCCATATTTCATACAAAAAACAGTATCTATTCAACATATTGCTGTCATATGTCCTAATGCCCAATGCAGAGCATTATATAAGTCACAGGTACACCCGAACTGCACTGAGTCATAAGGAAAAACGGGGGAATTAATTCATATTTCATAGGCAAACACTATATAATCATCATATTGCTGTCACCTTTCCTAATGCCTCATGCAGAAATTCACAGGTACATTGCAAATTGGCTGGGCTTATGTGGCCGATGTTCTTGCTTGCATATATATTAGTATACATTTGGGAATGCAGACTTGAGGTTTCATGCGCAAAATTGCTTCATGCATATACCATTCTGGTATGTATCATACATACTATACGTCTGGGAACACTGACTTATTGGTGCACACACAATTATTCCCTATGCATATATCATTTCATGTCTCATATCTATGAAAAACCCCCGTTTATTAGGCATGCATAGTGTGAAAGGCAATTGACTTATATTTGGAATATTGTGCAATGGCAACTGCCCGTCACTTCATATTGTGCTTTGCACTTAAAAGTAATGCAAGTGTACTTGAACCTAGAGAAATGGATACATATTCATGTATTAGGGGTATTAGAAACGTTGCGTATAGCAGCGTTTGATCTGCAGGGCATGTCCAGGTTGCAAACTTGTTGTGTGTAACCGATCCCCATGTAATTTATGGCGCGCGAATAATCCTCTATATCATATTCTATAGGGGCCAAAATAATTGTGCTGATACTTTCCTGTGGGCCTTTGGAGAAGCATTTGTGGGCGTTATCATGCTGTTATTCTAATGCGTCGAAAAGAAGGTAAATAAATAGGCCTCGACAAAATGCACCAATGCAAATATATATTAAGCATTATATCATAGGTATTTGTAAGCTTTTAAGATTATTTGAATGCTTTTAGCAGGGAGAAAGCCATAACAATATGTATCAGCAAAGGTTTTTCATTGGTTCAGTCTGGGATAGTATGGCATGGCTCATATCCAATTCAATTAATTCATTATTTGTCAAAAAAACAGCATTTCAAAGTCTTTCTGCAAGTAGAATTTACAAGAATAAAAAGTAAAATGGTACTTTGAAGAAAACACCTGGACTTGACCGGGAACTGAACCCCAGACCTCTCACATGAAAGGCAGACATGCAGTCCACTAGGCCACAGAGACTTGACTGGTGGTAAACAAACAGTGGAAGGCTTTATCACAGTGCTCTAAGTGTTCGACAGCTACATCTGGGGAGAAATGAGAGAAGCGTTAATTTCCGACCTGCCATCTATGGGAACAACCCTGAACTATGTGGAATTATAAGGGAAAAGGGAAAATTGATCCATATTTCATAATAAAACACACTATTTAATCATCATATTGCTGTCATCAATCCTAATGCTTCATGCAGAACATTATATAATTCACAGGTACTCCTAAACTACAGAGAATTATGAGGGAAAAGGGGAAAGTAATCCATATTTCATACAAAAAACAGTATCTATTCAACATATTGCTGTCATATGTCCTAATGCCCAATGCAGAGCATTATATAAGTCACAGGTACACCCGAACTGCACTGAGTCATAAGGAAAAAAGGGGGAATTAATTCATATTTCATAGGCAAACACTATATAATCATCATATTGCTGTCATCAATCCTAATGCTTCATGCAGAAATTCACAGGTACATTGCAAATTGGCTGGGCTTATGTGGCCGATGTTCTTGCTTGCATATATATTAGTATACCTTTGGGAATGCAGACTTGAGGTTTCATGCGCAAAATTGCTTCATGCATATACCATTCTGGTATGTATCATACATACTATACGTCTGGGAACACTGACTTATTGGTGCACACACAATTATTCCCTATGCATATATCATTTCATGTCTCATATCTATGAAAAAACCCCGTTTATTAGGCATGCATAGTGTGAAAGGCAATTGACTTATATTTGGAATATTGTGCAATGGCAACTGCCCGTCACTTCATATTGTGCTTTGCACTTAAAAGTAATGCAAGTGTACTTGAACCTAGAGAAATGGATACATATTCATGTATTAGGGGTATTAGAAACGTTGCGTATAGCAGCGTTTGATCTGCAGGGCATGTCCAGGTTGCAAACTTGTTGTGTGTAACCGATCCCCATGTAATTTATGGCGCGCGAATAATCCTCTATATCATATTCTATAGGGGCCAAAATAATTGTGCTGATACTTTCCTGTGGGCCTTTGGAGAAGCATTTGTGGGCGTTATCATGCTGTTATTCTAATGCGTCGAAAAGAAGGTAAATAAATAGGCCTCGACAAAATGCACCAATGCAAATATATATTAAGCATTATATCATAGTTATTTGTAAGCTTTTAAGATTATTTGAATGCTTTTAGCAGGGAGAAAGCCATAACAATATGTATCAGCAAAGGTTTTTCATTGGTTCAGTCTGGGATAGTATGGCATGGCTCATATCCAATTCAATTAATTCATTATTTGTCAAAAAAACAGCATTTCAAAGTCTTTCTGCAAGTAGAATTTACAAGAATAAAAAGTAAAATGGTACTTTGAAGAAAACACCTGGACTTGACCGGGAACTGAACCCCAGACCTCTCACATGAAAGGCAGACATGCAGTCCACTAGGCCACAGAGACTTGACTGGTGGTAAACAAACAGTGGAAGGCTTTATCACAGTGCTCTAAGTGTTCGACAGCTACATCTGGGGAGAAATGAGAGAAGCGTTAATTTCCGACCTGCCATCTATGGGAACAACCCTGAACTATGTGGAATTATAAGGGAAAAGGGAAAATTGATCCATATTTCATAATAAAACACACTATTTAATCATCATATTGCTGTCATCAATCCTAATGCTTCATGCAGAACATTATATAATTCACAGGTACTCCTAAACTACAGAGAATTATGAGGGAAAAGGGGAAAGTAATCCATATTTCATACAAAAAACAGTATCTATTCAACATATTGCTGTCATATGTCCTAATGCCCAATGCAGAGCATTATATAAGTCACAGGTACACCCGAACTGCACTGAGTCATAAGGAAAAAAGGGGGAATTAATTCATATTTCATAGGCAAACACTATATAATCATCATATTGCTGTCACCTTTCCTAATGCCTCATGCAGAAATTCACAGGTACATTGCAAATTGGCTGGGCTTATGTGGCCGATGTTCTTGCTTGCATATATATTAGTATACATTTGGGAATGCAGACTTGAGGTTTCATGCGCATAATTGCTTCATGCATATACCATTCTGGTATGTATCATACATACTATACGTCTGGGAACACTGACTTATTGGTGCACACACAATTATTCCCTATGCATATATCATTTCATGTCTCATATCTATGAAAAACCCCCGTTTATTAGGCATGCATAGTGTGAAAGGCAATTGACTTATATTTGGAATATTGTGCAATGGCAACTGCCCGTCACTTCATATTGTGCTTTGCACTTAAAAGTAATGCAAGTGTACTTGAACCTAGAGAAATGGATACATATTCATGTATTAGGGGTATTAGAAACGTTGCGTATAGCAGCGTTTGATCTGCAGGGCATGTCCAGGTTGCAAACTTGTTGTGTGTAACCGATCCCCATGTAATTTATGGCGCGCGAATAATCCTCTATATCATATTCTATAGGGGCCAAAATAATTGTGCTGATACTTTCCTGTGGGCCTTTGGAGAAGCATTTGTGGGCGTTATCATGCTGTTATTCTAATGCGTCGAAAAGAAGGTAAATAAATAGGCCTCGACAAAATGCACCAATGCAAATATATATTAAGCATTATATCATAGTTATTTGTAAGCTTTTAAGATTATTTGAATGCTTTTAGCAGGGAGAAAGCCATAACAATATGTATCAGCAAAGGTTTTTCATTGGTTCAGTCTGGGATAGTATGGCATGGCTCATTTCCAATTCAATTAATTCATTATTTGTCAAAAAAACAGCATTTCAAAGTCTTTCTGCAAGTAGAATTTACAAGAATAAAAAGTAAAATGGTACTTTGAAGAAAACACCTGGACTTGACCGGGAACTGAACCCCAGACCTCTCACATGAAAGGCAGACATGCAGTCCACTAGGCCACAGAGACTTGACTGGTGGTAAACAAACAGTGGAAGGCTTTATCACAGTGCTCTAAGTGTTCGACAGCTACATCTGGGGAGAAATGAGAGAAGCGTTAATTTCCGACCTGCCATCTATGGGAACAACCCTGAACTATGTGGAATTATAAGGGAAAAGGGAAAATTGATCCATATTTCATAATAAAACACACTATTTAATCATCATATTGCTGTCATCAATCCTAATGCTTCATGCAGAACATTATATAATTCACAGGTACTCCTAAACTACAGAGAATTATGAGGGAAAAGGGGAAAGTAATCCATATTTCATACAAAAAACAGTATCTATTCAACATATTGCTGTCATATGTCCTAATGCCCAATGCAGAGCATTATATAAGTCACAGGTACACCCGAACTGCACTGAGTCATAAGGAAAAAAGGGGGAATTAATTCATATTTCATAGGCAAACACTATATAATCATCATATTGCTGTCACCTTTCCTAATGCCTTATGCAGAAATTCACAGGTACATTGCAAATTGGCTGGGCTTATGTGGCCGATGTTCTTGCTTGCATATATATTAGTATACATTTGGGAATGCAGACTTGAGGTTTCATGCGCAAAATTGCTTCATGCATATACCATTCTGGTATGTATCATACATACTATACGTCTGGGAACACTGACTTATTGGTGCACACACAATTATTCCCTATGCATATATCATTTCATGTCTCATATCTATGAAAAAACCCCGTTTATTGGGCATGCATAGTGTGAAAGGCAATTGACTTATATTTGGAATATTGTGCAATGGCAACTGCCCGTCACTTCATATTGTGCTTTGCACTTAAAAGTAATGCAAGTGTACTTGAACCTAGAGAAATGGATACATATTCATGTATTAGGGGTTTTAGAAACATTGCGTATAGCAGCGTTTGATCTGCAGGGCATGTCCAGGTTGCAAACTTGTTGTGTGTAACCGATCCCCATGTAATTTATGGCGCGCGAATAATCCTCTATATCATATTCTATAGGGGCCAAAATAATTGTGCTGATACTTTCCTGTGGGCCTTTGGAGAAGCATTTGTGGGCGTTATCATGCTGTTATTCTAATGCGTCGAAAAGAAGGTAAATAAATAGGCCTCGACAAAATGCACCAATGCAAATATATATTAAGCATTATATCATAGTTATTTGTAAGCTTTTAAGATTATTTGAATGCTTTTAGCAGGGAGAAAGCCATAACAATATGTATCAGCAAAGGTTTTTCATTGGTTCAGTCTGGGATAGTATGGCATGGCTCATTTCCAATTCAATTAATTCATTATTTGTCAAAAAAACAGCATTTCAAAGTCTTTCTGCAAGTAGAATTTACAAGAATAAAAAGTAAAATGGTACTTTGAAGAAAACACCTGGACTTGACCGGGAACTGAACCCCAGACCTCTCACATGAAAGGCAGACATGCGGTCCACTAGGCCACAGAGACTTGACTGGTGGTAAACAAACAGTGGAAGGCTTTATCACAGTGCTCTAAGTGTTCGACAGCTACATCTGGGGAGAAATGAGAGAAGCGTTTATTTCCGACCTGCCATCTATGGGAACAACCCTGAACTATGTGGAATTATAAGGGAAAAGGGAAAATTGATCCATATTTCATAATAAAACACACTATTTAATCATCATATTGCTGTCATCAATCCTAATGCTTCATGCAGAACATTATATAATTCACAGGTACTCCTAAACTACAGAGAATTATGAGGGAAAAGGGGAAAGTAATCCATATTTCATACAAAAAACAGTATCTATTCAACATATTGCTGTCATATGTCCTAATGCCCAATGCAGAGCATTATATAAGTCACAGGTACACCCGAACTGCACTGAGTCATAAGGAAAAACGGGGGAATTAATTCATATTTCATAGGCAAACACTATATAATCATCATATTGCTGTCACCTTTCCTAATGCCTCATGCAGAAATTCACAGGTACATTGCAAATTGGCTGGGCTTATGTGGCCGATGTTCTTGCTTGCATATATATTAGTATACATTTGGGAATGCAGACTTGAGGTTTCATGCGCAAAATTGCTTCATGCATATACCATTCTGGTATGTATCATACATACTATACGTCTGGGAACACTGACTTATTGGTGCACACACAATTATTCCCTATGCATATATCATTTCATGTCTCATATCTATGAAAAACCCCCGTTTATTAGGCATGCATAGTGTGAAAGGCAATTGACTTATATTTGGAATATTGTGCAATGGCAACTGCCCGTCACTTCATATTGTGCTTTGCACTTAAAAGTAATGCAAGTGTACTTGAACCTAGAGAAATGGATACATATTCATGTATTAGGGGTATTAGAAACGTTGCGTATAGCAGCGTTTGATCTGCAGGGCATGTCCAGGTTGCAAACTTGTTGTGTGTAACCGATCCCCATGTAATTTATGGCGCGCGAATAATCCTCTATATCATATTCTATAGGGGCCAAAATAATTGTGCTGATACTTTCCTGTGGGCCTTTGGAGAAGCATTTGTGGGCGTTATCATGCTGTTATTCTAATGCGTCGAAAAGAAGGTAAATAAATAGGCCTCGACAAAATGCACCAATGCAAATATATATTAAGCATTATATCATAGGTATTTGTAAGCTTTTAAGATTATTTGAATGCTTTTAGCAGGGAGAAAGCCATAACAATATGTATCAGCAAAGGTTTTTCATTGGTTCAGTCTGGGATAGTATGGCATGGCTCATATCCAATTCAATTAATTCATTATTTGTCAAAAAAACAGCATTTCAAAGTCTTTCTGCAAGTAGAATTTACAAGAATAAAAAGTAAAATGGTACTTTGAAGAAAACACCTGGACTTGACCGGGAACTGAACCCCAGACCTCTCACATGAAAGGCAGACATGCAGTCCACTAGGCCACAGAGACTTGACTGGTGGTAAACAAACAGTGGAAGGCTTTATCACAGTGCTCTAAGTGTTCGACAGCTACATCTGGGGAGAAATGAGAGAAGCGTTAATTTCCGACCTGCCATCTATGGGAACAACCCTGAACTATGTGGAATTATAAGGGAAAAGGGAAAATTGATCCATATTTCATAATAAAACACACTATTTAATCATCATATTGCTGTCATCAATCCTAATGCTTCATGCAGAACATTATATAATTCACAGGTACTCCTAAACTACAGAGAATTATGAGGGAAAAGGGGAAAGTAATCCATATTTCATACAAAAAACAGTATCTATTCAACATATTGCTGTCATATGTCCTAATGCCCAATGCAGAGCATTATATAAGTCACAGGTACACCCGAACTGCACTGAGTCATAAGGAAAAAAGGGGGAATTAATTCATATTTCATAGGCAAACACTATATAATCATCATATTGCTGTCACCTTTCCTAATGCCTCATGCAGAAATTCACAGGTACATTGCAAATTGGCTGGGCTTATGTGGCCGATGTTCTTGCTTGCATATATATTAGTATACCTTTGGGAATGCAGACTTGAGGTTTCATGCGCAAAATTGCTTCATGCATATACCATTCTGGTATGTATCATACATACTATACGTCTGGGAACACTGACTTATTGGTGCACACACAATTATTCCCTATGCATATATCATTTCATGTCTCATATCTATGAAAAACCCCCGTTTATTAGGCATGCATAGTGTGAAAGGCAATTGACTTATATTTGGAATATTGTGCAATGGCAACTGCCCGTCACTTCATATTGTGCTTTGCACTTAAAAGTAATGCAAGTGTACTTGAACCTAGAGAAATGGATACATATTCATGTATTAGGGGTATTAGAAACGTTGCGTATAGCAGCGTTTGATCTGCAGGGCATGTCCAGGTTGCAAACTTGTTGTGTGTAACCGATCCCCATGTAATTTATGGCGCGCGAATAATCCTCTATATCATATTCTCTAGGGGCCAAAATAATTGTGCTGATACTTTCCTGTGGGCCTTTGGAGAAGCATTTGTGGGCGTTATCATGCTGTTATTCTAATGCCTCGAAAAGAAGGTAAATAAATAGGCCTCGACAAAATGCACCAATGCAAATATATATTAAGCATTATATCATAGTTATTTGTAAGCTTTTAAGATTATTTGAATGCTTTTAGCAGGGAGAAAGCCATAACAATATGTATCAGCAAAGGTTTTTCATTGGTTCAGTCTGGGATAGTATGGCATGGCTCATATCCAATTCAATTAATTCATTATTTGTCAAAAAAACAGCATTTCAAAGTCTTTCTGCAAGTAGAATTTACAAGAATAAAAAGTAAAATGGTACTTTGAAGAAAACACCTGGACTTGACCGGGAACTGAACCCCAGACCTCTCACATGAAAGGCAGACATGCAGTCCACTAGGCCACAGAGACTTGACTGGTGGTAAACAAACAGTGGAAGGCTTTATCACAGTGCTCTAAGTGTTCGACAGCTACATCTGGGGAGAAATGAGAGAAGCGTTAATTTCCGACCTGCCATCTATGGGAACAACCCTGAACTATGTGGAATTATAAGGGAAAAGGGAAAATTGATCCATATTTCATAATAAAACACACTATTTAATCATCATATTGCTGTCATCAATCCTAATGCTTCATGCAGAACATTATATAATTCACAGGTACTCCTAAACTACAGAGAATTATGAGGGAAAAGGGGAAAGTAATCCATATTTCATACAAAAAACAGTATCTATTCAACATATTGCTGTCATATGTCCTAATGCCCAATGCAGAGCATTATATAAGTCACAGGTACACCCGAACTGCACTGAGTCATAAGGAAAAAAGGGGGAATTAATTCATATTTCATAGGCAAACACTATATAATCATCATATTGCTGTCACCTTTCCTAATGCCTCATGCAGAAATTCACAGGTACATTGCAAATTGGCTGGGCTTATGTGGCCGATGTTCTTGCTTGCATATATATTAGTATACCTTTGGGAATGCAGACTTGAGGTTTCATGCGCAAAATTGCTTCATGCATATACCATTCTGGTATGTATCATACATACTATACGTCTGGGAACACTGACTTATTGGTGCACACACAATTATTCCCTATGCATATATCATTTCATGTCTCATATCTATGAAAAACCCCCGTTTATTAGGCATGCATAGTGTGAAAGGCAATTGACTTATATTTGGAATATTGTGCAATGGCAACTGCCCGTCACTTCATATTGTGCTTTGCACTTAAAAGTAATGCAAGTGTACTTGAACCTAGAGAAATGGATACATATTCATGTATTAGGGGTATTAGAAACGTTGCGTATAGCAGCGTTTGATCTGCAGGGCATGTCCAGGTTGCAAACTTGTTGTGTGTAACCGATCCCCATGTAATTTATGGCGCGCGAATAATCCTCTATATCATATTCTCTAGGGGCCAAAAAAATTGTGTCGATACTTTCCTGTGGGCCTTTGGAGAAGCATTTGTGGGCGTTATCATGCTGTTATTCTAATGCCTCGAAAAGAAGGTAAATAAATAGGCCTCGACAAAATGCACCAATGCAAATATATATTAAGCATTATATCATAGTTATTTGTAAGCTTTTAAGATTATTTGAATGCTTTTAGCAGGGAGAAAGCCATAACAATATGTATCAGCAAAGGTTTTTCATTGGTTCAGTCTGGGATAGTATGGCATGGCTCATATCCAATTCAATTAATTCATTATTTGTCAAAAAAACAGCATTTCAAAGTCTTTCTGCAAGTAGAATTTACAAGAATAAAAAGTAAAATGGTACTTTGAAGAAAACACCTGGACTTGACCGGGAACTGAACCCCAGACCTCTCACATGAAAGGCAGACATGCAGTCCACTAGGCCACAGAGACTTGACTGGTGGTAAACAAACAGTGGAAGGCTTTATCACAGTGCTCTAAGTGTTCGACAGCTACATCTGGGGAGAAATGAGAGAAGCGTTAATTTCCGACCTGCCATCTATGGGAACAACCCTGAACTATGTGGAATTATAAGGGAAAAGGGAAAATTGATCCATATTTCATAATAAAACACACTATTTAATCATCATATTGCTGTCATCAATCCTAATGCTTCATGCAGAACATTATATAATTCACAGGTACTCCTAAACTACAGAGAATTATGAGGGAAAAGGGGAAAGTAATCCATATTTCACACAAAAAACAGTATCTATTCAACATATTGCTGTCATATGTCCTAATGCCCAATGCAGAGCATTATATAAGTCACAGGTACACCCGAACTGCACTGAGTCATAAGGAAAAAAGGGGGAATTAATTCATATTTCATAGGCAAACACTATATAATCATCATATTGCTGTCACCTTTCCTAATGCCTTATGCAGAAATTCACAGGTACATTGCAAATTGGCTGGGCTTATGTGGCCGATGTTCTTGCTTGCATATATATTAGTATACATTTGGGAATGCAGACTTGAGGTTTCATGCGCAAAATTGCTTCATGCATATACCATTCTGGTATGTATCATACATACTATACGTCTGGGAACACTGACTTATGGGTGCACACACAATTATTCCCTATGCATATATCATTTCATGTCTCATATCTATGAAAAAACCCCGTTTATTAGGCATGCATAGTGTGAAAGGCAATTGACTTATATTTGGAATATTGTGCAATGGCAACTGCCCGTCACTTCATATTGTGCTTTGCACTTAAAAGTAATGCAAGTGTACTTGAACCTAGAGAAATGGATACATATTCATGTATTAGGGGTATTAGAAACGTTGCGTATAGCAGCGTTTGATCTGCAGGGCATGTCCAGGTTGCAAACTTGTTGTGTGTAACCGATCCCCAAGTAATTTATGGCGCGCGAATAATCCTCTATATCATATTCTATAGGGGCCAAAATAATTGTGCTGATACTTTCCTGTGGGCCTTTGGAGAAGCATTTGTGGGCGTTATCATGCTGTTATTCTAATGCGTCGAAAAGAAGGTAAATAAATAGGCCTCGACAAAATGCACCAATGCAAATATATATTAAGCATTATATCATAGTTATTTGTAAGCTTTTAAGATTATTTGAATGCTTTTAGCAGGGAGAAAGCCATAACAATATGTATCAGCAAAGGTTTTTCATTGGTTCAGTCTGGGATAGTATGGCATGGCTCATTTCCAATTCAATTAATTCATTATTTGTCAAAAAAACAGCATTTCAAAGTCTTTCTGCAAGTAGAATTTACAAGAATAAAAAGTAAAATGGTACTTTGAAGAAAACACCTGGACTTGACCGGGAACTGAACCCCAGACCTCTCACATGAAAGGCAGACATGCAGTCCACTAGGCCACAGAGACTTGACTGGTGGTAAACAAACAGTGGAAGGCTTTATCACAGTGTTCTAAGTGTTCGACAGCTACATCTGGGGAGAAATGAGAGAACCGTTAATTTCCGACCTGCCATCTGTGGGAACAACCCTGAACTATGTGGAATTATAAGGGAAAAGGGAAAATTGATCCATATTTCATAATAAAACACACTATTTAATCATCATATTGCTGTCATCAATCCTAATGCTTCATGCAGAACATTATATAATTCACAGGTACTCCTAAACTACAGAGAATTATGAGGGAAAAGGGGAAAGTAATCCATATTTCATACAAAAAACAGTATCTATTCAACATATTGCTGTCATATGTCCTAATGCCCAATGCAGAGCATTATATAAGTCACAGGTACACCCGAACTGCACTGAGTCATAAGGAAAAAAGGGGGAATTAATTCATATTTCATAGGCAAACACTATATAATCGTCATATTGCTGTGCCCTTTCCTAATGCCTTATGCAGAAATTCACGGGTACATTGCAAATTGGCTGGGCTTATGTGGCCGATATTCTTGCTTGCATATATATTAGTATACATTTGGGAATGCAGACTTGAGGTTTCATGCGCAAAATTGCTTCATGCATATACCATTCTGGTATGTATCATACATACTATACGTCTGGGAACACTGACTTATTGGTGCACACACAATTATTCCCTATGCATATATCATTTCATGTCTCATATCTATGAAAAACCCCCGTTTATTAGGCATGCATAGTGTGAAAGGCAATTGACTTATATTTGGAATATTGTGCAATGGCAACTGCCCGTCACTTCATATTGTGCTTTGCACTTAAAAGTAATGCAAGTGTACTTGAACCTAGAGAAATGGATACATATTCATGTATTAGGGGTATTAGAAACGTTGCGTATAGCAGCGTTTGATCTGCAGGGCATGTCCAGGTTGCAAACTTGTTGTGTGTAACCGATCCCCATGTAATTTATGGCGCGCGAATAATCCTCTATATCATATTCTATAGGGGCCAAAATAATTGTGCTGATACTTTCCTGTGGGCCTTTGGAGAAGCATTTGTGGGCGTTATCATGCTGTTATTCTAATGCGTCGAAAAGAAGGTAAATAAATAGGCCTCGACAAAATGCACCAATGCAAATATATATTAAGCATTATATCATAGTTATTTGTAAGCTTTTAAGATTATTTGAATGCTTTTAGCAGGGAGAAAGCCATAACAATATGTATCAGCAAAGGTTTTTCATTGGTTCAGTCTGGGATAGTATGTCATGGCTCATTTTCAATTCAATTAATTCATTATTTGTCAAAAAAACAGCATTTCAAAGTCTTTCTGCAAGTAGAATTTACAAGAATAAAAAGTAAAATGGTACTTTGAAGAAAACACCTGGACTTGACCGGGAACTGAACCCCAGACCTCTCACATGAAAGGCAGACATGCAGTCCACTAGGCCACAGAGACTTGACTGGTGGTAAACAAACAGTGGAAGGCTTTATCACAGTGCTCTAAGTGTTCGACAGCTACATCTGGGGAGAAATGAGAGAAGCGTTAATTTCCGACCTGCCATCTGTGGGAACAACCCTGAACTATGTGGAATTATAAGGGAAAAGGGAAAATTGATCCATATTTCATAATAAAACACACTATTTAATCATCATATTGCTGTCATCAATCCTAATGCTTCATGCAGAACATTATATAATTCACAGGTACTCCTAAACTACAGAGAATTATGAGGGAAAAGGGGAAAGTAATCCATATTTCATACAAAAAACAGTATCTATTCAACATATTGCTGTCATATGTCCTAATGCCCAATGCAGAGCATTATATAAGTCACAGGTACATCCGAACTGCACTGAGTCATAAGGAAAAAAGGGGGAATTAATTCATATTTCATAGGCAAACACTATATAGTCATCATATTGCTGTCACCTTTCCTAATGCCTTATGCAGAAATTCACGGGTATATTGCAAATTGGCTGGGCTTATGTGGCCGATGTTCTTGCTTGCATATATATTAGTATACATTTGGGAATGCAGACTTGAGGTTTCATGCGCAAAATTGCTTCATGCATATACCATTCTGGTATGTATCATACATACTATACGTCTGGGAACACTGACTTATTGGTGCACACACAATTATTCCCTATGCATATATCATTTCATGTCTCATATCTATGAAAAACCCCCGTTTATTAGGCATGCATAGTGTGAAAGGCAATTGACTTATATTTGGAATATTGTGCAATGGCAACTGCCCGTCACTTCATATTGTGCTTTGCACTTAAAAGTAATGCAAGTGTACTTGAACCTAGAGAAATGGATACATATTCATGTATTAGGGGTATTAGAAACGTTGCGTATAGCAGCGTTTGATCTGCAGGGCATGTCCAGGTTGCAAACTCGTTGTGTGTAACCGATCCCCATGTAATTTATGGCGCGCGAATAATCCTCTATATCATATTCTATAGGGGCCAAAATAATTGTGCTGATACTTTCCTGTGGGCCTTTGGAGAAGCATTTGTGGGTGTTATCATGCTGTTATTCTATTGCGTCGAAAAGAAGGTAAATAAATAGGCCTCGACAAAATGCACCAATGCAAATATATATTAAGCATTATATCATAGTTATTTGTAAGCTTTTAAGATTATTTGAATGCTTTTAGCAGGGAGAAAGCCATAACAATATGTATCAGCAAAGGTTTTTCATTGGTTCAGTCTGGGATAGTATGGCATGGCTCATTTCCAATTCAATTAATTCATTATTTGTCAAAAAAACAGCATTTCAAAGTCTTTCTGCAAGTAGAATTTACAAGAATAAAAAGTAAAATGGTACTTTGAAGAAAACACCTGGACTTGACCGGGAACTGAACCCCAGACCTCTCACATGAAAGGCAGACATGCAGTCCACTAGGCCACAGAGACTTGACTGGTGGTAAACAAACAGTGGAAGGCTTTATCACAGTGCTCTAAGTGTTCGACAGCTACATCTGGGGAGAAATGAGAGAACCGTTAATTTCCGACCTGCCATCTATGGGAACAACCCTGAACTATGTGGAATTATAAGGGAAAAGGGAAAATTGATCCATATTTCATAATAAAACACACTATTTAATCATCATATTGCTGTCATCAATCCTAATGCTTCATGCAGAACATTATATAATTCACAGGTACTCCTAAACTACAGAGAATTATGAGGGAAAAGGGGAAAGTAATCCATATTTCATACAAAAAACAGTATCTATTCAACATATTGCTGTCATATGTCCTAATGCCCAATGCAGAGCATTATATAAGTCACAGGTACATCCGAACTGCACTGAGTCATAAGGAAAAAAGGGGGAATTAATTCATATTTCATAGGCAAACACTATATAGTCATCATATTGCTGTCACCTTTCCTAATGCCTTATGCAGAAATTCACGGGTACATTGCAAATTGGCTGGGCTTATGTGGCCGATGTTCTTGCTTGCATATATATTAGTATACATTTGGGAATGCAGACTTGAGGTTTCATGCGCAAAATTGCTTCATGCATATACCATTCTGGTATGTATCATACATACTATACGTCTGGGAACACTGACTTATTGGTGCACACACAATTATTCCCTATGCATATATCATTTCATGTCTCATATCTATGAAAAACCCCCGTTTATTAGGCATGCATAGTGTGAAAGGCAATTGACTTATATTTGGAATATTGTGCAATGGCAACTGCCCGTCACTTCATATTGTGCTTTGCACTTAAAAGTAATGCAAGTGTACTTGAACCTAGAGAAATGGATACATATTCATGTATTAGGGGTATTAGAAACGTTGTGTATAGCAGCGTTTGATCTGCAGGGCATGTCCAGGTTGCAAACTTGTTGTGTGTAACCGATCCCCATGTAATTTATGGCGCGCGAATAATCCTCTATATCATATTCTATAGGGGCCAAAATAATTGTGCTGATACTTTCCTGTGGGCCTTTGGAGAAGCATTTGTGGGCGTTATCATGCTGTTATTCTAATGCGTCGAAAAGAAGGTAAATAAATAGGCCTCGACAAAATGCACCAATGCAAATATATATTAAGCATTATATCATAGTTATTTGTAAGCTTTTAAGATTATTTGAATGCTTTTAGCAGGGAGAAAGCCATAACAATATGTATCAGCAAAGGTTTTTCATTGGTTCAGTCTGGGATAGTATGGCATGGCTCATTTCCAATTCAATTAATTCATTATTTGTCAAAAAAACAGCATTTCAAAGTCTTTCTGCAAGTAGAATTTACAAGAATAAAAAGTAAAATGGTACTTTGAAGAAAACACCTGGACTTGACCGGGAACTGAACCCCAGACCTCTCACATGAAAGGCAGACATGCAGTCCACTAGGCCACAGAGACTTGACTGGTGGTAAACAAACAGTGGAAGGCTTTATCACAGTGCTCTAAGTGTTCGACAGCTACATCTGGGGAGAAATGAGAGAACCGTTAATTTCCGACCTGCCATCTATGGGAACAACCCTGAACTATGTGGAATTATAAGGGAAAAGGGAAAATTGATCCATATTTCATAATAAAACACACTATTTAATCATCATATTGCTGTCATCAATCCTAATGCTTCATGCAGAACATTATATAATTCACAGGTACTCCTAAACTACAGAGATTTATGAGGGAAAAGGGGAAAGTAATCCATATTTCATACAAAAAACAGTATCTATTCAACATATTGCTGTCATATGTCCTAATGCCCAATGCAGAGCATTATATAAGTCACAGGTACACCCGAACTGCACTGAGTCATAAGGAAAAAAGGGGGAATTAATTCATATTTCATAGGCAAACACTATATAATCATCATATTGCTGTCACCTTTCCTAATGCCTTATGCAGAAATTCACGGGTACATTGCAAATTGGCTGGGCTTATGTGGCCGATGTTCTTGCTTGCATATATATTAGTATACATTTGGGAATGCAGACTTGAGGTTTCATGCGCAAAATTGCTTCATGCATATACCATT
Organism: Lepidonotus clava; assembly: GCA_936440205.1. Taxonomy (NCBI): domain Eukaryota; kingdom Metazoa; phylum Annelida; class Polychaeta; order Phyllodocida; family Polynoidae; genus Lepidonotus; species Lepidonotus clava. The sequence continues at coordinate 28,293,907 of OW387150.1, read as the reverse complement.
CTGGTATGTATCATACATACTATACGTCTGGGAACACTGACTTATTGGTGCACACACAATTATTCCCTATGCATATATCATTTCATGTCTCATATCTATGAAAAACCACCGTTTATTAGGCATGCATAGTGTGAAAGGCAATTGACTTATATTTGGAATATTGTGCAATGGCAACTGCCCGTCACTTCATATTGTGCTTTGCACTTAAAAGTAATGCAAGTGTACTTGAACCTAGAGAAATGGATACATATTCATGTATTAGGGGTATTAGAAACGTTGCGTATAGCAGCGTTTGATCTGCAGGGCATGTCCAGGTTGCAAACTTGTTGTGTGTAACCGATCCCCATGTAATTTATGGCGCGCGAATAATCCTCTATATCATATTCTATAGGGGCCAAAATAATTGTGCTGATACTTTCCTGTGGGCCTTTGGAGAAGCATTTGTGGGCGTTATCATGCTGTTATTCTAATGCGTCGAAAAGAAGGTAAATAAATAGGCCTCGACAAAATGCACCAATGCAAATATATATTAAGCATTATATCATAGTTATTTGTAAGCTTTTAAGATTATTTGAATGCTTTTAGCAGGGAGAAAGCCATAACAATATGTATCAGCAAAGGTTTTTCATTGGTTCAGTCTGGGATAGTATGGCATGGCTCATTTCCAATTCAATTAATTCATTATTTGTCAAAAAAACAGCATTTCAAAGTCTTTCTGCAAGTAGAATTTACAAGAATAAAAAGTAAAATGGTACTTTGAAGAAAACACCTGGACTTGACCGGGAACTGAACCCCAGACCTCTCACATGAAAGGCAGACATGCAGTCCACTAGGCCACAGAGACTTGACTGGTGGTAAACAAACAGTGGAAGGCTTTATCACAGTGCTCTAAGTGTTCGACAGCTACATCTGGGGAGAAATGAGAGAAGCGTTAATTTCCGACCTGCCATCTATGGGAACATCCCTGAACTATGTGGAATTATAAGGGAAAAGGGAAAATTGATCCATATTTCATAATAAAACACACTATTTAATCATCATATTGCTGTCATCAATCCTAATGCTTCATGCAGAACATTATATAATTCACAGGTACTCCTAAACTACAGAGAATTATGAGGGAAAAGGGGAAAGTAATCCATATTTCATACAAAAAACAGTATCTATTCAACATATTGCTGTCATATGTCCTAATGCCCAATGCAGAGCATTATATAAGTCACAGGTACACCCGAACTGCACTGAGTCATAAGGAAAAAAGGGGGAATTAATTCATATTTCATAGGCAAACACTATATAATCATCATATTGCTGTCACCTTTCCTAATGCCTTATGCAGAAATTCACGGGTACATTGCAAATTGGCTGGGCTTATGTGGCCGATGTTCTTGCTTGCATATATATTAGTATACATTTGGGAATGCAGACTTGAGGTTTCATGCGCAAAATTGCTTCATGCATATACCATTCTGGTATGTATCATACATACTATACGTCTGGGAACACTGACTTATTGGTGCACACACAATTATTCCCTATGCATATATCATTTCATGTCTCATATCTATGAAAAACCACCGTTTATTAGGCATGCATAGTGTGAAAGGCAATTGACTTATATTTGGAATATTGTGCAATGGCAACTGCCCGTCACTTCATATTGTGCTTTGCACTTAAAAGTAATGCAAGTGTACTTGAACCTAGAGAAATGGATACATATTCATGTATTAGGGGTATTAGAAACGTTGCGTATAGCAGCGTTTGATCTGCAGGGCATGTCCAGGTTGCAAACTTGTTGTGTGTAACCGATCCCCATGTAATTTATGGCGCGGGAATAATCCTCTATATCATATTCTATAGGGGCCAAAATAATTGTGCTGATACTTTCCTGTGGGCCTTTGGAGAAGCATTTGTGGGCGTTATCATGCTGTTATTCTAATGCGTCGAAAAGAAGGTAAATAAATAGGCCTCGACAAAATGCACCAATGCAAATATATATTAAGCATTATATCATAGTTATTTGTAAGCTTTTAAGATTATTTGAATGCTTTTAGCAGGGAGAAAGCCATAACAATATGTATCAGCAAAGGTTTTTCATTGGTTCAGTCTGGGATAGTATGGCATGGCTCATTTCCAATTCAATTAATTCATTATTTGTCAAAAAAACAGCATTTCAAAGTCTTTCTGCAAGTAGAATTTACAAGAATAAAAAGTAAAATGGTACTTTGAAGAAAACACCTGGACTTGACCGGGAACTGAACCCCAGACCTCTCACATGAAAGGCAGACATGCAGTCCACTAGGCCACAGAGACTTGACTGGTGGTAAACAAACAGTGGAAGGCTTTATCACAGTGCTCTAAGTGTTCGACAGCTACATCTGGGGAGAAATGAGAGAACCGTTAATTTCCGACCTGCCATCTATGGGAACAACCCTGAACTATGTGGAATTATAAGGGAAAAGGGAAAATTGATCCATATTTCATAATAAAACACACTATTTAATCATCATATTGCTGTCATCAATCCTAATGCTTCATGCAGAACATTATATAATTCACAGGTACTCCTAAACTACAGAGAATTATGAGGGAAAAGGGGAAAGTAATCCATATTTCATACAAAAAACAGTATCTATTCAACATATTGCTGTCATATGTCCTAATGCCCAATGCAGAGCATTATATAAGTCAGAGGTACACCCGAACTGCACTGAGTCATAAGGAAAAAAGGGGGAATTAATTCATATTTCATAGGCAAACACTATATAGTCATCATATTGCTGTCACCTTTCCTAATGCCTTATGCAGAAATTCACGGGTACATTGCAAATTGGCTGTGCTTATGTGGCCGATGTTCTTGCTTGCATATATATTAGTATACATTTGGGAATGCAGACTTGAGGTTTCATGCGCAAAATTGCTTCATGCATATACCATTCTGGTATGTATCATACATACTATACGTCTGGGAACACTGACTTATTGGTCCACACACAATTATTCCCTATGCATATATCATTTCATGTCTCATATCTATGAAAAAACCCCGTTTATTAGGCATGCATAGTGTGAAAGGCAATTGACTTATATTTGGAATATTGTGCAATGGCAACTGCCCGTCACTTCATATTGTGCTTTGCACTTAAAAGTAATGCAAGTGTACTTGAACCTAGAGAAATGGATACATATTCATGTATTAGGGGTATTAGAAACGTTGCGTATAGCAGCGTTTGATCTGCAGGGCATGTCCAGGTTGCAAACTTGTTGTGTGTAACCGATCCCCATGTAATTTATGGCGCGCGAATAATCCTCTATATCATATTCTATAGGGGCCAAAATAATTGTGCTGATACTTTCCTGTGGGCCTTTGGAGAAGCATTTGTGGGCGTTATCATGCTGTTATTCTAATGCGTCGAAAAGAAGGTAAATAAATAGGCCTCGACAAAATGCACCAATGCAAATATATATTAAGCATTATATCATAGTTATTTGTAAGCTTTTAAGATTATTTGAATGCTTTTAGCAGGGAGAAAGCCATAACAATATGTATCAGCAAAGGTTTTTCATTGGTTCAGTCTGGGATAGTATGGCATGGCTCATTTCCAATTCAATTAATTCATTATTTGTCAAAAAAACAGCATTTCAAAGTCTTTCTGCAAGTAGAATTTACAAGAATAAAAAGTAAAATGGTACTTTGAAGAAAACACCTGGACTTGACCGGGAACTGAACCCCAGACCTCTCACATGAAAGGCAGACATGCAGTCCACTAGGCCACAGAGACTTGACTGGTGGTAAACAAACAGTGGAAGGCTTTATCACAGTGCTCTAAGTGTTCGACAGCTACATCTGGGGAGAAATGAGAGAAGCGTTAATTTCCGTCCTGCCATCTATGGGAACATCCCTGAACTATGTGGAATTATAAGGGAAAAGGGAAAATTGATCCATATTTCATAATAAAACACACTATTTAATCATCATATTGCTGTCATCAATCCTAATGCTTCATGCAGAACATTATATAATTCACAGGTACTCCTAAACTACAGAGAATTATGAGGGAAAAGGGGAAAGTAATCCATATTTCATACAAAAAACAGTATCTATTCAACATATTGCTGTCATATGTCCTAATGCCCAATGCAGAGCATTATATAAGTCACAGGTACACCCGAACTGCACTGAGTCATAAGGAAAAAAGGGGGAATTAATTCATATTTCATAGGCAAACACTATATAATCATCATATTGCTGTCACCTTTCCTAATGCCTTATGCAGAAATTCACGGGTACATTGCAAATTGGCTGGGCTTATGTGGCCGATGTTCTTGCTTGCATATATATTAGTATACATTTGGGAATGCAGACTTGAGGTTTCATGCGCAAAATTGCTTCATGCATATACCATTCTGGTATGTATCATACATACTATACGTCTGGGAACACTGACTTATTGGTGCACACACAATTATTCCCTATGCATATATCATTTCATGTCTCATATCTATGAAAAACCACCGTTTATTAGGCATGCATAGTGTGAAAGGCAATTGACTTATATTTGGAATATTGTGCAATGGCAACTGCCCGTCACTTCATATTGTGCTTTGCACTTAAAAGTAATGCAAGTGTACTTGAACCTAGAGAAATGGATACATATTCATGTATTAGGGGTATTAGAAACGTTGCGTATAGCAGCGTTTGATCTGCAGGGCATGTCCAGGTTGCAAACTTGTTGTGTGTAACCGATCCCCATGTAATTTATGGCGCGCGAATAATCCTCTATATCATATTCTATAGGGGCCAAAATAATTGTGCTGATACTTTCCTGTGGGCCTTTGGAGAAGCATTTGTGGGCGTTATCATGCTGTTATTCTAATGCGTCGAAAAGAAGGTAAATAAATAGGCCTCGACAAAATGCACCAATGCAAATATATATTAAGCATTATATCATAGTTATTTGTAAGCTTTTAAGATTATTTGAATGCTTTTAGCAGGGAGAAAGCCATAACAATATGTATCAGCAAAGGTTTTTCATTGGTTCAGTCTGGGATAGTATGGCATGGCTCATTTCCAATTCAATTAATTCATTATTTGTCAAAAAAACAGCATTTCAAAGTCTTTCTGCAAGTAGAATTTACAAGAATAAAAAGTAAAATGGTACTTTGAAGAAAACACCTGGACTTGACCGGGAACTGAACCCCAGACCTCTCACATGAAAGGCAGACATGCAGTCCACTAGGCCACAGAGACTTGACTGGTGGTAAACAAACAGTGGAAGGCTTTATCACAGTGCTCTAAGTGTTCGACAGCTACATCTGGGGAGAAATGAGAGAACCGTTAATTTCCGACCTGCCATCTATGGGAACAACCCTGAACTATGTGGAATTATAAGGGAAAAGGGAAAATTGATCCATATTTCATAATAAAACACACTATTTAATCATCATATTGCTGTCATCAATCCTAATGCTTCATGCAGAACATTATATAATTCACAGGTACTCCTAAACTACAGAGAATTATGAGGGAAAAGGGGAAAGTAATCCATATTTCATACAAAAAACAGTATCTATTCAACATATTGCTGTCATATGTCCTAATGCCCAATGCAGAGCATTATATAAGTCAGAGGTACACCCGAACTGCACTGAGTCATAAGGAAAAAAGGGGGAATTAATTCATATTTCATAGGCAAACACTATATAGTCATCATATTGCTGTCACCTTTCCTAATGCCTTATGCAGAAATTCACGGGTACATTGCAAATTGGCTGTGCTTATGTGGCCGATGTTCTTGCTTGCATATATATTAGTATACATTTGGGAATGCAGACTTGAGGTTTCATGCGCAAAATTGCTTCATGCATATACCATTCTGGTATGTATCATACATACTATACGTCTGGGAACACTGACTTATTGGTCCACACACAATTATTCCCTATGCATATATCATTTCATGTCTCATATCTATGAAAAACCCCCGTTTATTAGGCATGCATAGTGTGAAAGGCAATTGACTTATATTTGGAATATTGTGCAATGGCAACTGCCCGTCACTTCATATTGTGCTTTGCACTTAAAAGTAATGCAAGTGTACTTGAACCTAGAGAAATGGATACATATTCATGTATTAGGGGTATTAGAAACGTTGCGTATAGCAGCGTTTGATCTGCAGGGCATGTCCAGGTTGCAAACTTGTTGTGTGTAACCGATCCCCATGTAATTTATGGCGCGCGAATAATCCTCTATATCATATTCTATAGGGGCCAAAATAATTGTGCTGATACTTTCCTGTGGGCCTTTGGAGAAGCATTTGTGGGCGTTATCATGCTGTTATTCTAATGCGTCGAAAAGAAGGTAAATAAATAGGCCTCGACAAAATGCACCAATGCAAATATATATTAAGCATTATATCATAGTTATTTGTAAGCTTTTAAGATTATTTGAATGCTTTTAGCAGGGAGAAAGCCATAACAATATGTATCAGCAAAGGTTTTTCATTGGTTCAGTCTGGGATAGTATGGCATGGCTCATTTCCAATTCAATTAATTCATTATTTGTCAAAAAAACAGCATTTCAAAGTCTTTCTGCAAGTAGAATTTACAAGAATAAAAAGTAAAATGGTACTTTGAAGAAAACACCTGGACTTGACCGGGAACTGAACCCCAGACCTCTCACATGAAAGGCAGACATGCAGTCCACTAGGCCACAGAGACTTGACTGGTGGTAAACAAACAGTGGAAGGCTTTATCACAGTGCTCTAAGTGTTCGACAGCTACATCTGGGGAGAAATGAGAGAAGCGTTAATTTCCGACCTGCCATCTATGGGAACATCCCTGAACTATGTGGAATTATAAGGGAAAAGGGAAAATTGATCCATATTTCATAATAAAACACACTATTTAATCATCATATTGCTGTCATCAATCCTAATGCTTCATGCAGAACATTATATAATTCACAGGTACTCCTAAACTACAGAGAATTATGAGGGAAAAGGGGAAAGTAATCCATATTTCATACAAAAAACAGTATCTATTCAACATATTGCTGTCATATGTCCTAATGCCCAATGCAGAGCATTATATAAGTCACAGGTACACCCGAACTGCACTGAGTCATAAGGAAAAAAGGGGGAATTAATTCATATTTCATAGGCAAACACTATATAATCATCATATTGCTGTCACCTTTCCTAATGCCTTATGCAGAAATTCACGGGTACATTGCAAATTGGCTGGGCTTATGTGGCCGATGTTCTTGCTTGCATATATATTAGTATACATTTGGGAATGCAGACTTGAGGTTTCATGCGCAAAATTGCTTCATGCATATACCATTCTGGTATGTATCATACATACTATACGTCTGGGAACACTGACTTATTGGTGCACACACAATTATTCCCTATGCATATATCATTTCATGTCTCATATCTATGAAAAACCCCCGTTTATTAGGCATGCATAGTGTGAAAGGCAATTGACTTATATTTGGAATATTGTGCAATGGCAACTGCCCGTCACTTCATATTGTGCTTTGCACTTAAAAGTAATGCAAGTGTACTTGAACCTAGAGAAATGGATACATATTCATGTATTAGGGGTATTAGAAACGTTGCGTATAGCAGCGTTTGATCTGCAGGGCATGTCCAGGTTGCAAACTTGTTGTGTGTAACCGATCCCCATGTAATTTATGGCGCGGGAATAATCCTCTATATCATATTCTATAGGGGCCAAAATAATTGTGCTGATACTTTCCTGTGGGCCTTTGGAGAAGCATTTGTGGGCGTTATCATGCTGTTATTCTAATGCGTCGAAAAGAAGGTAAATAAATAGGCCTCGACAAAATGCACCAATGCAAATATATATTAAGCATTATATCATAGTTATTTGTAAGCTTTTAAGATTATTTGAATGCTTTTAGCAGGGAGAAAGCCATAACAATATGTATCAGCAAAGGTTTTTCATTGGTTCAGTCTGGGATAGTATGGCATGGCTCATTTCCAATTCAATTAATTCATTATTTGTCAAAAAAACAGCATTTCAAAGTCTTTCTGCAAGTAGAATTTACAAGAATAAAAAGTAAAATGGTACTTTGAAGAAAACACCTGGACTTGACCGGGAACTGAACCCCAGACCTCTCACATGAAAGGCAGACATGCAGTCCACTAGGCCACAGAGACTTGACTGGTGGTAAACAAACAGTGGAAGGCTTTATCACAGTGCTCTAAGTGTTCGACAGCTACATCTGGGGAGAAATGAGAGAACCGTTAATTTCCGACCTGCCATCTATGGGAACAACCCTGAACTATGTGGAATTATAAGGGAAAAGGGAAAATTGATCCATATTTCATAATAAAACACACTATTTAATCATCATATTGCTGTCATCAATCCTAATGCTTCATGCAGAACATTATATAATTCACAGGTACTCCTAAACTACAGAGAATTATGAGGGAAAAGGGGAAAGTAATCCATATTTCTTACAAAAAACAGTATCTATTCAACATATTGCTGTCATATGTCCTAATGCCCAATGCAGAGCATTATATAAGTCACAGGTACACCCGAACTGCACTGAGTCATAAGGAAAAAAGGGGGAATTAATTCATATTTCATAGGCAAACACTATATAATCATCATATTGCTGTCACCTTTCCTAATGCCTTATGCAGAAATTCACGGGTACATTGCAAATTGCCTGGGCTTATGTGGCCGATGTTCTTGCTTGCATATATATTAGTATACATTTGGGAATGCAGACTTGAGGTTTCATGCGCAAAATTGCTTCATGCATATACCATTCTGGTATGTATCATACATACTATACGTCTGGGAACACTGACTTATTGGTGCACACACAATTATTCCCTATGCATATATCATTTCATGTCTCATATCTATGAAAAACCCCCGTTTATTAGGCATGCATAGTGTGAAAGGCAATTGACTTATATTTGGAATATTGTGCAATGGCAACTGCCCGTCACTTCATATTGTGCTTTGCACTTAAAAGTAATGCAAGTGTACTTGAACCTAGAGAAATGGATACATATTCATGTATTAGGGGTATTAGAAACGTTGCGTATAGCAGCGTTTGATCTGCAGGGCATGTCCAGGTTGCAAACTTGTTGTGTGTAACCGATCCCCATGTAATTTATGGCGCGCGAATAATCCTCTATATCATATTCTATAGGGGCCAAAATAATTGTGCTGATACTTTCCTGTGGGCCTTTGGAGAAGCATTTGTGGGCGTTATCATGCTGTTATTCTAATGCGTCGAAAAGAAGGTAAATAAATAGGCCTCGACAAAATGCACCAATGCAAATATATATTAAGCATTATATCATAGTTATTTGTAAGCTTTTAAGATTATTTGAATGCTTTTAGCAGGGAGAAAGCCATAACAATATGTATCAGCAAAGGTTTTTCATTGGTTCAGTCTGGGATAGTATGGCATGGCTCATTTCCAATTCAATTAATTCATTATTTGTCCAAAAAACAGCATTTCAAAGTCTTTCTGCAAGTAGAATTTACAAGAATAAAAAGTAAAATGGTACTTTGAAGAAAACACCTGGACTTGACCGGGAACTGAACCCCAGACCTCTCACATGAAAGGCAGACATGCAGTCCACTAGGCCACAGAGACTTGACTGGTGGTAAACAAACAGTGGAAGGCTTTATCACAGTGCTCTAAGTGTTCGACAGCTACATCTGGGGAGAAATGAGAGAACCGTTAATTTCCGACCTGCCATCTATGGGAACAACCCTGAACTATGTGGAATTATAAGGGAAAAGGGAAAATTGATCCATATTTCATAATAAAACACACTATTTAATCATCATATTGCTGTCATCAATCCTAATGCTTCATGCAGAACATTATATAATTCACAGGTACTCCTAAACTACAGAGAATTATGAGGGAAAAGGGGAAAGTAATCCATATTTCATACAAAAAACAGTATCTATTCAACATATTGCTGTCATATGTCCTAATGCCCAATGCAGAGCATTATATAAGTCAGAGGTACACCCGAACTGCACTGAGTCATAAGGAAAAAAGGGGGAATTAATTCATATTTCATAGGCAAACACTATATAATCATCATATTGCTGTCACCTTTCCTAATGCCTTATGCAGAAATTCACGGGTACATTGCAAATTGGCTGGGCTTATGTGGCCGATGTTCTTGCTTGCATATATATTAGTATACATTTGGGAATGCAGACTTGAGGTTTCATGCGCAAAATTGCTTCATGCATATACCATTCTGGTATGTATCATACATACTATACGTCTGGGAACACTGACTTATTGGTGCACACACAATTATTCCCTATGCATATATCATTTCATGTCTCATATCTATGAAAAACCACCGTTTATTAGGCATGCATAGTGTGAAAGGCAATTGACTTATATTTGGAATATTGTGCAATGGCAACTGCCCGTCACTTCATATTGTGCTTTGCACTTAAAAGTAATGCAAGTGTACTTGAACCTAGAGAAATGGATACATATTCATGTATTAGGGGTATTAGAAACGTTGCGTATAGCAGCGTTTGATCTGCAGGGCATGTCCAGGTTGCAAACTTGTTGTGTGTAACCGATCCCCATGTAATTTATGGCGCGGGAATAATCCTCTATATCATATTCTATAGGGGCCAAAATAATTGTGCTGATACTTTCCTGTGGGCCTTTGGAGAAGCATTTGTGGGCGTTATCATGCTGTTATTCTAATGCGTCGAAAAGAAGGTAAATAAATAGGCCTCGACAAAATGCACCAATGCAAATATATATTAAGCATTATATGATAGTTATTTGTAAGCTTTTAAGATTATTTGAATGCTTTTAGCAGGGAGAAAGCCATAACAATATGTATCAGCAAAGGTTTTTCATTGGTTCAGTCTGGGATAGTATGGCATGGCTCATTTCCAATTCAATTAATTCATTATTTGTCAAAAAAACAGCATTTCAAAGTCTTTCTGCAAGTAGAATTTACAAGAATAAAAAGTAAAATGGTACTTTGAAGAAAACACCTGGACTTGACCGGGAACTGAACCCCAGACCTCTCACATGAAAGGCAGACATGCAGTCCACTAGGCCACAGAGACTTGACTGGTGGTAAACAAACAGTGGAAGGCTTTATCACAGTGCTCTAAGTGTTCGACAGCTACATCTGGGGAGAAATGAGAGAAGCGTTAATTTCCGACCTGCCATCTATGGGAACAACCCTGAACTATGTGGAATTATAAGGGAAAAGGGAAAATTGATCCATATTTCATAATAAAACACACTATTTAATCATCATATTGCTGTCATCAATCCTAATGCTTCATGCAGAACATTATATAATTCACAGGTACTCCTAAACTACAGAGAATTATGAGGGAAAAGGGGAAAGTAATCCATATTTCATACAAAAAACAGTATCTATTCAACATATTGCTGTCATATGTCCTAATGCCCAATGCAGAGCATTATATAAGTCACAGGTACATCCGAACTGCACTGAGTCATAAGGAAAAAAGGGGGAATTAATTCATATTTCATAGGCAAACACTATATAGTCATCATATTGCTGTCACCTTTCCTAATGCCTTATGCAGAAATTCACGGGTACATTGCAAATTGGCTGTGCTTATGTGGCCGATGTTCTTGCTTGCATATATATTAGTATACATTTGGGAATGCAGACTTGAGGTTTCATGCGCAAAATTGCTTCATGCATATACCATTCTGGTATGTATCATACATACTATACGTCTGGGAACACTGACTTATTGGTGCACACACAATTATTCCCTATGCATATATCATTTCATGTCTCATATCTATGAAAAACCCCCGTTTATTAGGCATGCATAGTGTGAAAGGCAATTGACTTATATTTGGAATATTGTGCAATGGCAACTGCCCGTCACTTCATATTGTGCTTTGCACTTAAAAGTAATGCAAGTGTACTTGAACCTAGAGAAATGGATACATATTCATGTATTAGGGGTATTAGAAACGTTGCGTATAGCAGCGTTTGATCTGCAGGGCATGTCCAGGTTGCAAACTTGTTGTGTGTAACCGATCCCCATGTAATTTATGGCGCACGAATAATCCTCTATATCATATTCTATAGGGGCCAAAATAATTGTGCTGATACTTTCCTGTGGGCCTTTGGAGAAGCATTTGTGGGCGTTATCATGCTGTTATTCTAATGCGTCGAAAAGAAGGTAAATAGATAGGCCTCGACAAAATGCACCAATGCAAATATATATTAAGCATTATATCATAGTTATTTGTAAGCTTTTAAGATTATTTGAATGCTTTTAGCAGGGAGAAAGCCATAACAATATGTATCAGCAAAGGTTTTTCATTGGTTCAGTCTGGGATAGTATGGCATGGCTCATTTTCAATTCAATTCATTCATTATTTGTCAAAAAAACAGCATTTCAAAGTCTTTCTGCAAGTAGAATTTACAAGAATAAAAAGTAAAATGGTACTTTGAAGAAAACACCTGGACTTGACCGGGAACTGAACCCCAGACCTCTCACATGAAAGGCAGACATGCAGTCCACTAGGCCACAGAGACTTGACTGGTGGTAAACAAACAGTGGAAGGCTTTATCACAGTGCTCTAAGTGTTCGACAGCTACATCTGGGGAGAAATGAGAGAAGCGTTAATTTCCGACATGCCATCTGTGGGAACAACCCTGAACTATGTGGAATTATAAGGGAAAAGGGAAAATTGATCCATATTTCATAATAAAACACACTATTTAATCATCATATTGCTGTCATCAATCCTAATGCTTCATGCAGAACATTATATAATTCACAGGTACTCCTAAACTACAGAGAATTATGAGGGAAAAGGGGAAAGTAATCCATATTTCATACAAAAAACAGTATCTATTCAACATATTGCTGTCATATGTCCTAATGCCCAATGCAGAGCATTATATAAGTCACAGGTACACCCGAACTGCACTGAGTCATAAGGAAAAAAGGGGGAATTAATTCATATTTCATAGGCAAACACTATATAGTCATCATATTGCTGTCACCTTTCCTAATGCCTTATGCAGAAATTCACGGGTACATTGCAAATTGGCTGTGCTTATGTGGCCGATGTTCTTGCTTGCATATATATTAGTATACATTTGGGAATGCAGACTTGAGGTTTCATGCGCAAAATTGCTTCATGCATATACCATTCTGGTATGTATCATACATACTATACGTCTGGGAACACTGACTTATTGGTGCACACACAATTATTCCCTATGCATATATCATTTCATGTCTCATATCTATGAAAAAAAACCGTTTATTAGGCATGCATAGTGTGAAAGGCAATTGACTTATATTTGGAATATTGTGCAATGGCAACTGCCCGTCACTTCATATTGTGCTTTGCACTTAAAAGTAATGCAAGTGTACTTGAACCTAGAGAAATGGATACATATTCATGTATTAGGGGTATTAGAAACGTTGCGTATAGCAGCGTTTGATCTGCAGGGCATGTCCAGGTTGCAAACTTGTTGTGTGTAACCGATCCCCATGTAATTTATGGCGCGCGAATAATCCTTTATATCATATTCTATAGGAGCCAAAATAATTGTGCTGATACTTTCCTGTGGGCCTTTGGAGAAGCATTTGTGGGCGTTATCATGCTGTTATTCTAATGCGTCGAAAAGAAGGTAAATAAATAGGCCTCGACAAAATGCACCAATGCAAATATATATTAAGCATTATATCATAGTTATTTGTAAGCTTTTAAGATTATTTGAATGCTTTTAGCAGGGAGAAAGCCATAACAATATGTATCAGCAAAGGTTTTTCATTGGTTCAGTCTGGGATAGTATGGCATGGCTCATTTCCAATTCAATTAATTCATTATTTGTCAAAAAAACAGCATTTCAAAGTCTTTCTGCAAGTAGAATTTACAAGAATAAAAAGTAAAATGGTACTTTGAAGAAAACACCTGGACTTGACCGGGAACTGAACCCCAGACCTCTCACATGAAAGGCAGACATGCAGTCCACTAGGCCACAGAGACTTGACTGGTGGTAAACAAACAGTGGAAGGCTTTATCACAGTGCTCTAAGTGTTCGACAGCTACATCTGGGGAGAAATGAGAGAAGCGTTAATTTCCGACCTGCCATCTATGGGAACAACCCTGAACTATGTGGAATTATAAGGGAAAAGGGAAAATTGATCCATATTTCATAATAAAACACACTATTTAATCATCATATTGCTGTCATCAATCCTAATGCTTCATGCAGAACATTATATAATTCACAGGTACTCCTAAACAACAGAGAATTATGAGGGAAAAGGGGAAAGTAATCCATATTTCACACAAAAAACAGTATCTATTCAACATATTACTGTCATATGTCCTAATGCCCAATGCAGAGCATTATATAAGTCACAGGTACACCCGAACTGCACTGAGTCATAAGGAAAAAAGGGGGAATTAATTCATATTTCATAGGCAAACACTATATAATCATCATATTGCTGTCACCTTTCCTAATGCCTTATGCAGAAATTCACAGGTACATTGCAAATTGGCTGGGCTTATGTGGCCGATGTTCTTGCTTGCATATATATTAGTATACATTTGGGAATGCAGACTTGAGGTTTCATGCGCAAAATTGCTTCATGCATATACCATTCTGGTATGTATCATACATACTATACGTCTGGGAACACTGACTTATTGGTGCACACACAATTATTCCCTATGCATATATCATTTCATGTCTCATATCTATGAAAAACCCCCGTTTATTAGGCATGCATAGTGTGAAAGGCAATTGACTTATATTTGGAATATTGTGCAATGGCAACTGCCCGTCACTTCATATTGTGCTTTGCACTTAAAAGTAATGCAAGTGTACTTGAACCTAGAGAAATGGATACATATTCATGTATTAGGGGTATTAGAAACGTTGCGTATAGCAGCGTTTGATCTGCAGGGCATGTCCAGGTTGCAAACTTGTTGTGTGTAACCGATCCCCATGTAATTTATGGCGCGCGAATAATCCTCTATATCATATTCTATAGGGGCCAAAATAATTGTGCTGATACTTTCCTGTGGGCCTTTGGAGAAGCATTTGTGGGCGTTATCATGCTGTTATTCTAATGCGTCGAAAAGAAGATAAATAAATAGGCCTCGACAAAATGCACCAATGCAAATATATATTAAGCATTATATCATAGTTATTTGTAAGCTTTTAAGATTATTTGAATGCTTTTAGCAGGGAGAAAGCCATAACAATATGTATCAGCAAAGGTTTTTCATTGGTTCAGTCTGGGATAGTATTGCATGGCTCATTTCCAATTCAATTAATTCATTATTTGTCAAAAAAACAGCATTTCAAAGTCTTTCTGCAAGTAGAATTTACAAGAATAAAAAGTAAAATGGTACTTTGAAGAAAACACCTGGACTTGACCGGGAACTGAACCCCAGACCTCTCACATGAAAGGCAGACATGCAGTCCACTAGGCCACAGAGACTTGACTGGTGGTAAACAAACAGTGGAAGGCTTTATCACAGTGCTCTAAGTGTTCGACAGCTACATCTGGGGAGAAATGAGAGAAGCGTTAATTTCCGACCTGCCATGTATGGGAACAACCCTGAACTATGTGGAATTATAAGGGAAAAGGGAAAATTGATCCATATTTCATAATAAAACATACTATTTAATCATCATATTGCTGTCATCAATCCTAATGCTTCATGCAGAACATTATATAATTCACAGGTACTCCTAAACTACAGAGAATTATGAGGGAAAAGGGGAAAGTAATCCATATTTCATACAAAAAACAGTATCTATTCAACATATTGCTGTCATATGTCGTAATGCCCAATGCAGAGCATTATATAAGTCACAGGTACACCCGAACTGCACTGAGTCATAAGGAAAAAAGGGGGAATTAATTCATATTTCATAGGCAAACACTATATAATCATCATATTGCTGTCACCTTTCCTAATGCCTTATGCAGAAATTCACAGGTACATTGCAAATTGGCTGGGCTTATGTGGCCGATGTTCTCGCTTGCATATATATTAGTAAACATTTGGGAATGCAGACTTGAGGTTTCATGCGCAAAATTGCTTCATGCATATACCATTCTGGTATGTATCATACATACTATACGTCTGGGAACACTGACTTATTGGTGCACACACAATTATTCCCTATGCATATATCATTTCATGTCTCATATCTATGAAAAACCCCCGTTTATTAGGCATGCATAGTGTGAAAGGCAATTGACTTATATTTGGAATATTGTGCAATGGCAACTGCCCGTCACTTCATATTGTGCTTTGCACTTAAAAGTAATGCAAGTGTACTTGAACCTAGAGAAATGGATACATATTCATGTATTAGGGGTATTAGAAACGTTGCGTATAGCAGCGTTTGATCTGCAGGGCATGTCCAGGTTGCAAACTTGTTGTGTGTAACCGATCCCCATGTAATTTATGGCGCGCGAATAATCCTCTATATCATATTCTATAGGGGCCAAAATAATTGTGCTGATACTTTCCTGTGGGCCTTTGGAGAAGCATTTCTGGGCGTTATCATGCTGTTATTCTAATGCGTCGAAAAGAAGGTAAATAAATAGGCCTCGACAAAATGCACCAATGCAAATATATATTAAGCATTATATCATAGTTATTTGTAAGCTTTTAAGATTATTTGAATGCTTTTAGCAGGGAGAAAGCCATAACAATATGTATCAGCAAAGGTTTTTCATTGGTTCAGTCTGGGATAGTATGGCATGGCTCATTTCCAATTCAATTAATTCATTATTTGTCAAAAAAACAGCATTTCAAAGTCTTTCTGCAAGTAGAATTTACAAGAATAAAAAGTAAAATGGTACTTTGAAGAAAACACCTGGACTTGACCGGGAACTGAACCCCAGACCTCTCACATGAAAGGCAGACATGCAGTCCACTAGGCCACAGAGACTTGACTGGTGGTAAACAAACAGTGGAAGGCTTTATCACAGTGCTCTAAGTGTTCGACAGCTACATCTGGGGAGAAATGAGAGAAGTGTTAATTTCTGACCTGCCATCTGTGGGAACAACCCTGAACTATGTGGAATTATAAGGGAAAAGGGAAAATTGATCCATATTTCATAATAAAACACACTATTTAATCATCATATTGCTGTCATCAATCCTAATGCTTCATGCAGCACTTGAGGGCGATGAACCTACACCGATCGCGACCCAAGTATTTATATATGGTACAGACCAACGCCTATGGCACCACCAGCTGAAAGCCGCGAATTGCCGCGACATGCCACAGCCCCGACCCAGGGGAAGCTGCACTCCTAACCTCAGCTACCCCCGTGAAAGCCGAGAACAGCAGCCACAGTATTACCAGGAGATCACTGTAGCCACCAGCCTGGCCGTCACGGTAGCATGTTGTCGTGATTTGTCGGGCGCGTGAAGTTTCTCCAGATTCCCAAAAGCATCGTCCGCCGTCAGGTCGACTGGTGAGGGCATGTCACCTGCCATTAAAACCTAGGGTCTAACCATTAAAGGGCGGTGAAGTTTCTTCAGCTTCTGAAACGCATCGTCCGCTGTCAGGTCGACTGGTGATTGCATTTCACCTGCCTTGAAAACCGAGGGTATAACCTTGCCGCTACTACTTAGGGCCAGCTGATTTCGATATAGTGCATTTGGTATACGGATACGTCAATATCATGAGTGTCAATATCATGAGTGCCACCCTTGGTGAGAATCTTCTTAATTACTTTGGTTATACAAGTCATACAAGTCCATGGCCGACTTTCCAACTTCTTCAAAATACGTAAAACATATGTATTCATTCTGGTAGTCCCCCTTCCTGATTAATTAGTATGGCCAGTTTTCTGACTTCTAGGGTGTGGCCATATGGCAGTTATAGTCTATTCTGTTTGTTTGAATTGCCTGGTAATTTGGAAGGAAGGTGTTTGTTTAAAGTTGAGATGACAACCTTTATTGTTCTTTTTTTTTTCCTTTTTCAATATTAGCTGCCGCGTACTTGGCCCTTGTATCTTGCGTGGAATTTGGTCGAGCTGCAAGTGGTGGATACAGGCCTAGGGTCGTTCACAATAAGCCTGGAGAAACCCGGACCCGGTTGGTCAACCTCACTGCTCCAATTACCGGTCACCCTCCACCAAAACACGATGCCATGACCGGCCTCACCTTTCATGACACCTTGCAAGCCGTGTTGGACCAGGACCATACCGTAACTGACACTGGATCTGAAGCCAACCCAGGAGACGAAAACATTGAAGAATTCCCAACTGTGGTACTTCTCTCTTCGTACACTCTTGTTGTTATCCTCGCCGTAGCCATAATTATTAGCATATTGTTTGTTTGCTCCGGAATTACTCGCATCTTCGCAGACGCTCGTTTTCGTGTATACTTGCTTGTCTCGGGCAATCACAGTGTATGGCTTAAAATTGGCACGTTCCCTGGACATTTCGGCGATTATATCTTTCAAACAGACGATCCGATTACCCTGACTAAAGCCGAAAATATATGCCTAGGCGCACGATACACATTTAACTGTGTCATCCAAATGACCGACTGCTATACCGGCACATCGACACAACTGCCCACACATTTAAAGGTTAATAAACTGAAGGACATCATGTTGACAAGATTGATGACTAAGGACATTATACGCTACCAGTTGGTTACCATGGGTATAGGCATAGGAGAGCCTGTTCTTTTGGGGAAATACCGGCCCGGTGAGCTTGCAATTAGTACTTCTACTTCAATCGACTTAAGCCGTGTTGACCTTGATTAAGTCTTGTATGAAAAATGTTTTATTTTTGTGTGTTTACTAGCAATATGCTGCCGAACGTGCATGCAATCGATACAAGTGTGATGGTCATAAATTGAATTTGTAGCAAAATAAAATTTGGGTGTTGGAAAGAGCAGTATGACCCTGACAAGAGCGCTTTTATTCTGGCTCGGGATAGGGTCAACCCCTTATGTAATCTGTGAGACAGGCCCCTAACTTAGGGGCCTGAGGCTAAACTAGGTCTGCAACCTAAACTAGTAGTGCAATTAAATGTGGTGAACGCCATAATCTCGCGATCGGGCTCTAACCGAGATTATGGCGTTAACCAGAATATAATATTAATTGCACCCACCACTAGTTTAGCTTGGATATAGCTGTATATATACAGCTGTCGCATTTCGAAAAAAAGGTTCGTTCTGAACTGAGTACACAAATCCGTTTTTTCATTACATTTTTGGAGCTATAGCTAATTAAGCTATCATCCCTTAATAAATCTCGACACCTAAATCAACTTGTTCGTTTTATAAATTATTAATTTTGCTATGACACAGAAGCTCCAAGTTACCAATACAGAAATCGAGGAGAACTCCCTCTTTAAAGGGTTACAATATGCGGGAGGTTTCTATCCTCTGACAGAAAGAATATAGGTGTGATACAAATCCTAGAAAGTATTTCGGGTTCATCAGGAGACTATATGATCACGTGTAAATTGTTATACGTGCTACTGGCAGAGATGTATTTGATCCGAATAAAATTTCAGAAAAATTACTTTTGAAACTTACTGCATGAAATCTAACTAAAAATGATCCACTAGAAAAGAAGTCACAGTTCTTAAAACCGGCTTCATTTAAAAATTATTTTTTGATCACTGCGAAATAAGTACGAAGAGATGATGTTTGCATCATTTAAAAAATCTTATATCGAGCTTATGTTTGTTTAAAATACAGTTTTTATGAGTGATTTATGCTATGATTGATGACAGGTGTCATTCCATTGCTCTTCTAATGGTAGAGACGTTGTACCATAAAACTCATCAAAAAAGTGTTGTATTGTAATCGATTTCAAGTTCAAGGTCTATCTTTAAGAAATAGCACATTCGGGTTTTCAACAAAATGACACGTCATTAATATTAAATGCGTTTCGTATTCGTATATAAAAAGTATTCATAAATTTAAGATTCACTAATTAGAAGGAACTGGATAACGCGTACGGTTTTAGACTAAGAAGAGTTTTAGGCAACGAACATATCTATATAAATACTTCCCTGCTTAGCGAGCATGCCGCAATGAAAACAAGAAGCGCAAAGTTCTTTCATGAAAGTTTATATAACGACTATACAATTTAAGAAAGTACAAAGACATAACATACAGCGTGACACAGACTATACAATTAAACGTAGTGTAAACATAACATAAACATGATAAACATAAACATGACATAACATAGAGCGCTACACAGACCCTTTAGAAATAAGTTAGATTGGCTGTGCATCGGCGATACCCGACCGATACGCGGGCTTCACCGCCCACTCTGGGGCGTCGGTAGGAGGTTCTTGGCGTTTTGGATCAGGGTCGGGGACACTTTTCCGCTTCTTTACCAATCTAACGCCCCGCTGACGTCTGGTGATTGATTTATACTCGATGTCGTCCAGGTGGGCTTTGTAGGCCCTGAGCTCGTCGCTCTCCCACACGAGTGGTTTGACGAGGCGGTGGTATCGCTCGTCGGTCTTCCCATCTTGGTCGACCGGAAAATGAAGCCTGCGATCCTCGTCGCTCGTGTATTCGGGGGTGAGGACGGCCCTCATGGCAGTCTTCGGAGTTTCGTCCCACGTCTTGACGAGTTTGTCCAAACCCACTAATCGTCTTCTGAGCTTCTGCAAAGTTAAAAAGACACTTTTTATTTTAATACAGTTACGACATTCTTGGTCAAGAACATCAAATAAACACAAAGAAGTATGTTAATATTTTAGTTGCTTTAATTTAAAAGCTGGTCACTGTAGTTAATTTCAAAAGCGTTGCTCTATCGTTGGTCTCTATAATATACAGGCACTTTTGCTTAATTGTGTCATATCCATTCAAATGGGATGTAAACATTATTGTCTACGGAAGGAAGTAAGGTTACAGTGTTCTATATAAATTTCATAATGTAAAAAAATGATAATTGTTTTCCAAGTTTCATTGTTACAACCGTAAGTCCCACCCCCTATACTATAGACAATACTCTTTCTCCTCGGCTTTGCGCTTTTCCTGAAAAAAAAATGACCGGAATATATTTGAAAAGTGCAGAATTTCGGCCCGCCTGAATCTAACAACGTTAACAATGTTATTGAGAACAATAGTGGAAGTTTGGGACCAAAATTTATTTACCTCGGTGACGTGGTGACGGAGGATCGACTTTTCGTTGTTATCCTTGATGTTCCCGTTCCGCAGGTTGCTGGCCCTGCTTTGGAGGGTCTTGAAGTAGGTGTTGGCAGCAGCTAGAAAAAGAGGAAGGACATGAAGTATGCTTAAAACTGGAGCCACTAAGTAGACAAAGGCAATAAAGGCAATAAAGCAATGGAATACAGGTTAAAAATGCAAAGTGAGGTCACCATACTATTCATGAATTAAAACCATCATTACACCGGTATTATATTTTTTGTCCAGATAATCGAACTAAAGGTTTTTTTTTTAGATGACTGGTAGGATAACTTAATATATAAAAGAAACAATTTCCGATGTAAGTGGAGCCTATTTAGACACTAAAAACAGATTTCAAGCATTTCAAGCATCTTAAATTTTGTGTTAATTGACGGATCAAAACTTTGGAATCATGGACATAAGATGCGTGAAATGTACAGCTGCAGGTTAGTTAACAAAGAAACTTGCTACCGATGGGACTTACCTAACACCTCTTGTCTGGGGGTATCTGGGCCCATGCACACGTTGTCAACAAGGGCCTGGATGATGGCAACGTTGTCTGGGTGTTTGATCCCCGCCCTGAATGTTGGAATATATTTATATTGTTCAATTCATCGGCATCACGTCAAGTGCTCTATGACTCTATTAACATGAGAACGGCAAAGGTTATATTCAGCTGCAGCTTTTGGTGTTTAGGAACACATTACCCATTGCTTACTTAAAAACAATATTATTGTCTGTACTATTCATGTTGTTATGACGTAATCAACTTACCCACGGTTAAGGTTGAAGCCCCAATCCGTCTCCCCTCTCCTGGCCTTGTAGGCAGAACGAACGAGTGCCTAGAAACAATATAACAAGCCAAGAATTAATTGGGGACTTCTAACTAAATTTCAGTGCACGAAATCTTTACATAAACTGGCGCGGTAAAAGAGAACATCAGGGCTATACTAGGAATGAGATGATTTCTAAACAAACCGAGAACTCTATTTAACGGTAACGTTTTAAAGGTGACATTATTAGTTAAGCTGTAAAAACAAACTTTGGAACTTACACATATTTCTTTGCGTGGGTGCAGTTTGGGTGGTTTGGGCGGTACTCCTGTGAGGGACCTGACACAGAAGCTAGTTGACATGCGCCGCCTCAGATGGCCAACAGCTGGACGCGGTCATCATAGACGCGTGTCCCCGTGTCAAACGCGACAGAAGTCATTTCAGATGAACCCCCTGTCGATCGGCTCTCTGAAGAAAATAGCGGCCTATTAGCTGTGCTACGCACTACCCAGTTTAAGAACCTGTGAAGCCTAGGGATAACTTTTCGCTAAAGACTAGACGAAGCCCTTACAGTACCTGGGGGGTTGTGAGGTCGTGGGGGGGGGGGGGTATAAGTATGTGCCTCTACTAGACACTGGTTCAGAACAGCCAGATGATGGCCATGGACATCGAGCGACTGTTAAACGCAAGTCTGCGTCTGCGTACTGTTCGGGAGGAACCGCCAGTGGTGAGACCTAGTCACCTCCCACCCGCCGACCAATCCGACCATCAGTGGCTGCTTCTGTTGTTAGTGATATACCTGGGGTGGAAATTTATTGGTATCTGCTCGAAATTGGCAGCAGGCTGTCGCTCGTTGGCGCAGGGTCAACCTCGGAGGGCTACAGTGCAGTGCTGTCTGAGGATCTACTGCCGATGGGAAACGCTCCTATTTCCACTGGCTCCCATTCCCGCCGAAATGGAAGCCGTAGGGAGTGCTGCCTGCCCACGAATGATCATCCAAAGTCCGAGCATCCTGTCCAAGGCCCTGACCGTCGCCTGGTCGGACCCACTCACGGTCCATCTGAATGGCAGTGACAAACCCTTGACGTTTGAACTCCCGCAAGAAGTCAAGATTCCTCGTACGGAGCACATGCGCCTGAACAAATTTTTCAGGCACAGACTTTGTAGAGCGAGCGTTTGCCTGATAAACAACAGGAACCACATGGTCCAAGAACTACTCCCAGCCGATAAACTGGGCTGCATGCCTGACGTAGACTCTTGGGTGTGATGAACAGTTATATATAAGTGTACGATATGTTTGAAGTATATATGGGAAAATGTTAATTGTGAAATGTTCACGAAGCTTTCGAGTTACATATATACATTAGTGTATATTGAGTAAATACAATTATGTGAAAATTTGTGAAATGTTCACACGTGGACATCCTAAAACCTATTCAGCATGCATAACAATAAAACATTTTGATATGATGAACGCGTGTAGTCTTATGTGTCTGTGACTAAATGTGAATTCATGAGGGCGACAATGAATTCGGAACTGGTGCTTAAAGAATTTTGATAATGGGAAATCAATTGCTGCTGTGTGACCAAATTATGAGGGCGAGTATTTTAAACAACAAAAATCTAACATGAATGAGAACTGATAACTTTTGAGCTGCAGTGTAAAGGAAGAGTTAATAGCTAATGTATATAACCAACTCAATTCAAAGTCAAGCGTCTGCATGCGCTTTGAATCCTACGTTGTCTCAAATACAGAATTGAGATGAAAACAAAAAGTGCTGGTACCATTATAAAAGTAAGTCCAATGTTAAACAGGTAAACAGTACCGTGCACACTGGGGGGGAGGAATGATACGTGGGGAAGATGCAAGTCACCACGAAGTTTCTTGTATTCGTCCTTATTCAGTCGGATCTCTTTCATGTATGTACGGAGGGAAACAAAATTGTCTTTAGCTTGCTTAAAAATATCCTCTTGGCGACGTCGCATTTGCGGGCTAAGAGGTAAAATTGGGAATGGTTTATCGTACGAAAAATCCGGGTTCACAAGTTGGCTAAGTGACAGGTTGAGGTGTTGAAGACTAGCAAGGTTGACGGGGAAAACTGTTCTTAAGGGGCCTGCTGTAGAAGGCAAACAGTTAACACTTGAGATGGGAATTTCCCATTCTTTGGTGGACACAGAACAACCACATTCAAAGGCACGAACGCACGATTCACATCCAGGATGGGTTGTTGTTCGGTTGGGGCAGCGCACATCGACCTCGTCTATGTGAAAGAACAAATAGGTCCCTGTTGCAATGACTTGGATGTACGACCTTCTGAAATTAGACTGAATGAGTATTTTGAAATCACAATAACGTTTGACAGACTCATGATCACATAGATAGATAGAAATGAGGCACGACGAGGGAGAAAGCCTGCGAAGTGGTAGGTCATAATGACAAAACAGAGAATGGCAATTATCCAGATCTGGGTTGGAGGATACCGTGTATTGTGTTGCAGACACCAATAAGTAAGCCGGTGTGTTCGTGAGGCGAGTATAATGCCCATGGAAGGCTAGAGGGAAGGTGTTCACCTTTAGAACCGTAAATATTTTGTCTAAGGAAATAACGGGAGTCTTCAAAATAGTTTTCAGAACATTTTGCTGTAAAACCAGCGGGACTAAAACAGTTACACTTCTATACATGTCGCGAGTGTCTGGAATATAAATATTTGAAAGATTGGACTTGGAAATGAAAAGGTACCGAATCTTCCTCATATCACTCTCCGATATCAAAGAGGTACTCAGCCTGTTCTCCGTTAGCCTGTAGCAAGACATCAAGGGGTGCAGCCTGGTAAAAGGACATTTGGATGACCCCTGCACGGAATTGTGCCCAAATGGTCCACAGGACCCAAATGGTCCACAGGACTGCAGTGGAAGAACATTTAATAAAGTGAACTCAGCCTGGATAAAAATCCAATCAAAAAAAAAAAAGGGAGTAGTCCAGTTGAAAATCCAGTAGACGCAATTCTTGCAAATCTTGCATCAACCTGACCATCAATTCCCGGTTACTAATGTAAGCCTGGAGTCCTCGGGACAAATTGTATATGGAATGAGTGTTCTCGATGATGGCCTGGAGTTGGATTTCCAAAGTGGAGTCAACTAAATTTAGGACTGCATTTATTTTGCCATCTAGGAAGCCAATTTCATCGGCATTTACCTGGTCAGCACGAGTCTGTTGCTTCAAGTCATCGAGTGTGGCCGTTCCATATAATGTCTCGGAGAACTTGCCGATTTCTGGAATAAGAGCCCACTGCTTCCTGGATTTGGCTGATGGAGGTGTTGGCTGGGCCGTCGATTCCAAAATTGATTGCACTTGCCGGAGTCCGTTGCTGACCTTCGCTGCTATAGTCTTCCCAATAGATGTTATGCTATTCAACATAAGTTGGATTTTTCGACACTGTTCCATTGAACCGGCTGCCAGGGTAGCGCCGTGTTTACAATTTAGTGTGGATGCCTGTTGTGGAGAAGGAGGAAGTGGTAAAATGATATCGACTTCGGTAGTGAAGTACTGATTACCTATGTGGATGGACGGTTTACTTTCGAATACTACACCATAGTTGGTACGAAAACGGTTTACCGTACTGGTGCATAGGCATGGCTTAGCTGAGACAGTGCCCAGGATAAAAAGTCCACGAAGGAGGAGTATGGATACGGTTGGAGCCATGTCTGATGCAGGCTAGAGACCGCTCTAGTCTTTTATTACTTTATCCCAGTCACGGGAAGGAGTTGACAGACAGTGGCCATGTGCACCTGGGATTTAAAGGTTTAGACCTCGGTGCATAAACGTTGCGTTAATGCCAACAGAAAAGCCGTGCAAAAAGTATAAGCTTAGGCGTACGCGTGCTAGTAGGCTTTCGTTGGTTAGGGTGTCGGCTTGTTCTAATTGAATTGGAAGGCAGACTTCAAAATCAATTGTTGGCATGGCGTTCCTTAACTTGTGGATGAGAAGTGAGAAAGCCTGAAAATGCCATTACTGCCCGATATTTAGAGGTTTTATTTGAAGGTGGTTTATATGGAGTTCAGGCCGATTTAAGACATGCATGGGCTGAAATTAGTCTCAAACCTTAAGGTCGGCTATATAACGAACCAGCTTAGACCCAGTTTAAGGTGAATTATTTAAGGTAGCTATATAGGCCGGGAGGTACCTTTTATCCATACAGAACATGTTTAAGGAATTTTTCATGACTCTCATCCCTGATGGCTGACTTCAAAAGAAGTTAATTTCAAACACTTTTATTACTATAAGGATGGTGAGGGTAAATAGTTTTCCGGGTGGGAGGGGCGAGGGATGGTAGGGTGAAATAGGCCTGTCAAAGATTTAGCTACATGTGCTTTGCAGGCGAATGTAGGTTGGGTATGAAAGTGCCCGACCCAGCAGGTTCTCTGGGGCAACTCTGGCCCGTGGGCAGGGTGTTAACTCGATGACTAACTCCTGATAATGGCCGGGAGTCCTTCAGATGACACCCAGCGTGAGAGCTGTGTCGCTCTTCAGTCGGTTTGGTGTGACTTATGTGATTACCAAGACTGTGCCCCTGCCCTTGTCAGATGTCACAGGGGGGTACACATTAGATGGGGTGCTTCCGGGTAATTTTGGGTGTTAATGGATTAAGGCCGGCCAGTTAACTTATTTCTAAAGGGACTGTGTCACGCTGTGTGGATTGCTTTTGGACACACATACGAATCCTGTATCAGTGTATGCAAAGCCTAACACAACACTTGACCGCCCACAAAAATGAAACCATTATGTCTTGATAAGAAGTTCATTTAAAGTAAACAATTATTTTGGGCCTATTGGGAAGGAACAAAATACGGGTACTTCCGAAAAGTCGAGAGAAATATTGGTGACATACCGTGTACAGCTGATAATAACGAAAACCAACTTTGGTGATAATACATTTCTTTGCTTATTGGCCTCCAATGCAGGAAGCCGATATGCAAAATTTCAGCCCAATGATTAGTATGACATTTCCTGTTGAGAGACGGCGACAGACCGGTGAATCGAACTCACCCAGTTGGCCCCGAGAGGCCCCTACAGTTAAATATAATTGTGCCCGTCTCGAAAGTTTTGGACGCAGACAAGCGAAAAACAAATTAGCGGGGATGGCACTTGGAATTTTGAGGTGGTTTTTAATTTCACGAGTTTGCAGGGAGAGAACCATGACCCTTCATACCACGATTACATAAAGACACACTAGTGCTGCACTTAAACGCCAGAGGGGGCCCATGATGGACGCTTTGAAACTTTGCCGCCGTTAGGAATGGACCTGATTTATTATGAAATGTTATCCACAATGTGTTAACCAAGGGAACAGGGGAGCCAGGGATTCCTGCAGAATAGCCAAAATGCTTGTTGTCATGTTACTTAAAAAGTACATCGAACTTGTTAACTAATTGTCATATTTAACTGAGACAATTATTCAAATGAAGTGTGATGCCCAGTGTCTCCTGTTTATTCAGATGCTAAGATCGGGAAACAAGGTTATTTCCAATGTTTGCAAGAAGTATATATAATAAATTTATAATATTAGGAATGTCAGCCGGATCAATCTCATTACCATTATCATCTTTAAAAGTAGTAGCTGAGGAGTGGGCGGGTTCTACCAGGTTTTTTATAATTTTCCCAATTTTTTTAGGGTCTTTTTGATTTATCAATTTTTTGATTACAAATATTGTAGAGTTCTCCTGTAAAAAGCGTAACGTCCCGATCCTGTTTAAAATAAGTTAACAATCAACCACCTCTCTTGACATGACCATTAGGGTTCAGAGTAGTCCTATCCTTATGATTAATTTGAGGGAATACTGTTACATAGAACGGACGCTTCTTCATAGGGTGCGGGTAAAAAAAGTTAGTTTTAATTATAGTTAAACATTTGAACATGATCTAGATTGATGAATTACCCTTCGCACAATTCAAGAATACTTAAAAAGAGACAAGCGAACGGATGGACACTTACCGGATAATGTAACAAATCCAAGTTTTCTGTACATAGTAGTGAGATCGTTCTGGGATATAATAGGTTAGGTTGGTATGACACTAAACTTTGGGCTTACAAAGCCTGAACAAATCCGCCAAGTAACAACATAGTATGAGACACTAGCTGATTATACATCAGTTACAGTTATTTGAGTTATCTAAGGTAGTCATATAATATGAACTAATCGATATTTATCTCAAGGAAATATAACAGGTACTTCTTAGACAAACTAACAAACAGGTTAAGGCTTCCATATAGCAGGATGGCTAGGGCATCGCAAGAAGCCAAGGAAACTAAAGAAATTGCATTTGTTAGCCACTATACCCAGTGTTCTACATCGATGTTCAGTAGTATTCACAATATATTATGTTTAACTAAACATAGGTCAACTCTAGTCAGGCACAAGATGATTCTACATGAGATTACATTTACCTGAGGTAGTAACAATGTAATAACAATGTGAACAGAACGGTATTTACTCTCAAGCAGGGCTCACGCTGGGTATTTGATTTTTGTAGCCCAAAAAATCGCCAGAACCTGTTTATTGCCGCCAAATTCTAATACCAGGAGCCAAATGAAAGCTACAATATTACATTATGTCATGTACCATACTGGCCTAGAATTTCTGAGGCACAACAAAAAACAAGATAATGACATGTACTTAACGGCGAGCAATACTCAGTCAATTTTGATGTCATTAATAAATTTCCTAAAATAAATTACTGAGCTTCTCCTGTCGCCAGAGAAATCATGATTTTTGTAGCCAAATGAGGCTATATAGCGCCATTGGCGACTTGGCGACTGGGCAGCGTGAGCCCTGCTCAAGGAATCAGTTGACTGAAACATGTTTATGAGGTTTCCTATACTAGTACTGGTCTATAGTAAAGCTGCAGTTCTTGAGTGCACTTGTGCTACAATACCTGTTAAATGATGACCCGTAGGAGACCGAGTGCATTTTGGGTTATTTTCATCAACCTCTTAAATTGGTTAAACTAATCAAATCATAAAAAGTACATGATTTCTATAAACTATTTGAGTAAGTCTTTCATGCTATACCATAATTATTTTCTCCTTATTGAAGTACTATATCATAGCTACAGCCAATTAAAAACATGAGGAAATCAAGAAAATCTCAATGTGACACACCTCAGACACATGTTTCTATTGAACTATATAGGAATGGCTGTCCGAAAATCACCTCAAATTCGACATTTCAAAGTCTCATAACTTTTTTTAATATTTGGAGTAGAAAGAAAATTTTAAAACAACTGAATTGCAGTACCTAAGCTATCTTTAGATTTAACAAACAGTAATCAGAGGGTCCATATAAAGTTTTAGAACTGACTAGGAGAACCGGAGGTCTGCAAGATACCAGCAGAGGCTATAAGTTATCTGTTTAAATCACAAGCTAGTCAACGCTTAAAAGGGGGAATTTACCAGGCCTAGCAGCCACTGTAATGTTCCCAAAAACTTATGCTAGGTTATTCAGACATTAAGTTAAAGGTAATTGTAAGTGAGTAAGAAGAAAAAGTTCTTGCGTGTGGGTGTTTACGAGCATTGGTGGCCCAGGTGGGAAAGTTGCTTAGCCCACTTCTCCAAGAGTTGGGGACTAGGACGGAAGCCGTCAGCTAGCAGCAGGTACCTGTGAGACCAAAAGTGGCTCCGCCCACGTTTGGTACGCCTCAGTTTGTGAACCCATTTTCCTAGGAACAAGGACGGTAGCCAGTTGCGTTTGTTGATGGCTGTTATCTCCTGATTCAGTTTTATAATGGCGGCGTTAAGAGTTCTCTGGTGTTGTGGGTCTGTGTCTTGGACGAACGGACAACGGCTCAGGTTACACCCGGTAAAGTCCGCGAACAAGATGTTTGCTGTCGGGAAGTTCCTGTGGAAGGCAATGTCGGCGTCGTTTAAATGTCCCAGGATACGGTCAACAGCCTCATCGGCGGACTCCCGTGTGAAGTGATACTTCTTGGCAATGTTGTCCCAAAGAAGGAAATCCAACGGACCTCCCATAACTACTACTAGATCGTGAGGGCGGGCGGTTGCATGGATCCACGCTAGTGAAACCAGGTCATTTACCGTTGCATCCGGCAAGTGTGACACGTCTATCTGTGAGTCCGAAAGGTTCAGCTTGTCCACCTGAGCCTGCAGGTCCATGGCCCTCTCGTCGGCAAAAACCCTGATGATCGTCATTGTAAGAATTGAAATAAACGAAAAACTTAGGGCATAAAGGGGACTCGAAACGGGGTCCGACCGAGTTAGCTGGTACCCAAAGATCCACCAGGTCGAATAATACAATGACGTCGGAAACCAGCGTCTAAAGGTCCTTCCGGTTCGCAGGACCAAATACGTCGAAACTACGTTGCGGAAACCGATGTAAATTGAAGTTGATTAACTTGCCTTTCCGCCGAAAGAGACAGATAAGTGACAATTGAGGGCGATCAAAATTAACTTGTTGTATTGCTTGTTGCCCCGATTACACCCACGGTATATATATGGTGCAAACTCTATAGGTGATTGGGTCTGGTTGTGCAACCTACGATGAAATGCAATGAACTGTGTGGCACAGATGAGTGCGCCAGACCTGGGTGGTAGGAGCTAATCGAACTTGATGCACTCGATTACCCCCTACCACTCCAAATTTTCCATTTTTTCGGAAGTTTTATTTGTAATAAAGGTGTTAAAATGACCGGATGGCCCACGGGCCGGTCCGGGGGGATGCAGGGGCGGACCCAGGAATTTGTGGAGGGGGGGGGCGGGGGGGCAAAAACATTAATCTACGGGGGAGGGGGCCCCTTTTTAAACATGATTTAACAGGGGAGGTGGGAGGGGGGCAAGGCCTGTCAGGCTAATATCGCACATTTATCATGTCTTATGTCGAGAGTTAAATAAGAGTAAAAAATTAAAATCTCAAAAAATAATAGTTTTATGTGGAGTCAAGGTTATTGAATATTATCATTTTCATTGAAGACCATGTGCACTTTGTTTGATGGGATGGAAAACCATTATTGATATGATATGTCATAAGATTTCTCCAAAATATTACTTTCATTTCATGATAATTCCTAAAACAGGGTTGTATGGCGCACCCAGCATAATAGGAAAAAAAATTGTTTCATTATTAAGTAATCATAGAGGTTATAAAGTTAAATCACGCTTTAGACTAGCTGTTTTGACGCATTTCATTAATTATTATCAATTATTTGTGATTTTATATATTTTTTTCTATACGTAAGGGCTATTAAAACAAAATGCGCTAATGATATACCAATGTGCGCGACACAACCCTGTTTTACCCTAGTTGCGTGTACACTATACTCCTTCTGCACTTCAGCCTCGTCTATTCTTATTAGGTCAGCAAACTCAGTAGTATGCCGTGACATTGCATCAGCCCTTGTAGGCTACTGGTTGTTTAAAAGGCCCCCTCCGGAGTTCCTTATCGGTGAGCCGCGACACTGGGCTGCGCAGACAGTCCGACTAATCGGAGCAACTAGCTTGTTCGAATCCCGCTAAATTCAGCTAGGCTGGCCTAGCACATGTCCTATATCCCCCAGTGTCACCGTTACACTCGCACACCTTTTTCATTCCTTTTTTATATGTTATAAAGGTGGGGTTACGCCTGCATCTATAGCGTATTTGAAACCCTGGAGTTGTAGGTGTGGCGTTAACAAATTTGTTAAAGCAGCACCTACTGCAATGCAATGCAATAAATTTTATTAAAATAATTTACAGGGGCGTACCCAGCCCGGAAATCTGTGGGGGTTCCAGGGAAATTTAGGACGTTCAATGTAAAACTGAGATGGTTCTGTAAAGTTATTTTTCATAATCCCTTATAGCCTATTTGTAGTTCAATTATACAAACTTTGATAAATCTGAGCGGGTTCCAGAGACCCCTTATTTCGATAATTCCCTATATTGGTAGTTTAATTGTCTAAACTTTGAGAAATCTGAGGGGGTTCCAGACACCATGGGAACACCCCCCCCCCCCCCCCCGGGTACGCCACTGTGACAATTAAATTAGTGCCTGAATGGAGGGTAGGTACATTAACACGCCGACAAAGTTGGGCGTGGAAACAGAACTATGAGCTAACGGGACTCTTGTGACACAATATAGTTAACACGCCCTGACTTACACTTATATACACGCCAGAATGGGTAGGGAAACTTTGAGGTAGGCGCGAAAATATTACCTAACACGCCCACTGCTATGAGTGGTATAATGATACTTTGCTGTTTCAGGGTTAATGGTGGAGTAAGGCATACACTCCTTGACACGGTTTAGAGCAAATTGATTCAAACAGGGCCAAGTCTACTTAGTGTATGAGTTCAAAAATTTCCCGTGCTTGTGTCGTAATGTCTTCTCATAATGTACTCAAGATGTTTATCTCAGTATGTAACTGATTCTCTGTCTCACATTCAGTCATATTTTTGCTCCAGACATACAAGTTCCCCTGACTGGACATTACATTCAGTCGCATTATGGCACCATATATAAGACTATTGTCACTCAGTTTTAGAAACTTTGTAGATAAAAATAATTGCAAAGCCTTATAACCAAGTGTTCTCTGACATTATGCATCATTTTCATACAAAAGAAGGCATGCCTCTGTCCATTCATGAACAGTGATTGTCTCTGTTGTTCTAAAGGCAAAGGGGATATGGTCATTCTCCATGATTAACCTTTGTCAATCTCATAGGCTTAATGCTTAGAATCAATTTCAGAATCAGTGAGAATATTCAACAAAACTGATCACAGCCATGTCTGGCTCTGTCACCTAGTAGCAAATTCTAACATCCAAAACCACTCTGACCATGCAACGAGTGCATGATAACTACCTAATTACTCTACAATATATATATATATCCCCTAAAATCCAACACACAGGTAACTTGTTTTTAGGTAACACATACACTAAAATGTTGGTGACCTCCTTTTCCACTCACAACTGGATGCTTGTTTACCATAGGCAGTAAAGCAGGACTGGGGTCTTCCTTTCCCCAACACAATCTTACCAAATTTTTACATTCTTCTTTTTAAGTATAGATACATATTCTTCTCTCTTCAGCTGTTGTATATCAGTTCTAATAACTGAATACGATATGCTTATTTATCATTTATGTAATTGATTATGACTTATCACTCCTCACATACTTTAGGTAATACAGCCTTTAGCATTGTAAAAAAGTGTACTGTTGACATCTATGCATGACTCTTGTCCTTAATTACAGGTGTACTGTTGATTGTGTAGCATAAATCATTCCTTGTTATGACTGGGATAATTTGTCTATCCTTTCCTAGATTCTGAAATATTCACTTGAAAACAAGCCTAGCTTGCATCATAAACATTGTAACCATTTTCACCCTATATGCTTGGATATAGTTATGTTTTCCAAATTACAGTTCAATGTTGAAGGAATGTAGAAGAGTTGTACCCCTCAGTTAACATTTACCTGACTGTCCCTTTAGAGCTGCCCGGTTAGCTCAGACGGTAGAGCATCAGACTTTTGATCTGAGGGTCGAGGGTTCGAGTCCCTCATTGGGCGGAGAGAATGTTTTTGCCTGTGCCTATTCCATCTCAAACCTCTTCCAACATGATGGTCAGTTCTGTTTACAGGACTCAGCTTTGGCCCCACCTCCCATCTGGCTCTGTGGCTTAGATGGCTAATCGCCTGTCTAGCAAACAGGAAATCCTGTGTTCAAGCCCCGGTAGGCCTCTTTACTCATGTAGCAAATGGATTTCTCGATATAGTGTAAATGTTTTGATATTTGTGATTTTGGCATTACTTTATGAAGAGTCAAAGGAATTTGGTTCTAAAACCATGAGTTTCATAGCCTTCTCTATTTCTGAAGCTTGAAGAGCGATTTTTAATACAGGGATTGTTTTGCAACCCCCTCCATCTACTCAACTAACCGTCCTAACAGATTTCTTCTAACTGTCAAATCAAGAAACACAGTAATCTAAAACCTAGTTGCAAGTAAAGGTAAAGTGCCTATTCAAGGATCCCCTGCTTAAAGTAAGTTAAAATGTTCAAATTCATTCCTTCTTCGTGGTTTTCATGACTTTAAGACTTCAATGTAGTTCACTTTACTCAAATAATCCATTGCTAAATCATGTGTAAAGTATGAATCAATCCAGTGGAAGTCTGCAATATAAGCACATCCTTCAGCCAGTGTAGCAGCATTGATCTTCAATAAACAGTAATAAGCATACTCCTATCGGTTTTTGGTTTTCCTTATCAATAACTTGTTTCGGGTGCTTAAATTTTCAGTTCAAAAGATAAGTGAAGGCCTCCTCCATTAGTTCACGTTTTGTAGGAAACCATAGGATCTGTTTCTTGATTAACACACATTCAGCAAAAGGATACTTTCCAAGGTTGGACCTTCCATCTTCACTGCACAATATTTCAGATTTGAATATTTTGTAACTCTTCTTCACAAGTTTGTTGCACTTCTCTACTATCAACCATCTATATTCTTCAATGTAGATGAAGTAAACATTGCATTTTACTCCTGCAGATTAACTCCAACATTAGCTTCCTCTGTTTTATCCATGGCGATGTATTAATTTTTCAGAGCAGAACCCAGGCAAGCAGCAACGTAACAAGAACGTTCTGTGACATACTTTTTTGGTGAGTCTGAAACCTATCAAATTATCATGTCACAATAATGTTACTTTAGGTAAAGTTGTAACTTATTAAAAAAGAGCATTATAATATCATTATATTTTGGTCGAGTTGTGACCTAACTAATAAAGAATGTCATAATAACATTATTATAACATGAAAGAATGTTACAAGAACGTCACAATGACGCTACAGTGTGATGTCGCAATGTTACGTTCTAATCACATATTTGGGTGCCATCAACATAACGTAACAAGAACCAAAGCAGAACTAAACAGAACGTTGCTGTAACGTTATTATGACGTCATATTTTTGCTTGGGAAGTATGAATGTGATTTGGTTTTCACACAAAAAAGTAATCCTTGCAGTGGAACTTTATGATAAGATATATATTAGGTACTAACACCACACAGGGGTAGGATTTAGACAATATTAGTACTATATTCTGTGACCTCCTTGGATTCCTTGGAAGATTCTGTGTAAGAATAAGTAAACTTGAATTATGTAAGAGGATGTGCAGGTCTTCATATTAAATGCACCAATTTTTGCCTCCTAGTTGTCACAGACTTTTTTGGATATGTGGTATTGATTCAAAGTATTTTATTCAAGATTGCAATTTCTGAAACCTGGTAATTTGTATCATTGATCTTTGTCTTATTATGTCACTTTTTATTTCATATTCATATCTTAATTGGTTCAATAGTTACATCAGTTTTAAATTTTTCTGAGTGTTAACCTATAAAACAGTCACAATACATACATAGGCAATGTATGGAAAATATGACAGAATTTACCCCTCATTTTCATGGTTATCTTTTGCTATACCTCCAGTTCTATCAAAATAGAATAATTTTGTAAAAAAAGTATTGGATTTCAGCAGGAACACTGCTTCAAAGTATCTATAATTCATAATTAAAAGATGAAAATAAATTTTGGGTTGGTAGTACCTATATATCTGTAGAGTTATTCAGCTTACTGAATACACTCTGAATACAGGATGGTCACAATTCTGAAACTGGCAAGCATCTCCTGTGGCTTCTAGATGTTCTACTTCCTGTCTACTCTGACACATGTTCTTCCCACGACATTTCCCCACAGACAGACAGGAAATTTAATTGACCCCGCAAGTCACAGGTCACCATCATAGAAGCCACATGTTGAGGTTTCAATTACATGTGCAGCATGTGAGACTGATGGAGTTTGACACTGTCATGCACCCCTTGCGGTTTCCAGATGTTCCACTTCCTGTCTGTCTAGACCCGTGTGGAAAACCACCACTACAACCATGACCTACATAATATATATTCAAGACTTACTTTTAGGAATTATATAAAATGCCTCTTACTCCGATACATTTTGAAACATCCAAATACAAACCTGGTCCACTTCTTTCCATCTCACATAGGGAAAACCAATAGAATTCTAGCTCAACAAACAACTCAGATAAACATTTGCCCTAACCATCTCCCCACAAAATCCTACTTTTCTGACTTTCAAATAAAACTTTTTCAAAATTTCAACATCACTACATATGTAAAACATCCACCACATCTTATATTCCAATTTTCAAAATCCTCACTGCCGTCCCCCTACTTCTCAAGTACCCTCCATACTACTTATAAACCATAATCATAACCCATAATCATAACGACTACCATTTGGCAGTGTATCAACACCATGAAGACTCTTGTTTCCAGATACACTGTCAACAGTATAAAAACACCTATGCTGTTTATTGAACAACATAAAATAACATCCGTCTTACAAGCATTTTGTAAATGTAAGATCCGTGATTCTGATGTTTCTTTTGCTGCTTCTTTGTCCTGTTTCACATGTATACTGTAGCGCGCCGAGTCGGCGAGCTCTCCCGACGATCGGGAGCCCCCTGCACCACCTCTCCTGTCCTTCCCTGGCTCAGGGGAGATGATCTAAGGCTTTTTACTTGTTGTGTACTGATTGTATAATATGTCTTGTCTTACCTTTCAGGATTATCTGTTCTTATTTATGTTTTACACTTTAAACCAGTGTTTGGCCTTAGCCAGTTTTGGGCCAGCTTGGGCCCTGAGAGGCCATTTTGTTTTTATGACATCTTAGGGGGCCAGCAGCTCAGCCAATGGGAGCCAAGCTCTGAGTTTCCCGCCTTTTCCTACTGTCAGGAGCCTTTTTATTGGCTGGTGCCCATTTTGGAGGGAGACTCCATCTTGTTTTATCTGACTTCATCAGATTTCATCACTTTTAGCCTGGCAGTCAGAGAGATCAGTTGTGGTGAGGGTTCTCCTCAGCTTTTCCTTATGGATCTCTATAGTGGCCTTGTCTCCACTCTGTTTTGTCAGTTCTCTATACAGTTTTAGCTGGGTTGTTGACCTCAGGGTAGCCCAGCCTGTTGTAGAGAACTGACTTTTATCAGAGTTTAGGAGTTTTATGCCACTTACTTAGTTTCTGCCTTGTATTTTATGAGTGACTTACAGTGTTAGATTTTACTGTTTGAGTCTGTCATCCTTGGCCTGTGATCTTTATTTTACCAAGTTGTGGTGACTTCCAGGCCATAGGTTTTATGGACAGGACTTAGTTTTCATTTAGGAAGTTTATCCCCTGTTTACCTTTTAGGCCATTTACTTGACATGGGGTCAGAACTTTTGGTTTTAACTGTTAGTTTACTTTATCTCAGGCTTTAAAGCCTTGACTTTTAGATTTATTCTAAATTTTCCCCTGTCTTAGAATTTACTTATGTACAGGATGCCTGTATTTGTATTTGTAAAGCTTTAAGCTTGTGAGTATCTACTTTGAAAGAGACTGTTGTAACTTTTGAGTGCTTTAATAAATATTTTCATATCTTAAATCTGTTTGTTGTCTGGTTATGCTTTCACCTATTGCCAACCCTAATGGTCGAACCTGGGAGTGATTTCCCATTTTATAGCAGTGCCCCTGGGCGCGCTACAATACAACTTCACTGTCAGCTGAAAACAATGTACGTTCAGTATCAGTTTGTATATAGTCACGAAGGGGACAAAGTGAAACTGAATCAACAGAAAATCAGAACACTTGCCCGGAACTCTGCACATTGTTTAAGGATTGATAAGAGGTCTTGGGGCCATACACTGCATTAAGGTACATACAAAGATAAACATGGCAAATACATGAGCATATCATATATCATATTTAAGATCGTATTGTTATCTCTCTGACCAAATAGGTTTGAATGAAATCAGATGGGAATTAAAGAAATTGCGAATTCAAAACTGATTTTTTCAGTTTTATATTTTGAACATTGATATCTCAGTAAATACATAAGATATATAAGTGAAATTTTGTATATAGATTCCTGACATTCCCTTCTAGGAAAGCATGTCTCAAATTTTTAATTAGGGTCCTAGATTTGATTAAATGGCAAAAAAGGGTACTTTTTGTGATTTTTAGAAACATTATTTTTTAGATTCAATCAAATGAAAACTAAGACCTATATCCAAATTTTGAGACAAACTTCCCTAGAACTATATCCCAAGAATACCCATTACAACTTTCAAAGCTCTATAACTGATAGTAAGTGAGAAATTCATGTTCAAAAAACCCTCACGAAAATTCACCTTTTGTTTTCACCAAACTACATTTCAGTGAAGTTTTATCTCTTTCACTTTTTCTTTATATGCCCTGAAAACTTACATATTTAACTTTTAAATGTAGCACATTACATTTATGATTACCTAAGAAATCTACCACACCGTGATTTGATGCAAATAGCTTTAAAACTGTTTATTTTAAATCCTTAGAACAACAATATTAGTAAAGCCCAATGTCTCCTCTTTCTTTTGGTGGGTCATGTGTCCTTTTGTCATATAAAATAATGAAGATACGTAACATTTTGTGAAAATGGTCAAAACGATATATGTTTCCAATGTTGTGCCTTGCCGCCTAGATCTATAGGCCTGATTATAATCTTTCAAGTTTGTATAATATAATGTACCTCGAACTCTGAAATTACATCAGTCACCAAGCTAGTGGTCTTCACCTTGTATCAATCATATAACGCTGTATACGCGTGATTGTGTGGACTCTAGACTGTGTTATAAGTCAGACTCGTCGTCCCAACCCCCGTATCTCCAGGTCCCAGACCACACCGGATCACATGCTGTCTCTTTTGTGGGGCGGGAAAACGTCATCGGCCGACTCGCAAACCAAAATGTAACGCCATCTCCTATTGGCCAGTATCTCTCTCCCCACGTCACTCTCTAAGCACATATTCAGAAACCACAAATAGCTCAAATAGCGAAGGTTTACACCGGTGTATGGAGAGTGTAGACGCCTGGTGAGAGTCGGCCGATTGCAAAACAAGGACGGAGACCCAGTTGACTGCGTGATGTAAAACATTGACATCCAAGCTCAGGTGCATTTCTCGCCAAGTCAGTTTACGGGCCGGTCTGTTTGACTTGACAGAAGTCAAAAGAAGATGGAGAACAACACGTTATTGCAGGATGCCGGCCCCGGGTCGATCCAGGTGGTCGAAAGCCTTCTTCAAGTGTTCCCACAAAACCCCGTCACAAATTACTTCGCCAGTGGATGGATTTACATGAACGAAAACTACACGAAATTCCAGATCGCAACATGGGGAACACTTATTGTTCACGAGGTAAACTATTTTATTGGTAAGAAAAACAATTAATTAAATAATAAAGGCTAAATCAACTGAGCAGAATGGCATCACTTGGTTGTCACCGGTGGAGGTTTGCTCTCAGCGGGGGCCCGGGGTCAAAGGTCACAGCTGTCAGAGTCAGCTGATAAAGTAAACAATGCCCTTATGAAATCAGCATTGCATGGTCAAAGGGTGAATGCTTTTGAAACAAACTATGCCAAAAGAATTGTTATGTTCAGGTAATATATCTTTTCTTATATTTTAGCCCTATATATAGCTATACCCTAACCTTTTAAGAAATTTTCTCTAACCCCATCAAAGAAAGAAAAAAACTATTGGAAAAACAAATATTGTAGATCTAATGTCGTATAACTATAAGGTCTATGCTGCCATACAGTGAAACTGAGTTTACCGCACACTGCCACTCGGGAGTCATAGGTGCGGCCCACTATAATTATGGGGTTGATTGGTAAAAACCCGCAGGGACTCCACTAACAAGACTAGGTGTTAGTCTGACACCTATACCCCCGTGTTGGTGCAGGTGTGATAAGGGTATTACTATTAGGGTCTACTGGGGGAATTCACACACATTTGAGGCCTTCCATTAGCTGTAGGGGGTCGATGCTGAACTTTTTCTTGTTTACTGTATGGAGATTGGATAAAAAAGTTGACTTATTTTCTCCCAGAGAAGCCTAAGCGATTTCCCCGAAATGTGGGTGAATGATATACCGTATTCGGGAGAGGCCCAGTGGGCGCCGCCATATTGGACAATAGAGACTCCTGATTGGGTGAAAAGTCGCTTGTCCACCCACAGGAAGTGGGTTTGCGCATGCGCAGATAAGGACTCCCGAATGCGATATATACCCGTTTTTCAGACCCTCATATCCCGTATAGGTCCCAAAAAAACCCTTATCATTAATTGCCATATATAGTAAGGCTGACCAAATGTTTCCTCTCCAGTGGTAGGTGCAAATTAAGATCACCTGGGTGGCTGGGAATTTTCTTTTTAAGTTTTTTTGAATAGTTAAAGATGTTCCTTTTTGAAAGATGACAAAATAACTTCCCACCATATGCCATAAAAATTAAAAGAAAATAGCCACCTAGCCAGTCTACGGGAACCAGATTTGGTACCTCTTCCAACCATGGATAGCTGATTTTACAGTATTTTAAACACCTGCAAGCTAATTTGGGTTGATTTTGTCAACAAAATCCTTGGATAAACTATAGAAAATAAACAAATGATTGCATGATATATATCCACCAATAATGAGTAAATTTTCTAAATTTTCAAACAAATTAGACAATATTAAGTGTATATATAGATACAAATTTAAAAAACATAAGTCTGCAAATTTGTCATCATGTTTAACTACAAAATTAACAATGATCAGATTATGAAAATCCCTGTGCTAAAACCTTGGGTCTACAAAATTTTACCCAGAATGAAACATGATCTATGCTAACCTGCAGGTACAACTCAAGAAATTTGCTATCCAAGGTTGGGAGAAATTAGCATACTGAAGTTATGATGATGTCCGCAGAGGGTCATAATTTTGAACCCAAGACGTCCTAAAGACATCAATAGGAAATTGGCTGCACATCCAAATGACGTCATTGAGACCATTTTTAGTCAAAAGTGCTGCCATTCTTTGGTAGGAACTGAAGAAAATTATGATTGGGTGCCCATGAATATGACAGGGGATAACTTTTTGAATTATAATCTTTCGATTAAAGGGCAATAATAGCCTGAAATTTCAGATTTTCAATAAGCTGAACTTTGTGTGTGGAGCCAAATTTGTCAAATTTCCAACTAAAAATCATTTAGATATGCACTTTCTAAAGGATTATTTAGGCACCTAGAATTTTCATAAATTCTATCCTTCTTAAAAAGTGATGAAAGATTTTGGTTATTTGTTTGATCAAGAAAGGTCCCAATGACGGTGAATGGAAGTGCAGCCAGTTAATGGCATTTTAAATTCTTGAGGGTGTTCTGCCAACCAATTTATTCATTTTCTATGACAGGAGGTCATTTCGCTACCTGGGTGTGACACATAACATTACATTGTAATATCGTAAGGTCTATGACATTTTTTCCAATTTTAGTAGGATCAAATACATTTCTACAAGTAACATTTATAACAAATTTCATATAAGCTATAATAAATTCTGAATTACGTAATAATTGTGTTAAAGAAGCCAGGGGTAGTTTTGGTCTCTAGACAACAACTACGGCTTTCAATCTTTGAGACTGAGCCTCCAGATTTTGCCTCTTCTGGGCAAGACCAAACCACAAAAGGGTAATCTGCTAGCAGCTTTATCCGTCTGCTGTTGTCAGTCATTGCCAAATTTCTTTAAGTTTAATCTAACATTTGACAAATTTGAGATCATTACC
Source organism: Lepidonotus clava (assembly GCA_936440205.1). Lineage (NCBI taxonomy): Eukaryota > Metazoa > Annelida > Polychaeta > Phyllodocida > Polynoidae > Lepidonotus > Lepidonotus clava. The sequence goes on along the minus strand of OW387150.1, from coordinate 28,252,242 downwards.
TAGTATGCTCTTTAGATGGAGAATTTACTATTCCAATGAAGAAATAATCGATATTTTAGTGTAAAAACCAAAATGAGTCACACAAACGGCATTTTAACTTCTTGAGTCTAAGCCTTCTACTAAGTCTAGTTTGGTCTCCAGACTATTCAGTAACTACAAGCTACTGAACTATTGAGGTTAAATATTCATTTAAAGTTAGGGTGCTTGTTAGATGATGTATTATTGGTTACCATAAATATTAGCTAGCTCCATATGCAGTTTGTCGCTGACCAGACTGCAAATCCAATCTATAATATAGTTTCGCTTTATAAAGGACATAACACTCATGTGAAAAGATTAAGTTTATTAACACCCAATGTGTGTATACTTGTGACAAGAACTCCCGTTGACAATGAACAATCCAAAGGGTAACATCCACTCAACCACACCCAGCCAACACTCCAGCGCAACTACCAGTCTATAAGCTTAAATTCCAACTCCAGAACCTAGCTAATAGTACTGATCTTTCCAGGATGTTATACCAATGACAGTCAGTAGCACTCTGCTGGCTAGTCCGTGGGCTGTGCCTTATAAGTTATATATATGTTTGCCTATGCTTGCCTAATGCTGCCCTTGTACACTCTCCTCTGTATCACTGATAGTTACACTCTTAGCCCCTGAGTCTTGGTTCCGGATAGGAACAGCTAAGCTAAAGTCTGGACTGACCATCCGTGTCAGTACACAACAATAAAGAAATGGAAAAGAAGTTTTTGTCAAATAAGCTCAGAATGCACTTTTAATGTCAGAAAATTTAGTGGGACAAAAGCATTGATGCTTTAGGTGTTCCATGGTGTCGACAGCGGGGACAGTCTATGAATATTTGAGGTGGGTCTGTAAGCAGGCGGGGGTCCAGGGTCCTGAGTCCCCCCTCCCTTTTTGTGAGCCCTTAATTATAGTTTTTAGTATTGTAGCTTATGGGAAGGGCTCACTCAATCAGTCATGTCTTTTGTAGGTATTTGGGCTTTGATCTGATTGCCCGGTTACACAATCTTACATACAAGTAGCTACAGGCCTTTGTCCACCGGCATGACAATTAGTGTGCATCAAGTGTAATTGAGTAGGCAGGCCTCTCCCATGCACCCTCCCCCACCCCCACTCCTTGAACTGAGTTCAAGGAGTGGGGGTGGGGGAGGGTGCAGTTTGAGAAGCCAGAAGTGGGTTACATAACCAGTACTCCACATTAGGACCTCCAATGTCACCTGCAGGTGGGCAGGTCTAAGTGGATGGGTGCAGGTGCCCTTTTCCTAAGCCCCTCCCTGAGTTGTGTGTGACAGCAGGACTGGTGGTGGTGATCACTACTCATAGCCCATATGTCCATTGTTATGTTAAGGGCGAACATCGATCGTTCCAACGATCGGAACTTTGATAGTCATTTGCTTCTTGTTTATTTTATTTTATTTATTTTTCTTTGCTTGGGCGTTTCAGGACTTAGCCTTTATGCCACATTCTATAGTTTTACCACATATTTGAAATGACTAAAGGAAAAAGACATCCATTCACTCCAAGTAATGAGGTAAAATGACCTTACTGTTTCTGAACCTTTTCCTTCTCTTTTGCAAGGGAATCCAAAAATCAGTGAAAACTTATGGTAGTTTTACGATCTATCATTTCTTATTTTTTACAAGGCATTCTGGGATCGGGTTGATGGAATGCGTTGCCCCAGAATATTTTGTGGGGGTTTGGGCCCTGTAAAAAATTTTTTAGTTTTACGATCTATATCTCATTCAAATTATAGAATTTTGGTGAGCTGCCTGTTGCAGGTTTGTAAGATCAGAATAACATATTGCTATAAAGTGTGCACTTTTTTTAATCATGTGGTATTATCAAAAAAAACGAAAAGATAGTTGTAGTTTTATCTTTTATCTGTTGCAAATTAATACTCGCGTGTCTGTCTTTCAGCTACTTTACGTGATGATATGCCTACCAGCTTTCGTGTTCCAATTCATTCCCTTCATGAACCGTTTCAAAATCCAAGACGTACGTATTAATCTTATTCATTTTCCTTTTTTTAAAAAACATTCTTATTCAGGTATATTTTTAATAAGATAGTTGAAAAAGATCTATTGCAGGGTATTATGCGATGCTTATGTATAAATCGATTCTACAGCAATAGAATTAAAGTTTAAACCACGAAACTTACTGATTCTGAGATAATGACACCTTTATTCAATTAATAATTTCAAATACAAAGGTTGTAATTCCATTGGGATGAATCTTTTTATTATATTGTGAACGCGAGACTCTCTTTTAGTTACAAGTGTAAAGGCTTCATTGATAGCTAGATACAACAGAGTCCATAAATAGATCATATGCCTTGTTTCATTTTTAGGACAAACCAGAGTCGTTTGACAAGCAATGGAAATGTTTCAAACTTCTCCTTTTCAACCACTTCTGTATTCAGGTAAAAAACAATTGTTTGATTTTATTCATTACTAGCTAAGATACCAATACTGTTACTATGTACGTGATAGCTAAGATAAATTTATACATGACTATATATTGCAGTGAATTTTTTTACTGGATTTAAAATGAATAGAGTTGAGTTGAAATGAATAGGGTTCGATATAAGTAAAACAATATCAAAATGAATAGGAAGTCATTCGGTATACAACTGATAAAAAAATATTTTCTTTACTGAATATGAGGGAAAAGAAATAAAGTTGCCCCACATTACACATTAAAACAATCTCTTTATTTGTAGCTTCCGATGATCGCAGGATCGTTCGTCTTCACAGAGTACTTTAACATCCCATTCGGTTGGGAAGAGTTCCCAAGATGGTATGTAAACTGCCTCTTTTTACATTGATCAAAACCAATCAGTCTCAAACTTTCAACACTGTACCCCAAAAACTTTCTGAAAAGCCAGGCATTTTGTCAAAGATTTTGAAGAATTACATCGGACATTTTACTGTGACATAAGACATATATATCGAGATAAATATTATGTAGAAACATTTGGCGGATTCTTGGCATAGGAAACAATTAATAGGATTTGGATTTGTGTTCCGGATTGGGATTTGCGTTCTGGATTGGGATTTACGTTCTGGATTAGGATTCGCGTTCCGGATTGGGATTCACATTTTGGACTGGAATTCGCGTCCAGGCTGGGATCCGCGTTCGGACTCGAATTCGCGTTCCAGACTGGTATTCGTGTTCTTGACTGGGATTCATCTTCCGGACTTGGATTTGTATTCCAGACTGGGATTTGAGTTCCGGACTGGGATTCAATTTCCGGTTTGGGATTCACATTATGGATTGGGATACACATTCGCATTCCAGATTCGCATTCCGGATTCCGGATTCACGTTCCAGTTTCGCATTCGCATCCTGAATTCGCATTCCGGTTACGCTTCCAGTTAATGATGGCTCATATGCAGCTTTCCAGATTTGTTTCCAGGTTCACATTCCAGATTGGGATTCGCATTCCAGATTGGGATTTGCATTCCAGATGGGATTTGCATTCCGGATTTGGATTTGTGTTCCGGATTGGGATTGGGGATTGGGAGTTTCAAGATCCAAACCAAGATTGTCTACAAATTTCTAAGATTCGTATGGGCCCAGGTTTCAACTGTTGTAAATAATTGATAGGTTTGCTATTATTACAATCATTGCCTTCGTTACTTGTATTTGCATGCATGTGAATTTATCACTCCGTGTTTTCATTATAATAGATACTTCTTAGCTTTAATGTGCAACCTAACAATCGAAAATACACCTTGCTACAAGTCGTACATTGAATCGTTCACTCGACACATTGCTCCTGAATGTAATTAAAAACGTACACATTACAGGTACGACCTCGCCTGGCGGGTGTATGTCTGTATGGTACTGGAGGACACGTGGCATTACTTCATGCACCGTGCACTTCATGACAAGCGCATCTACAAGTACATCCACAAGGTGCACCACTACTACCAGTCGCCCTTCGGTATGACTGCAGAGTACGCCCACCCCGCCGAAACACTGAGTAGGTTTGCTACATTCATTTAAAACGTTCAACTTTTCTCTGTGCACATCTAATCTAAATTAATGTTTTATCATTTCTTTGGTTGAGAATCGTTTTGACATGTTATGTATGTGATTTTATCTTTTGACAACATAACTGATTTAACACATACTCAACTGTTATTACATTTTATTTAGAGGCGAAATGACATTTCGCCTCTGTTCTGGATTAATGAGAAAAAGACGCTGGTCATTGGACATATAGGACTTTTTCTGTAGTAACATAGTACAGCTTGCCAGGGACCAGCGAAGATTTCTAAAATTTGTTATTTTCATATTTTAGTGTGTGTGTCCGCCCATTTTTCTCAGTAATGGTGCATGGTTACAGAAAATGTAGACAATAATATGTAAGATTATGATCTTGGGAAGTAAAGTCCATTCAGCTTTTTTCCAAAAGATGTAATCCAACTTTGAAAAATGGTTGCCAAAAAAGGGATGAAAAACCATTTTTTTCATATTATTTTGACCAGCGAACAAAACCGCCGGCACTTTTACTTAATTTATGCAAAATGAAAACGAGGCAGAGCTTTACGTCAGTGACAAAGTCAGGAGACGCCATCTTGCCCGCTCTGTTTACCGGCATAAAGTTACACTCTTAAACTTGGACATTGTCATAAATTAACATCACAGTGACTGTCACAAATACGATAGTAAAACGTACAAAGGACATAAGAAAAATGGACGATCCACAGAAACAGTCTGTGAAAACTGGAAAAGTACAAAAACCGAAGAAACCATCCAAATTTTCGTACTCTGAGCCAGCCGCCATGGACATTTCTGACGAAGAAGGTTCCAAAAACCCTGCACCAGCACACGAGAATTCAACAGGGAATTTGACAGGACATGCTACGACAACCAGTAAGTTAACAACCTTTACTTAACATTCACTTTTTCATGTCCAAAATTAACATGGCTATGCGATGCAAACGTGTTTTTCCCCCCAAAACCTCATGATTTTTTTGGGTAGACTCCCCGCATGGCCTGCTGGGCGGCCAGCAGGCCGCCACGAAGCCGCCGGCGGGCTGCTGGCAGTGGCAGTCGTAACTTTGATGTCAGTCATTGCAGCCGAGATAAGAGAAACATTGCGTTTGCATTCTGAACTTTGGGTGAGTTTGGTACTGATCGAACTGATCAGAAGTGAATTTAGGAAAGTTATGTCATGGACAATAGATTTAGACTTGAGAATATGACATGGCCACTGCAACATTCGTTGTCATGCTCGTGACGCTGGATCAGTGGATGACAAAGTAGATCTATGGAGAACTCAGTCCGTGACGTCCGTAGATCTACACCCCACATGCCACTTCCCCCCTCCCTCCTTCCCCAACCCCTCACTAGTCGGTCACTACAGTTCATGTTAGTGTGGACAAGAACTTGATTTTTACCTTCCATATGCTGAAAAATGCATAACAATCTGATCAGAATTTAAAAAGTTATAACAAAAAATGCATTTCGTTAAAATATAATCTTAAACTAAAAGTCTTAGACCTGCCAACATTGGATGCCAAGCGGGACACCCCAATTTCCTCTCATTGATATGAAGTAACGTGGTTATGATAGACCTGTAACTATTATATGAGATATATCATTAAATTCATCGAGCTGCAACAAATAAACAGTTTTAATAAAGTGCTTATAAAAAAAACAAAGGTAAAATAAAACGAGCTTGTTTGGAAAACAAACATTTTGGGTAAATTCTTGCATAGGGGCGTTTGGAGGCCCTACCCCAGAAAATTTGCGATTTTTGCTGTAGTAAACAGGATATTTTGACAAAAATTGACTCAGTTTTTCAATGTTTCCTAAATCATTACATCTTCCTAATTATCAGGACATTTTCTTCCCAGTCAGGATGCCTGGGACCGGGTCTAAAAATTGGGACTGTCCAGGAAAAGTAAAGACACTTTGCAGCCCTGCTAAAGGGAAAGATAACTCCAACCCACTTTCCCACGGTCCAGATACCAAGGAACTGGTAAACAATGAGGCTCTAGCTACTTAAATTGACATCCTGACAAATGTATTTTTTGATAAAATGTCAAAATGAGGGTTATCTGTCAGTAAAAAAATTTGTAAAATACTAGACATAATTTGGGTATTATTGTCACCTGATATATAACATACTCAACAAATTTAAAGTCGCAAAGAGAAAACTTGCTTCCTAATTTAAAAAAAGTATAATCAACCAAACATGAATCCCCAACTCCAAGTCCCACTGTGCCGACCTTCCGTCTGAGCCGGTGGTTGGCCCACTACTCGGAACTCGCCAGGCGCCCGGCACGGACCAGTTCACCAGGGCAGTGCGTCCTCAGACACCTTGGCCCCCCCTCCCCGTCAAATCATGTTTGTGGTGGGGTCCCCTTCCCCGTACATTCATGTTTTTGCCCCCCCCCCCCCCCCCCCCCATCTTTGTTTTTAATTATGCATAGACAAGATCAAATCAAAAGAAATATGTGTCTTCATTTTTACGTTTCTAGAAATTACCATGTTATCACTATGGTTAACGTAGATATGTATATTGAATTCAACATTACAACTCTTAAATAAAGCTTATAAAATTGATCCATAGGGGCTGATAGAAATCTAAAAAGTAATAGTTTGAAGGAAAAATAGTTTATTAGTGTTAATAACAGGTTTAAATACGTGGGTGCCGATAATGCCGATAATAACACTCCATTCCATGAGTATGCAGGCCTGCCAACATTTCCTCAGAGCTCCCTGGGACATGCCCTCAAGTATACTCAGAAAAACGGGATAGTTACATAAAAAACGGGACACTGGGTATGTTCATTTTCGCCAAAATCATAATGGCAAGTTAATTGTCAATAAAAAATATTTGAAAAAGTTTTGGAAAATAAGGTATAAAAAATCGTAATTCCCTGCATTCTGAGACTTGCCCATTAGGTATGTGAGCGTACATGTATGAACAATGTTTGTTAAAACAACTTTTTATGGAAAGTTTGTCCCAAAAAACGGGACATTCTCAACCCATAACGGGACACACGGGACAAGGGCAAAAAAATGGGACTGTCACGGGCAAAACCAGGCATGTAAGATTTCCGCGGAAATGCGAAATTCCGCATTTTTTGAAATTTTTTGATCATTTTTGAGATTTGTCCAAATCCAAGGAGAAAATATTTTTTCAATAGGGGGTGGGGGGTCCCTCAATATTTGTTTGCAAAATATGTAGAAAATATTAGAATGTTTCCTGCTTTTTGAATATTTATTATGTTATTTTGCCTAAGTACAAATGTAATACCCTGAGATCCCTCCTCAAAAAATAAGGTTTATATCTGTTTCTGAGCAATTTTACCATTTTTTCTGCGGAAATGACTTTTTGTGACTTACATGCCTGAAAACGGGACAGTTGGCAGGCCTGCGTGTGTCTTGTAATATCATTATTTCAAATATTAGGCTGATAAATATATAAAAATGATAGTAAACAAACATAACGATAAAGATCTAATTCAGTTTTATTTTATATGAGAAAGCTTATTTTACAAAAGTAAGCACATGTCTAAGGGATATGAAAAAAGATTTCTTTCTTTTGAAATAGTCAATACCAAGTTTGATCAGAAGACTGAACGATGATTTTTCAGGCATAGTAGATAAGGTTTTCTGGAAGAAATTATTTAATTATTCATTTTACCTATAAATATTAATTACCCCATCTCCTTGATTTCCGTGAGATTTTGCTCCTTTCAGGGAGCTCGGGAGATTGGGTCGAAATCTATGAGACTCACAGAGTTGACAGGTCTGCCAGTGGATTTGCCCCTGTGTCTTTGATAGCCTCATTCCTAAGATATACCTAAAGATTACCTAAGATTAAGGTGAATGCTGGTTTTATGATATGTCGACAAGTCCCAATGGATAAGCCTAAGAATTTTCATAAATTATATCATAAATTGCTGTGGTTACGGGGGGCACCAGAGGGACGTCCCCCCCCCCTAATTTTGGCCAATTTCGATTTTTTTAAAAGTAAAACTCTAGCCCCCCCAAGGGGGTCCCTGAAATTTTTACATTTTTCTAAAATCTCTGGATCCGTCCCTGTTGACCTTGTGCAGAGGTGTCATGTGACCAAATTTTGGTGATCACCACATGGTGATCATGACCACATGGCTGTGAAATAGGTGCTAAATTTATAGTTCTGAGTTGTACTAATTGTTGATAATGATCCAGTTACTTTGTTTTAGGAAAATGTAGCATAAAATATTTGTTGTAAATGTTTCAAAATTCTGATATATATAATTTTTTTTATACAGTGTGGTAGCATCAGCAGAGAGAACTAGCCTTGTTCACAGCATGTTTCAAAATTCTGTATAACAATGATATTAAATTGATCACCAATATGGCAGACATCTAATTTTGTCAGTTGTGATGTCTTTTGCACAACGTCTATACAAGTTACAACCCCTAGATTCACCACACTGCGAATCCCTTATCCTGGATGGAACAGAATGGAAGAAAACAGCATTCATCTTTTATTTTAAAACATTCCAAAATGTCCTGTAGAACTAATTCTTAAAGTCTTTCCAGCAAAGTATATAAGGTTCTGCTCTTAGAGACAGCGTTTTGTCCCTAAGAGCAAATATAACAAATGTAACTGTCTAGTGCAGATTAAGATGGAAGATTTTACTGATAATTTCAATTATTTAGAATCAAAAAGAGGGGTAGCAAGCAGTATTAAGTGAAACTTTTCTTACATTTCTAGTTTTTTTACCCCCCCCCCCCCCATATACGAGTCTGGTGTCATCTTTATGCCAACGTTTTTATCACAGTATTTTATATTTGATACTTTGGTATAAGTTCTGGCCTCAGATCGTAATTTCTCCAACAATAGTCCTATTTCACAGCATTGGGCAATTATTAATAATGAAGTTTACCCTTTCAAAATTGTTTGAAAATTGATGCGTTACAGATGGTTATATTAAAATTAATTGTCCTTTTTCTATAGCTTTTCTAGTTATTTTGTTGACAAAATCAGTCCAAATTACACTGCAGTTGTTTAGAATACTCACCTATCTGTGGTAGGGAGAATTATAAACCCATTGAATGGTCGGGTTGGACATCTGACCCCATGAAAATTTTTCCTAAAAAAATAAGCTTGGCTAGAGCCAACAATTTAGGGTATGTAAACGAAAAATGAGCTGGCAGAGAGGGTCCCGGCCAGTCATTGCAAAGCTGGCACAGTGACATCATCAACACCAGACAAAGTAATAAAATATTTATAGTATAACAGGATAAAGACCCTACGATTTGCTTCAATCAAACACACAAATATATCCCAATTTGGGCCTGATCAAATCCCTAGATTGGATTTGCATTGTATATTGCAGTCTCAAATGATATATGGAAAACAGTTATTCACTCTTTCATCCACAAGTGGCTTTAACACTAATAATCCAAGACGTTTTTGAAAAAAAGATTTCACTTTGAATAATTCAGAAGTTAAGCAAAACACAAAATGCAAGAACAGGTCAACTACCCTAACTATATGCTTAGGAATATTCATTTTTCCAAAAAAGGGATATAGTAGTAGGTTCCCCTCATAGCCTGGAGTGGGCCATCTGACCTAACGAGGGTCAGCTGTTCACGGCACCACAGGGGGGTGGGGTGACGCCCAAATGGGGTTTGAGAGGAGACTGAGGGCAGAGATCACTGGCAGACTGACTTCACCAGGGGCAAACAGAAATGGCGCATAAGAATTTCAAAAGTTAAAGTGAAGAAAACACAAAAATCTACACACTAGTGCATATATGCACATCCATGAAAATGCATCCAAAAAAGAGTACGAGAGATTGAATCACTTGAACACCAAATTTTTTTCTTTTCTTTTCTGGTTTATGTCCAAATACATGTACTTAGTTCTTACATAAATGTACTTGTTCATTTTCAGGGAACATGGAACACACACAGAAAGCGGCAGCTGTAAACCCATCCAAGGAAGGTTCAACATATCAGGAACCAAATATTTCAAAGACATTTGTGAGTCCCCCAAAACGTCAATCATCCACAGACAATGCAGGAGGGACTCCTGCCAAAGCCTCTAAAGTGTGGACGGCCAAAAGTAAACTGAACATTACCCCTTCACCAAAGAAGAGTACAACTCCAACAAAAAATGTTCAGTATACCAGGAAATATCATGCATGCTCTGACATCAGTGAGACCTTCACGAATGACAGTCCAAGTAAATCAGAGTATTCCACATATGGAAGCACTAACAGTAGCCGTCAAGGAAGGCCAAGCTACATGTCAAGTGCAACTAGATTCAAACCTACTTCAATTCAAGATCTGCTTACAATGGACACTACACTTCAGGTTGAGACACAGATGACATTTAATGTTGTCTATCTCCAGGAGTTCATGCCAAAACATCCCAAAGTCACCAAAAACAGACGTAGGATGGTCTTAGCTGACAGTACCGGATGTATCAATGCCTTCATACTGAAAACAGATGATGTCACCTTCGACGAGGGAGATACAATCTCTATCCAGGAATTCAAGTACAATGACAAAGCAATCATCCTTCATGAGGGAAGTGTCGCAATAAGGTAATTTCTGTCACATGTTTCCTTTCACTTAATATTTCAGAAGATGTAAATGTATTTGTTACAGGAATAAATACGCATGTGTCCAAAATACATCACATTTTCTCAAAATGATCTATGCATAAAGATACTTGTACATTGAAAAATATTAGATACAAAAGGTAATGAGAAAGTAGAACAGTCACTGTCCAAAATCAAGCTTTTACTCTATCGACATGTCACTTGTCAGCTGCATGATTTTGGACTTTATGCACAAACGGCCTTTCCTACGCATCTTAGCAATATATAGCTTTTATGATTACAGTACAACATGTGCACATTGTGGCTGCACAACTTTCAAAAGTACACAGCCATCCCCGGAAAAAGTGGGTGCTAAGTGCACTGCACTGCTTAATTTTGGACAGTTCTGTTACAGTTAAGGTTCACAAAATCACCTATACATTTACAATGTATGAAATCATTAATTCATATCAAATAGTTCAAGACAAACACTTAGTAGCTGATCAAACGATATATGTACAGGTACAAAAATATATGTTAAATATTGAAAGAATTCTGTTTATGTATTCAATAGGATACAACCACGAGACTTACCAGGTAACATACTGGAACAGGCCCAGGCATTTGTCAACAAACCTAAGATGCCTGTGATGGCAATAGCTGCTGCCCTACGACGCCCACATCTAACTCGTGTGGCAGTTGAAGGAACAATCATAAAGGTAAATCAAAATATGTCTAGAGCATGAATGTGTTGTTATCATGAAGTTATAAAAAATATGATTCCTGTATGTTTACTTTTCACAAGAAAGTAATAAGTTTGCCTTGTCAGTGCACATTTACATAATCAAAAAATATTTGGACTTGAATGATTTGATATGATGACATGATGTCAATGTGTCATGAACATAGATATATACCATGACAAGTGATTTTATATATTACTGAAGGAATTAGGACTTCCATGGAATATTCCATAATATATCATCTTAGAAGGATTATATAAATGAAAAAACACAAACAATTGTGAATGTTAACGTTCTGTCACAGTTACACATTTTTAGCAACAGTTTACAAGAAATATTTAAAGAGTCTATCCATTTTTCTTCTCAGATTGAACGACCTCGTATTGTTACACCAAAGAAGGATGATATGTTGAAGAAAGTGGTTCGTGACATCAAAGTCCAAGACAGTTCTGGTATCGTGCGAATGTCACTGTGGGAAGGTGCAGCAATTTACTGCGAAGTGTCCCTTGGTGATCATATCATTGTCTCAGATGCATCAGTCTCATATAATAGTCTCTACAACTCCAAAGTGATGAATGTCCAGTTCCCTGACATGGTCATTGTAAGTATATCTTTAAATTTGAAAAAAGAGAATTTGTCCCAGTTATCTGTCATTGTGGTTAATAAATTTCAAAAAACTAGTATAAGATGAATATAAAATTTACATTCACACTTTGTTGCATGATGTATAACGGATTATTTCAAGTTCATGTGTTTGACCTAAACTGAAAGAAATAGATGTGTAAGATAATGGTACATATCAAAGTGAACAGTATATGAGAGAGGACAAATGAAACACTGTTTTAAGAAATATTGTAAAATGAGCATCAAAATACACATTTATTTATTCCAAACTACGAATAAACAACTACCATGTAGAAGTATTGATATTGAGGACCAATGACAATATATCATTTTACTGTGCACCCTGTCAATATTATTTGTTTTAACAAAAATTTGTTTCAGTTCCTGCCCCCAATTGTCACCACTGAAAAGATGACCGTCATTGGAATCGATGAAACAGGAACAGAGTCTCTGTTCATGTTTCTCCTGAAGGAGGGTTCAAAATTCGACAGACTAACCGTTCCTCTTGAGGTACTACTACGAGCGTTCAACCTTGACACAGAGCCAACAGTTCGTGATCTTCTGCCCTGTCTACCGTTCGAAGCAAACATGCGTATCAATGGACTGTGCATTGAAAACTGTACAATTCTGTCACTTCCAGAGTCAGCTGTTATGAGAACAGATGACAGTAACATCTCAAGTAACCAATTCTCAGACATTACTGATGAACAACTTCTTGGTGCTGATGGAGATGATACAACTGACCCATCAGATGTCACATATGACAATGCTGATGTCAAAGAAGCAGATGAGAAACTGCTTGAGGATGATGTAAAAGCCTAATCACATTGATGTTGAAAGTGCATGAAAAATAGTGTCAACATAAAAGCACACTTTATTTTGCATGACTTTCATGTTTTCTTTTTAAGACTGTTCCTGTAACAAATCAATTAGTTCTATAAGTTCAAGGATAAAACCATATGCGTACCTGTAACAGGTACAAGTATTTTAAGATGTTAAAATGTACATGGTATATTGTACATTACCCACATATTTATGTGAAGTGTTCACCAGAACAAGGACACGTTCTGTCTTACATTTTCAGAAAAGTCAGAGTAGTAAACGTTCAGTGAAATCGTAGTAAATCTAATGTTATTGCAATTATAGATGACATTACATTTCCCATGAAGGGTCAGATATTACTATGAGAGAAACAGTGAACTGTGACAGTTTAAGATTTTATTTGCTTTATAAAATCAAAGGTAGAACTTTGACATATCGAGTTCCATGATAACTCGCATGTTATTGTAACTGGAAAAATCATTACATGTCCCGTAACACGACATATGGACATGTGAACAGATCATTATATTATTGATAACAAGGTATATAGAAATACATTTCATGTCCATGTACAAGGAAACAGAAAGTTAACTAGTGATTGAATTACTATTTTCTATGCCTGATCATTGTTTGCATTTTCATGGACAATAGACGTGTTCTTGAAATAAAGACATTCACTTGATGTGCTATACCTGTTTCATTTTAGTAAGCAAAAACGTAATCATGTACATTAACAGCTTTTCAATTGACAAGTACAACAGACATTGTACATGTCAAAGACCGAAATCTACCTGCTCAGTACAAATGTAGAACTATGATGTACACAAAAATAAAGTCCATAATTATGACGAATACAATTAAATGAGCTGTACTGCCATACTTGAAACCCAAGTTTACCTGGAACAAAAAGCAGTGGGAATTCAGTGTCTACTAAGTACAGAATTAGTGTGGACTTTCAGTAGTTTTTCAGTGGTAAATCAATGAGAATACAGTGGTTGAGCAATGTTAAATCAGTATGTCCGGAATGTGATACGGTGTACAATCACTGTACAATCATTATCATTTCAATAGCTGATTTAAATATTTCAGACATACTGATCAAGCAAGTATACACTGTTCTTTGGTCCGGGTATAACTTTAAACAGAAACGTCACTCACTTCAGTTCTAAAATCAGAAATGACATGTTGAAATGTCCTATGACAACTTAACAAACCTCTATGTAACATCTCAAACATATCATTTCTTGAATACTTCTAAATCTTACATATTAATGTTTAAAAACGTTGCATCACATAGCTACATTTATGGGAAATGAAAATTTATAATGATAGGCCTATTGACTATGGCAATGCACAGGGAAAGTTACCATTGAACTTTGGATATAGTTCTCTCTTCAGACACTAAGGGGACATACTATGTCTTTCAATATCATGCCACCTACGTAAACATCTTTTTGTACACTAGAAGGAGACCTTATCCTCTGTACTCTATCACACCATCTATGAACAAATCCAATAGTACGATTTCCTAGAAAAAAGAGAACAAGTACATGTCAACAACAGCTATCAATATTTTAACTTATTCTTAGTAAAAGGTCGTTAGACTATTTCGCCTCTCATGGAAGCTCTGCTCCAGACCTGACATTAAGACTTGTTTTATTTTTACAAAAAGAATTGTATCAACATTTGAATTCGATCCATATGAATTCGTCAGAATAGCTCTATAAAAACTTTCGCGAGAAGAAGAATGCTTAAAGTGTCCCATAGCCTTTCCCCCCTTTTTAAATGGCAGAATAAAATAAGAGTTAAAAAACAGAATGCTACAATCCGGTTAATTTTCTACTATTATTATTTTTGTCAGTTCTGGGTATGGGTACGTTCCTGGGCGTGTTGCTGCTGACTAACCACATGGTCCTGCTCTGGGTGTGGATCTGTGTCCGTCTGCTCGAGACCATCGACGTGCACAGCGGCTACGACGTGCCCTTCATCAACGTCATGCACCTCCTGCCCTTCTACGGAGGTCAGAAAATACTTCCTCCTTTTCAATAATTAAAAACAAAAAAACTAACTATTTTTCGAATATTTGTTGTTTAAAAACTAATATTGGCAAGAAGTTTTTGTCATTACATATCATAATCAATAACGGCTTGTTCTTAATACGCTTCCAAAATGATATAAATGAAATGGATCATTTGAATGTAAATATGAAATAGAATGGCAACAATTCTTGAATAGAATGGCCTTGATTAGATGATAGAATTGACATTGCCGGCCTACTCGGAATAGGAACAGCTGGAGCTGGAGCAAGTAATGTCTGTATTCCACATACCATATTTGAAGCAAGCGATCTTGAAAACATGTTGAAAAGCCTTGTATTGAAAAGCTTTGTATTGAGCCCTATATTATACAAACTCGTCTTAATACAAACCTTGAATACCCAAAATAAAAACAACGATAACTTTAACGTATATCTGCATCAGGTGCCCGGTTCCATGACTTCCATCACTACAACTTTAACGGCAACTACTCGTCCAGTTTCACCTGGTGGGACAAGCTGTTCGGTACCGACCTGCAGTACGAAGAGTTCAAGAAGAAGAACGCACTATCTGAGAAGAAGGCCCAATAAGAGAAACGTCCCTCATTTTCTTAGGTCGCACTTCCACACGAAAGTAGTTTTTTGTTAAAGTATAATTACACAAAAAACATGTACCGGTATACCCGGTACTTGAATTCTAGGATTACATAACCTAGATTTATTAGAACATTTGCTTATTACCTTTTATAATTAATGTTAGATATTCCAAATTCATGTAAAACATTTTCTTTCACTCATTCAAAATTTCATGTTTTTCTTAAATGGCTATCGATTAAAGTAATCTCAAAACAAATTTTACTCCGTATCCAACAAACTGGATATAGATAACTACACAACTAAATTTCATTGGAATGTTTGCGGAAGTATTCTATACCACATGTCTTTCATATGACAAATTTCTGGTCGCTTCTATAAAAAGCTGCCTGATGTCCAAACGTGGATCTATGCCTCTATTAGTCTATAAAAATAAAACTTTCTATCTGTATCTAATGCAATATCAACGCACACCAGATTGCGTAAATAACTTATTTCTCCACTTGTAATAGGTGTATGACAACTTCAAATATTGCAACCAAAATATCGATCATCAATACATGCTTTCTGCAACGGGAAACTTAATTGAAACGGCTATTTATGAATTTCAGCGATTTTTAAATACTTTTTAATGATTTTTCATAATAATATGCCAAACATTGTATTCAATTGTATGTATTCAACCATTGTCCAATGTCCTTAAATAAATCACTGTATCAGCAGACAGCTTTATCGTTTTAATAAATTACAAGATATAGAAACAATCCAGTTTCTTATTTTGAAGGATTTTATTCCTGTACAGATTTATTGATAATATACAGCAAGGTGTAGAGGCTGCAAATAATATTCTTGGGCTAGATAATACTGGTTGTATGTTATTCTCAATTTGACATGTGTTTCCTTATGCCCAAAAATGTACGGAACGTTTACGACATGACGATATCCACTCAATTTCTCAAATTATTAAGGATAGAACACATCATGAGATGGTGAACAAATTCTGATACACGTCATACTAATCACCACTGTTAAACATATTTTTGAGTAGGGGCTGTACTATCCTTAAAAATACAACCAATGCCCCGTTTGTTCTGCCCACTGCTCTTTTAGAATTAGTTCTCGTCGAGGGTCTACGGATTTTACTGCTCTAAAAGTTAGGGTGTGATATCATCAATACACTGGATACGGTACTGATCTCTAGCGACATCATCTAAACTAAATTTTAACGGCTACATCTAAACTACATTTTAACGGCTACATACATATAGAAACCTCGATTATTAGGTTATTCCAGGCTGATACTCGACAACAGACCTACCACCTAGTTTATTTTACAGTATCTACATTATTTCGGATAGATAAATCACATGTACCACTTTTTAGCAGTGTATTGACATTGGTTATATATTACTTCTCTCTACACAACAGAGTTACATGCTCAAATCATACACATTTACATTCAATGTACATTTCTGAATGCTGAGACACATTGGCAAGGATATTTACGCAGTTTTACAATTTTTGTCTATTCATCTAGTTTGAAATCTTTGATAATCCGATAATCTGAAGATATAAACACGTGTCAAAGACGGCAGCGATTCCTGCATAAAATGATCAATTTGAATTAAATCAATCGGTAGACATTTTGTATTGATAGTGAACAGAATTACTCAATTTTAAATTGGTGTAGATATTTTCCTTTGATAGTTTAGATCCTTTTCGTCCTGCCAGTTAGAGAAAAACATTGACAAAAATCAAAACATAAAACACAGTTGGACGAAGCAACAATCTACGTGGAATGTTCGCGTATGCCATGCGGTAAAATTCATCACCGTGCACTTAGAACTGTGAGTATTTGTCATAATTATATTCCATTGAATCAAGACTTACAAAAGTTAGGGTCGACGATCACCAAATTACGTTATGTATTAGGGGCCTTCCACAAGGTACGTACGCATCTAGTGGGGGAGGGAGGTTGAAAACTTTTGAAAATGTGCGTAATCTTAGTACAAATCGAATGCATACTTTAACCCAAGGGGGGTGGGGGGGTTCTTAGATTTTAAGTACCGGTACGCACTTAATGGAAGGCCCCTCAGGTGAAGCCCACTGATACCACTTCCACAATGGACAAATGACAGTAACCGACCTACACCAATCGATACAATTTAAGTTGGAATATTTATAAGATTAACAAAATAATGTATAGTACGTGTAGTTGTGAACACGTAATGGGGATTTTGGAAATGTTGGCAAAATCATAGCGATACACACGATGGAATACAATTAAGATGAAAAACTGGGGTAAAGCAGATTTTAAAGCATTGTAATTATACCTATTTTTATATCCAACAGCACAGGATTTTACCAATACTATTGTACATAAACAGAAGTTCGTCCAATCATCAAATGATTTTGTTCATTTATCATTTTTTGCACCACAATTAAATGCAATTTTCGATCGATGATATTTGGTAAAATCCCTAGTGCTCAATTGCATATAACCCACAACTTGCACGATTTTAACAATACCTCAATGTTCCGCTCAATCTTTTTTGAAATAGTAAACTTAGCAGTCTTTCTGGGGAATAACGTTTATAATACAATTGGAAAAATGCTTTAAAGATTGTCACAACTGACCAGGACGAGGAAGCAGTTCGTGTGTGTGTAACTGCATAACAATTTCCAAATGTAACAGACTAACAAATTAGGTTCTTTTTCAATTTTTCAGGAACTAAAAAGGACATGTTGTCTTCCCTATGTTATGCTGGATGTCCGAAGAAGTAAAACTAATTCTAAATTCCATCGTTTCGGGGCAAGGTATTCGGAGAGGAGTCAAACAGCTCTTTACTTGGAAGATCTTGTCTCGGTACTTCGTCAACTTAGCTCACGTCCCTGGAATCACAAAATATTGATCATATTAAAGTATCGTGTGTAATACCAGCGTGTTCTTTTTCATGTATTATCAAAAACAGAATACACTTTTTTTTTTCATGGAATATACATGATTATAGCAAGAAAGCGTAAGTGTATTCATAATCCACAAATATACATATGAGAGCATCAATCATATAATTGATCCAAATATTTATATTCAAAGTCACATATAATCTTCTAATAATACAACTGGAGATAGATAAATATTTCAGAACAGAATAGTTTTATTCTCATTTTGATCTCAGTAACTGTTTTATGTATTTATGAAAATGGTATTCTTACTTGCAGTCATCGGGGTTGAACATACCCTGTAAGAGAAAAGTATTTGTTTATAAGTATTGTTCAACTATTCAGTATTGGCATTGTAATGGGCCCAGTGAAGAGTGTAAATCTAGCAACAAAACTGAATTTGGAAAACATGGTATTAATAGTATAAGGATGATCATTTACTCAACGAAATATTTCTTAATCGAAAATATAACTGGAACAGACATGTGTCCAAGAATGTTTTTAATTAGAATAAACAGGTTTTAGAAATATCAACCTTAAGAATATTTTATCTTATACCAATATACAACGATGATAAAATGCCTTTTTAAACCAGAAAACCTATTAGAGAATGTTTCAATAATACCTTCAGAATCTCTACTAGGATAACAAGAAATTTCCGATTATTCTGATGGAAGATTTTGCGTCCAAAGTCTGCAGTGGCTGTTTAAATCCGAAAATAAGGGGAAAAGAAAAAAATATCAAGTATCCAAATGAAATACAAATCAATAAACTTAAACTTAAATCAACAATTTTAAGGGGTCGAGGTGGCCAACGTCGTTGAGGTGTTGGTACCACTCGTTGAGATTGGCACCCCATGGGTTCGAGTCCCATGAGGTGCAGCATGGAAAATAGGACATTTGGATGACCCCTGCACAGAATTGTGCCCAAATGCTCCACACAGGACCACAATGGGAGACCAGACACACTGTTTGAGTTGAATCCTGTATAAACAAGTTCTGTTTTGATCGACTTTATAGATTCAAGATGTGGTTTAGAAAACCAAAATCTCCGTCTTATCCATTCTCTGGTTTATAAAATGAAATGAAATGTACTTGAAGATGGAGATAAGGCCCTGAACCTGAACCCCTTCTGAACCTTTCCTGAAACCCTTCTGAACCCCTCCCGGCCCTTTCACAATCGCTCCTGAACCACTCCTGAACACTTCCTGAACCCCTCTTGAACCTCTCCCGACCCATCTCTGACCACTTCTGAACCTCTGGAACCCCTCAACTCCTCCTGAACCTTCCTGAACCCTTCATAACCCTTCCTGAACTACTCCTGAACACTTCCTGAACCTCTCCTGACCTATACCTGACCTCTTCTGAACCTTCTGGAACCCCTCAACTCCTCCTGAACCCTTCTTGAACCCTTCTGAACCTCTCCTAAACCCCTTCTGGACCCTCCACAACCCTTCCTAAACCACTCCTGAACCCTCATGAACCCATCCTGAACCTCTCCTGAACCCCTCACAAACCCTTCACAACCCTTCCTGAACTACTCCTGAACACTTCCTGGATCCTCCTGAACCTCTCCTGACTTATCTCTGACCACTTCTGGACCCTCTAGAACATCTCCTCAACTCCTCCTGAACCCCTTCTGAACCTTTCATGAACCCCTTCTGAGCCTCTCCTGTACCCCTTCACAATCCTTCCTGAACCCCACCTGAACACTCCTGAACAACTCCTGAACAACTCCTGAACAACTCCTGACCCCTCCTAAACCCATTCTGAACCCCTCCTGACCCATCCCTGACCCCCTCCTGAACCTCTCCTGACCCATCTCTGACCACTTCTGAACCTCTAGAACCCCTCAACTCCTCCTGAACCTCTCCTGAACCCTTCACAACCCTTCCTGAACTACTCCTAAACACTTCCTGAACCTCTCCTGACCCATCTCTGACCTTTTCTGAACCCTCTGGAACCCCTCA
Source organism: Lepidonotus clava (assembly GCA_936440205.1). NCBI lineage: Eukaryota > Metazoa > Annelida > Polychaeta > Phyllodocida > Polynoidae > Lepidonotus > Lepidonotus clava. Next base: position 28,231,926 of record OW387150.1, on the reverse strand, counting down.
ACTCCTCCTGAACCCTTCCTGAACCTCTCCTAAACCCCTTCTGAACCCCCCACAACCCTTCCTGAACCACTCCTAAACACTTCCTGAACCCTCATGAACTCCTCCTGAACCCTTCACAACCCTTCCTGAACTACTCCTGAACACTTCCTGGACCCTCCTGAACCTCTCCTGACCCATCTCTGACCACTTCTGAACCCTCTGGAACCTCTCCTCAACTCCTCCTGAACAACTCCTGACCCCTCCTAAACCCATTGTGAACCCCTCCTGACCCATCCCTGACCCCCTCCTGAACCTCTCCTGACCCATCTCTGACCCCTCCTGAACCCCTCCTGAACCCTCCTGACCACCTTCTGAACCCTCCTGAACCAATTCTCACCCATCCCTGATCTCCTTCTGAACCCCTTCTGAATCCCTCCTGAAACCCTTCTAAACCTCTTCTGACCAACCCCTGACCTTCTACTGACCCTCTTCTGAACCCATCCTGACCCTCTCCCAACCTATTCCTCAGCCCCTCCTGAACCCCTCCACAACCCTTCCTTAACCCCTCCACAACCCCTCTTGACCCATCCCTGACCAACCCCTGACCCCCTCCTCATCTCACCCACACCCACACTCAACCCACATCCCCAACCCACACCCACCCCATATCCCCACCCTGACCCCCTCCTGACCCCCGCCTCACGAACCCTGACAACCTCCTGACCCTCTCCTGACCCATCCCTGATCCACCCCTAACCCCCTCCTGACCCACCATAATTACAAATACATAAAATTTAAAATTATATGTAATTGCTGCAATTTTCAGATACAGTACATATATTTTCTGGCTCCATTCACTTAAATTTGGCGACAAAAAATGGGAATTGGCTATTTTTATGGCGACAAGATTTAGATGCCTTGTGTGAGCCCGGATATTTTCAATATGGCTGCCCCCAGTGGGTGATTTTTAGAATATTATTATGACATCATCTCGTCACTCTCCAGGTAAGACCTTTTTTATGCAAATTTCTACACTCTCAAGGCATTTTCTATGAGAAAACCATCACTCTCCGACCAGGTTCACAATACCACCAACAAGCACAGTGTCCCCTCCTCCGCTAGTTACCAGCGATCTCTGCTCACTCTCTAGACATATTTTCGCTGGTTCGAGCAGTTTGGGATGACCTATGATTCCGATATATCGGACTATTGACGTTATCCACTGGACGAAAACGGAGAATAAAAAATGAACAAAAAAAACTAAACAAAAAAACACGGCCAAACCAAAGAAAATCTCTTCATTAATTACAATTAAACAGGCCACGGCAGTAAAAACTGTTGTATAAGGGATACCTTGGCTCTCCTCAGGATTGAGTCCTTGCTGGCGTCGTAGGGATGGTCTTTACTGGGGATCTCCAACACAGCAGGGATTGGCTTGTCGTACATGTCTATTGTATGTCGGATCATTTCAGCAATCTGGAATGGATAAATGACATATTTAATCTACAAATTGAAAAAACAACATTAAATGGATATCTAGAACACCATTCAAATATATGAATATACAAAACTATATAAGGATATGTGGCTACAAAAGATTTTCGATGAGAATTATGGAAAAGTTAGGTTAATCTGTTTTTGTGATGAAATAGATTACACTTTTTATTCGATTATTTATTGTGTACTTACTCTCAGATTCAAAATGCGCGTTCACTGCCATGTGTATTTTCTATTCAAAAACCCTTTTATTCCCCAACTCTATGTAAGATAACTATAATCTATATTACCCTATGAAATATGCAAATCTAAGATGACCCAACATTATAAAAAAAATTATGATTACTAGAAAATATCACGTCTATGTATCATGGAAAGATCTGATACCAGAACTACAAAGTTAAGCACATTAAAAAAAGTGCAAGACATACAAGTTCACCTACGTTTTGGTTGATCAAGACGATGGCAATATCATCTCGGTTGACAAAATTCTTGAAGTGTTCTTCCAATTCACTAACGCTGGTATCTGTAAACAAAAAGTTGGTGACGTATAATCTCTAAGTCAGTAAAAAAAACATAGTAAAAGCTTTATAAAGTCACATAGTAAAACCTTTAATCTAAAATTGAAGCTATTAACTTGAACTTATTGAGTACAAGTTTCTCCCTTTTAATAATGCAATATCAAAAGAAGAATATATGTCATTATATCATTCGGGTTCCAATGTTGAACGCGATGCACTAATCACAATACATTTTATCAAAGTTTTTTTTACTAACGTTACCTTGGTCTGGGTATAAAAGAGCAAGATCACCTGATCAGCTCATTCATGCTGTTGCTGTGCTACATACAACACCTAGCCATGTCCACAATAAGTAATCAAAATGTCCTGAATTGCATAATAGGCCTCGTGATAACGAACGCAACTTACTTTTATCTACTACAAAGAAATTCGGGTTTCGGTGCTTGTTGAGCTCACCGATACCACCAAGGAGGAATCCAGTGCACGTATCCTGAAACGACAACATAATTATTAGAACTGAGGTTCAGGGAAAAATGTACACAAACGATAGATTATGAGAATATGTGAGGGTAAATCTATGAAAACGATATTTTAAGAACGAATCTCAATTAGAATTCCTGGTTATCTGTCAGATTTGATAAGCCATTCAGTTCTTTATCTAAATTGATTCATTACATTGAATAATTGCCTAATCACATAGTGCATAATACATACAAATATTGTATGGCGTGATTTTTATTTTCATTTTTTTTATTTCTTTTTTTCTTTTTTGAAGTTTATCTTACAAAAAAAAACATGAAATGTCTTGCATATTCTATTCAACATTTTCCATTCACTCTCCTTAATCGATGAATCAGACAAGGCGTCTGTGGTGGCGAACTTATACCCTTACACAGTCCGAACGATTCATTCCCTAGTGTCTGTACCGACCATTTAGTAGTTATAGAAATTTGATACAAGGTTCGGGGCTCTGAGCTGCTCGTTCCAGCAGGCAGTCAATAAGTACTAAGTTAGTTAGTAGGCTACAATTATCACTAGTTATAGTATAGTTTAGAGTATATACCCCCAACTTTAATCTGGTCCAAAGACACCTTGCTAGCGACACTGATGGTATAAACAGCTAGATCTGAGCAAAAGGTAACCAGTCTGATATAGGAGTGTATGACTACTCTGCATTGGTGTATTCACGACTTGCATACACCAGCCATATTGGATATTCTGTATCTCAGAACGAGGCCTACAACCCTCTGGATTTACCACTAGTGTTGAGCCTACCTGCGATAAAAGGGCAGAAATGATTCTCAACAGCTAAATAACATTAAAAATGTTAGTCATCCTATCTGAAGTTGTAGAACCTTTACTTGTGCACAAATTTATCACTAAATTTATTGGATGTTGAAGGAGTTATGAGAAGTCTAATCACATATAAGGTTATAGAGAAATTAGACATAGTCATAGGGGAGCCACTGTTACTTATACATTTTATGGGTGGGACATTACTACAAACGTCACTGACTTAAGGAGTTTAGTGTCGCAAACAGTGAAGACTAGGTAATAAGTAGTCGTGATTAGAATTATCTACCTATGTAAAGTGAAGAAAATATCGATGAATGTCAAATCATTGCGACTGAAAAATGGCAGAAATGTATATAGCAATATCTCATGTTTTACAGTTCATGCAATGATTTTACTGCACTTTTCTCTGTGGTTCTGTTATTAGCATGGTAACATACAGCTGCGACTTCAATGACCGTACTGAATGTGATGTATAAATTACTAAATTGTGTTGTAAATCATCTAAATTTGACCTGCCAAGGAACTGATTGTACATAAGGAATATCTGTATTGTATTGTTGAGCTACCTATTTTTTTTTGTATAAAATAGCAATAGTAGTATGTGGAATTATCTTAGACACAGGTATTGATGTAACAATAACTGAACAGAGTGTATAAGAAAAGGAAATGTACTGTAAATTGTTTTGCCATTGGACAGCGAGGGCTAGAACATCAGCGTTATCTTTGTTGCTGAAGCCTAATACTGTATAATCTTTCCTGAATAAAAAAAGCAACAAACAAACAAAAAACGGCCATGTCGCCGTGTCAAATTTAGGGGTCTAGGGCCAGTATATTCTATCAACGATAGTACTAAGGAAAGATTAATGATTGCATTACGTTTCACTGTGACTTCATCGATAGCGGCGCCGTCAATGAGAATCCCTGGGTTTATCAAGGGAAAAAATAAGCTCCCAAAAATATGAACGAATAATTTTTTTTACAGTAAGTTTATTGGTTAATTTATTATGCATATTCATTTTTGATTCATTTCAAAATCACAATCATGTGGCACATTGGCAGACTTCTTTTGTCTTGATTCTTATTTTGGTGAACTTCTAATGAAATGGAAATACCTCTCTACCTTATTGATTAAGAAAAAATGTCCTATTCTTGATAGTTGGTGATGAACCAAAATATTTCTTTTAAACGCAATGCAATCTAAAAGTAACTTGCAATATGTCAGTCAATAATCAAATTATGAAACAAAAATGAGATTTCAATTTCCATTCGTTTTAAAGCCTGAAAAGCATAATTTTTAGTTGTAATATCACAACAAATGTCAGGGGTGCCGATAATACACGCCAGCCGATAATACACGTCATTACTCTACTGCCTAATCAGCTGTCAGTGTCGCCTATCATATGCCTATGCCATAGGCATAGAATATTTAACAACTTGTAGCAATCATGTCAAACTAACAGTAGGCCTACCAGATAATTCCTTAATACAGAACTCACCTCATCTCCTATAACTGCCATAAGGCGTCCTTTTGCTGCTGAATGTGACATGTCGATTGAGCGTGTTGATCTGAATCAAAATATTTTAGACTTGAAGTTGAATCGAGACGGTCGACTTGCGACTCGGCTGCCGGACTGGCTTTGAGCCGTCAGTCAAAAAGCACATAATTAGAGGTTTCTATTCGTACTTTCACGATAATTTTACCATAAACATCACTAATTACATTATACAGACACGTTGCATTGTTTATTATAAAGAATATAGCCAATTATTTGTAGTAATTTGCATTTTCTTGCTTGTGCTCACTTACCTTCGGCAAATTTGACCGGAAGTTACTGAATCACATGACACACCTGTACAGAATAATTTCCTATGGAATATTGAGTCCTTAATTTTGGCAGTTTAATGCAGGAACACGTAGGTACACATTTAAATGATTATCTAAAATGTTTCTGGAGATACGTCTTTGTTTTGACTATTTGTTTTATAATCTAAAATTCAGAATCTATTCCCTAGCGGTTGTTTGTGGAATAAGCAAAAATGTTAATACACCAGATGGCAGCAGGTGCGCGCGGTTCCCGCCTCTGGGTGACCGGGTAACATTGAAAACTAAGGCATGTTGGTTACAGGGAAACACAGGCACCGTAAACGCGTCCATGCTGGCCTTACTGGTAGTACAGGGGCGGATACAGGATTTCAGAAAGGGGGGGGGGGGGGGGGGGTCCACATATAGGTTAAGTACTAAAACCGCGTGCATTCGCGGGCGCACACACAATGTTTTTTTTCTCTCTGGCAAGTTGAGGTGCCTCACAAATGGGGGGCGGGGGGTGGGGGGAGGGGGGGGGTGGGGGGTCTGGACCCCCTGGACCCCCCCCCCCCCCCCCTGGATCCGCCCCTGTAGTAAGGGTAAAAGAGGTTGGTAACTGACAATTTCCACTGTACACTGGGCAGGTAAACAAAACCTACTATCTATAAATAGGGGTAATTAGGGTATTTTCGCGCAGGGTTCTAATTTCACGCACCACACTAGCTTTGAGCCTAACATTTTTACAAATAAGGAAAATGGTGATGTTCTTTTTGGAAAATGTGCAGTGCTGTCTAAAATTAATTCCCCATTGGCATGATATGAATATAGCAGGGGCGGATACAGGATTTTCGAAAGGGGGGGGGGTCAGCATAAAGGCTAAGTACTAAAACCGTGTGCAATTGCACATACGCGAGGGGCATTTTCCCCTCTTTTTGAAGTTTAGGGGTCCTCCAAAAGGGGGGAGGGGGTCAGGACCCCCTTGACCCCCACCCTGGATCCGCCCCTGTATAGGATCATTAGAAAGATAGATTGAAAATATGTCAATAATTATACCATAAAATGGTATAATTATTAACAAATATTATTTTTCAATCGAGACTGAATTATTCAGAATCACAAAAAGAATATCTGTAATGAATCTTACATGAATAGAAAGGGATATTGAAACCAAACCTAAAATCGAAATATCATACAGAAATTGTTTTTAATAAGGGATGAGATATCATTTTGGTAGCATTTTAGGCTTAATTTCATACACATAACGTCCTAATTTCGCACATAAAAAGCCTATGTTTTGTATAGAAATGCGCGAAATTAGGCACTAGCAGTCCTAAAATAAGATATTTCTTTCTGTAACTTAAATATTCAATCAATTTTAGCCAGTTTGATATAATAATGCATGGTTCTACATTATTTGAAATGAGCATGTCAGTATACTAACAATACCGGAGTTTTTATTTAAAATCTTTGTAATTGTTGTTCATTTTGTGATATTTGTCAGATTTGTCAGCTAGATTCTAGATTGTTGTTGTATCTCTGACTGGTTTTATTAGCTTACTGAAGATGGTGCTGTAGGTTGTAGTACAAGTAAAGGTTCGCGGTGGCCGCCGATAGCAGTGGTGCTGTCTGGTGGACACTACATTCCTCCACACCAAATATGTTTCTCATGTCAATGAAAACATTTTCTTACTAAAGCTTAGTTTCTTTAAGTTACTTAAAATGTTACTCATTACTTAGAGATGTAACATGATGGTAACTTAATAAATGTCTCTTAGTGAATGTCTTTTTGTAAATGTCTTTTTCTTCTCTTCTTCCACGCAAAAGTCTTTGATGTTAAGAACTTTTACCTTATAGTTATACTGAGCATAATACATTTTTTTTAAAAGATGTTACACATTACACTCAACAGTCTTTGTTTAACCTTCACTTGGTACCAACCACATAGTCTTTGAATCTCAAAGGTGTGGCTCTGGACCGCACTGGTCTCTGTGATGCAGCTGGCTCGGGCAGAACACCTCTCGCAGGTGTCCCAGAATGAACACCTCTTATAGGCGTCCCAGGATGAACACCTCTCATAGGCGCTTCCTGCTGAACACCTCTCGTAGGCGTTCCCGGTGTAGGGGTAGGGCTATGAACACTCGCTCCAGGGACCCTGATGTCTGTGGTTGGTCTCAGTGATGCTGGCACCTCACTCGGGAGGCCAGCGCTGGGTAGCACAGGCAGAATACCAGGTGGCACATGGGGTGGCACCGCTGGGGTATAGTTAGGACACTATCCTGCAAACAGATGCTATCCAACAAATGTTTGTGGTTTAGTGACTTTTTGTAGGATAGCATCCCCACAGGACGCTGAGCTACAAACAGATGCTAAACCAAAAATATTTTAAGGATAGCATCTTTCCAAAAATAGACACTAAGCCATAGATATTTGTAGCTTAGCATCCTTTTGTGACTTAGCATCACCACAAGATGCTAACACTGCACGAACTTTGGAATTTACTTTGTTTTACAAATTGTGGAAAGGTCATGGAATTTTTGGTAAAGATAAACTCCTACCCTTTAAACATCATTACTTGTCTTTACAAGAAAATCATATTTAAGGTCTGTCAAAAGTTCATTAAATAATGTCAGGATGTTTTCCATAGTACTTACATTATTCAGTAAAGTAAAGTCAACATTTCAGTCAGGTTTACTGTCCCACCTAAAAATCCATAGTGGATTTTCAATTCTCATTGCATCTTTACATCATTGAGTAAAGGCTTCCCAATAAAGAATCATATTTACTTACAATAAGTTTGGTGCAAAGTTTCATATCATGACATTTACTTTTTCAGTAAATACCATTTTTCTGAGTTTTACATTCTTCCATTAGAGGGCACCACATGCCGATTTGCAATATTTTTGCACATTTTATGCATTAATCTATATTTATTGTTAAAAATAAAGAGATATCTTGAGAAATTATAATTATAATCATAAAATGACACCTTCTAGGAATAAAAAATTAGATTAAAGTGAACATGACTCTTGATTTTTATCCTAAGGTCTTTTAGAAGTACAATCTCTACACCTATCCAATATACTAGCACATGTACATGCACCTTTAGATGTTTTAATGTGCCTATTATGTTTTTTAATATATAGCCAAAATCCCAAAACCATAACATCACCTTTGCAGTTGTCAATGGTGCTGCTGGTAGGGTGTATATTAGTGATCTTTGCTAAAAGAAAATAGTAATAGTGTCATGTTTACTTTCAGTATTTTTGTGTAAAGATGAGTAAAGGTATATTACATGACCTTTACATTTTCAGTAAAGATCAGTTTCTTAATTCAGGTTTTGTTTCATAGGGGGCACCACATACTTATTTCTGTTAAGTAGGAAAAACTTTTTTTAAGAATCAATGATTTTGTTTACATTTTCTTTGTACAAAATGCAACACAGCCTTGGTTTACAAGAACATATATCGAGCAATCATTATTTAAAAATTGGTTAAAAAAATCACTGCAAAAAATGGTTTAAGATCAATTTTCAAAAGCGTGTTATGGATAAACACCTTTTCTGTTTTGAATGTTGAGTATAGGCTTCCAGCCAGATGCCTGCCATCGGTGTAACCAATACACATGCAATCTGTTCTACATGGCCTAAGACTGAATTTACTTTACACCAGGGTAAACTTCAATGGATGGGTTTCATGCACAGAAATTGTAATTTTCTGGCTAAAGAAATATTTACTCAGAAACTGAGTAAAATGACATGAAACTTTGTCTTTCAAAGTAAAGTTCTAAATACATGTTGATGTATTTACTGATACTCATTAAAACCCCCTAAACCCCCACTAAACAATTAATAGCATTTACTGCAATTTGATAGGGAACTGATGGTCTGTAAATCTGCTTAAAGCTGCCTATAGAAATGTCAAAATATGTCAGGCTTGTAAAGGTCCTGTAAATCTGATATCAAGTAAATCTGCTTAAACCTGATCTACTCAAGCACATTTACTTGTTTTGAAACATCTTTACTAAGACTTGAAGATGATTCAAGTTAACATCAAAGAAAATGTCAGTTACTTTTACAAACCTTTACATGTTACATGTTATAAGCACCTTTACACATCTTTAAACAAAAATGCAAGGAGAGCCATTACACCTTTGATATGCAATTTAAAGATCTGTAAAGTTTCAACTTTAAGACCTTTACATTTTCAGGCCAAGTTGAAGTAAATGTCTGGTAATGATCCTTAAATATGGCCATTACTGTGATATCCTGTAAAAGTTCAGGCCTTGTAAATCCAAAAATTCGTGCAGTGTAAGCTACAAACAGATCTGCTAAGTCACAAATATTTGCAGGATGGCATCTCTACAAAGCTATATTAAAATATTATACAGCACAGTTACCTTTTCTGTAGTATTGATAGGGGGTGTCAGGTCTTTTATGTATTATGTGTTTGGAAATTTAAAGTGGTGAGTTCTTTGTGGGGATCCTTTAAATGAATTAGATTTCCTGAATAAAAGATTCCTTTCAATTCAATTGCAGTTGAATTAGGCACTATCACAAAAGAATATATCATTGTTCTTGTTTCATAATTTTGTACTGACGCAGATGGCCAGTCCATGCTCTGTTAGCTTAACGTAGTGTTTACACCAGCGCACACCTTAGCTATAACTCCTTGTCAAAGTGTCTAGGAGTAAGGGAGGAGTCTAGGTATGACGTGTACACTATCACCATACAAAAGGGGAGTACATCGCCCAGGCTAAGTCAGAGTTAGCTGAACGTTGTTGTGAGTAACCATCCTGGAAAGGTTGTTCTAGAAGCTGAGTCCATGATCTGGAATAGAAACTGATAGACTGTTTAGTAGGCAGGAGTGTTGACTGAGTGTGTTTGAGGAGATTCCATACTTGGAGCTGTTCATTGTCAATTTAGATCTTTTCATGGAACTACAATATGCAGAAAATAAATAAAGAACATCCTTTCATGTGAGTGTTATGTCTTACATGTATTGGACGACAGCAGTCAAACGAGGCAGAGACTGCTATAGGAGCTAGCTATTATCAATAAGGCAAAACAACTAATAAAGTACACCTAACATGAACGGATAATTAACCTACTATAGTTTATTTTGCTTATCATGGCCAAAAATACAGAGGGCATGTTGCAAACCACTACTACTGATAGTACCACTACTGCCTAGTAGTAATTTGATAACATGACTAGCCGAGGCTTGAACCCCAGATCCCTCACATATGAAGCTTGTGCTCTACCAATGAGCTATGGAGGCCTGTAGGTAGACAGAGCCCAGCTTTGCTCCTTAACTGAATAATTAAGGGTATGAAAGTACTGACCTAATATCTGTCTAATGTTGAACACCTGTATAGTAGTACTGATCCTACTCATTGGTGCTGACTGTGTCAGCATGCACCTCATGCAGTCCAAGTTAGCTCAGTTGGTTAGGCTTCTACCTTGAATATGGAGGAGGTGGGTTCTAATCCCAAAGTGTCCATTTTTCTTTTTCATACAGTATACAATTCCCAAATACAGTATATAACTTTGAGGCTAATTTCAGTAATAAATACAGTTATATACTGTAAATTGCAATGATATTATGGCAGATTGCCGTAAAATAAAACATGGTATTATACTGTTGAGGTTTACAGTATATAACTGTCAAAGTTTTGGGTTTTTAACAGTGAAGATTGAAATAAGTGGCATCTGAAGGCAACTCTGAAACGTGTGTGCTTAGAGAGCTGGGATAACACTTGAGCGTGTAAGCAGAGATAGATAGGTGACTTGAGATAGGAGTACTGGTTCATGAGGAGTAGAGCAGACAATCTCTAAGACTGGCATTGGTCAAATGAAGCTCAGTTGCTTATATCATTGCATTCGGACTAAATAAACATTGACCTTTCACACAAGTGTTCTCTGTTGTCCCTGAATCAGGAACTAGTTTCTAGGATAATTACTGATTGTAAGAAGATGGAAGACTGCAATCGCCAACGGCTTTATTGGAAATTATCACATGGAGTCTTAGTGGAATGTAGACTAACCTTTTGTGCGTAAAGTAAACCCCATAGTTCAGTAGTGTTTAGAATCCACCTTCAACCTCTCACATATATGTTACATACTTCGACCTATACTATATGTTCCAATGTAAAACAAAGGCCACAACATATTTCATCTAAGCATCACAATAGGGCCAATCCCTCGATCAAAGGGAGTCTACAGAACGACAGCACATAACCATGCTCACGAACGGCAGATGGGAATATACATGAGATTAACATAAAGTAAGTAATTGACACATTAAAATTATAGTATATCAAATTTGCCAATTCATCATGGATCACATTATCTTTTATTCCTGTTTTGTTTGCCGGGTACATATAAAGATCCGAAAATTTGGGGCAAGATCAATGGATTGTATCACCAGCAGCTTTAGAGGATAGTTTAATTCCTAGGTTGCAGCAGGGGCGGATCCGGAGTCAGTGCTCTAGGGGGGGGGGGGGGGGGGCAAACCTAGACCCCCTTATAAAAATGCAAAATAAAACACCAAATTTACACAGGTCTTCTAATTTTAAGATGCCAAAATTTAGTCTCCCAGGTCTAGGTGGGGGGGGGGGGGGGGCAATTGCCCCCCCCCCCGATCCACCACTGGGTGGACATGGCAAACAACAAAGCATAGTGGATTTATAGCCTTAGTCTAGGCGCCCAGGGTGTACTGAAGTAAATGTGAGTAGCAAGGCAGACATCAAGATAATATAGAACTGCATGCGCAGTCTGTGATAAGAATTGAGTGAAAGTATAACTCTAGCATGTGCGGATTTTACTGACAACTGTTATGTGATGTGGGTGGTTCATCGAGAGCACTATGTATGTCCAGCTACCATAAAGGATGCATTGTCTAATAAACTTGCTATAGCTCTGCAAGCAAGTGATCTTTATTTGGACTTAAATCCCCAGATAAGGATAAACCTACCCTAAGGCAAGTAGCATCAGCAGTACGAATGATACCATCAGGGAACATTGTGAGTATTTATGAACAGCTAAAGCAAAATCTCGATGTCCAATTGAGAAGCAATTGAAAAAAAGAAGATAAACTGTACTGACGCGAGGTCAGGCCAGGCTTTAACTTAGCTGTTCTAGTGTTAGACTAAGAATCTGGGCTAAGAGTTGACACTCAATGTTGATGGGGAGTGTGTGAGGGGACATCAGGTAGGTAGAACCAATCATATATAAGTTGCAATCCACGCACTAGCCAGCAGAAGGCTACTCACTTTATATATATATATATATATATATATATATATATATATATATGAAGCATCTCTTCGTATACATAAAATTCTTACGACGAGTATGAGAACCATAATATTTACAAAATTATTGGATGAACGAATATGACAAACAAATAATACTATCATACCACAATTACATGTATACATACAGTTCACAATCAATATAACTATTGGTTTCTATAGTTGCTATAACAGTTTTAGAACACCTTTTTTAAATTCATGAATATTCGCAGCATTCTGAATTTCAGTGTTCAGCTTATTCCACATTATTAACTCCCCTATAATAAGGGCTTGTTGGATTAACATACTGGAAAGATCGGTACTGTTAAGCTAGGTTTTGGAGTTGGAATTGAAGCGGATAGACTGTTTGTTGAGCTGGAGTGTTGGCTGGGTGTGGTTGAATGGACGTTACCCCTTTGGATTGTTCATTGTCAACGGGAGATCCTGACTAGCAAATGTACATGAACTACATTATGGATTGGACGCACAGTCTGATCGGTGAGACCATTATTGGAGAGCTAGCTAATATCCATGGGCATAAACAAAATAACATTTAATAGCACCCCTAACATCAACAGGATATTTTACCTCTGTAGTTCAAAACGACAAGTAATAATAACTTGAACAGCAAGAGCTAGCAAACAACTCTTTAATAGACACATACATATAAACACCTCATCATAAAAACAGACTAAAGTTCAGTATGTACTTGATTTTGGAATGAATCAAACTAATCTGATTCCCATGTTACCATGCCACTGGAAGAACATGTAATTACATGAAGTTGCTAATAAATATATTTTCAAAAAAAAAAAAAAATCCATTTCAATGTCGATCTTTGCTATATCTGAAGCACACCATTTCTTCTGGTTCAACTTTTAGAACTGGCCTAAAAAGAGCATGGATGCCCATGAATAATGGTGTGAGACTTATGTTTTGTAGTGTGGGTAAATGAAGATTTGGAGACAGGAGATGTTCTTAGTGGTTGCATGGTGTGTTGTCTTCAGCTGCCGGACCCAGAGTGTCCCTACAGTAGGGGTGCACCTTCCCACCTATTTTCCATTCACCTAACAGAGGTTGCGAATCTCATCCGCGAGAATTGCCGAGATAAAGGGGTTCCGGTCATTTTGTTCACTTAATCAAGTCATTTTCAAAGAAGTATCATAAAGTTATTATTTTGAAATTGTGCACATTTCCTCATAATGCAATATATGTGAGCTATTTTCTATTTCAACCATTTTGATGATTAACATTATGTGGTTCTTTTTTCAAAACGGTGCTCTTCCTTTACATTAGATTATAGAAGAAAATAGGTTGATGAAGCCAGGTCCCTAAAATCTGTCAAAATGCAATACATTTCCAAAAAAGTGTTTTAACAATTTAATCTTTTGCATATCAGTAGCAGGGATCCTAATTGAAATATTTTGTACTTTTATCAGACTATTTCATACCATACATTAACTAATAGAGGAGTTTAAAGTAAACAAAAACCCCTTTCGCGCTAGGCATTATGGGCTACCTCTTCCAGGTGAATGATATATGATTGGCCCTATTTGTATATCCGGTTGGTAGACCATTGGCCCCTCGTCACATTGGCCCCTCGTCACATTGGCCCCCTGTAGTGGATGATTGGCCCCTCTTCTAAAGACCATTGGCCCCTCGTCACATTGGCCCCTCGTCACTATGGCCCCCTGTAATGGATGATTGGCCCCCCTCTTCTGAAGACCATTGGCCCCTCGTCACATTGGCCCCTCATCACTATGGCCCCCTGTAGTGCATGATTGGCCCCTCTTCTGAAGACCATTGGCCCCTCATCACATTGGCCCCTCATCACTATGGCATACTGGGATAAAGCTGTGATATGAAATAACATTTTTATGTATAACCCTTTCCTGACGGCCTCATAGGAAATCAATCATATATGATCAATGGTTAGTAATTATGCTATAATTTCTATAATTTTTGTATTCCAAGGTTAATTTTTGAAATGTTTATATAAGATGTTGTAATATACGTATAGGGAGGCATATTTTACTCAATAATATTTCAACATTAATTTTGTGACACTTTGATGTGAGGTAGGTTTGAAAATTTTTGCATTTTATTAAAAAGACCACATTCATTCACCAATAAAAATTACAGTATTTAGAGTAAAAGAGTTTTTTTAATCATTCAAAATATCTTATTTTCTCTCAAACTGATTGTAACATATGCAACATATTCACTGATATATATCTTATATATAGGTTTGAGCAAGATTTAATTTCTTTAGTTTGGTTTGAAAATAATTCTCCTTCATTGGACTACAAAATGGCCATAAATGAGCCATTTTCATACAAATTCAAGATGGCCGCTCATGAAGCTGCACATCTAAGAGATTTGAGCCTTTAAATTTTAGATATGCTTTAGCTTTGCACAACCAATCACCGAACTGACCTCAATGATAGTTTTGTTAATTTGGCCTTAACATTTTGCAAAATCACTACTTTAATAGCATATATTACCAAGAATAACTGAATAATGCGAATTTCATGAATTTTTAGAGCATGACATGGTTAGATTCTTGTTGACATATAGTACATGAAAAATAAAACAAGGAAATAACATGGACGGAGAACAACTTTATAATTCACCTTTTTTCCTCTAAAATCAATATTTCTTCAGAATTTTGGGGATATATGATCAAATTAACTTAGAAATACAGATTATCTCAGAAATTTCATAGCTTTACAAAATGTTCCATGGTTACCATGGCAACCAAAATAAATGATGGAAATATATTTTCTAAATCCTGTAATAATATGTTATATAATGGTATAATAATTTGTGGTTTTAACTCTTTTATAATATCAAAATTTAAAAATGAAATTCTGCATGCTTATTCTCCTAAAGAAAATCCGTTTTGGCGCCGTCAGGAAATGGATAATAACTGTGTATTATTATGAATCAGTGAATGTGTAGTCGTAAAGTTGTACATATGACTGTGCATTATGAACATGTGATATGTGTTGGTAAGCATTAAGTTATTATTGAATAAATTGATCAACTCACAAATGTGCCATTCTTCTTAATGTCATTCAAAAATCATCAAATATAATTATCAAATCTACTTAGATCTAAATATAATGGGGGGGGGGGAATGGTGTAAGGGGCCAATGGTCCATCTCAAGAGGGGCCAATGGTCTAAGGGGGCCAATGGTCTAAGGGGGCCAATGGTCCATCTCGAGGGGCCAATGGTCTAAGGGGCCAATGGTCTAAGGGGGCCAATGGTCCATCTCAAGAGGGGCCAATCGCCCACTTTTACGGGGGCCAATAGTCTAAACACCGTATATCCCTAAGGGGTCCTGTGGCTTGCCGCGCACGGCATGTAGCCGGCCACGTTGTTACTTGTGCTGAGTAGTTTATCTGCCTAATAAAGAAGATAACAAGTATACTACTATCTTCCTACTCCTTCCACTGCCACGCTACCATAAACTATATGATGTAGTACCTTATATACATATTATAGGCCTTCTAATAACTGGTCTTTAATAGATTTGGTAAATAGTTGTAATTGTGAGAGGGAGGATATGCCATGCCTAAACTTAGGTATGGCAGGGGAATACACTGGTATCAATATAACAGTTAGGTAATACTCCATGAGGTCATTTTTTATGGTTGGCTGAAAACTGCATGTAAAGAGAAAGTACTTGGTATGCACTGATGCGTGGAGAGGTCTCGACGCATGCGCGGCGGGAGTCCCGGTTGACCTACTTTGGTTAGATCCATCACGACTCCGTCAGTTAGTGGGATCATGGGCTCCAGGCAGCACGAAACAGGTGAGTTCTGTACTGCTGCTACTACTACTACTCTTTATCCTACTGCTACTATGTAATGGATTAAGAATTAATCAAGTATTAGTTACATTTAACATGGGGTACACATGTATACAAAGAGTTATCTGCTCACCTGCCCTGACCTGCCAAAATAACTCCAGGGCTTCAGACACACCTCTCAGACTACCACTACTTTCCCACCCTATGAGTATCAGTATTCTCATAGTGATATGCTGGAGGTTAGACAGGGTACACTCGACGTTTGCACAACGGCGTTTGGCATAGAGGTTCTACTTGACTGGTTTTGTAAACAAAGCAAGTATATGTATGCTTAGATCCCAATATACAACACGACTGAAAAGCAATAAGGAAATGTCATATGTTTTATGATTGTAGATATTAGTTTTGTGTTTGTTGTCATTCAAAACATGGTTTTGTCCAGGAATAGAAAGAACATTACTTCTTGCCCATACAGTGGTGTGTTGGGATGGGAGCATATCCATAGTTATTAGGGAATTACTAGTTATAGCAGGTTACCATTTGATATAAATATCAGAAAAGCTTCTTAAATATAAGCAAGATTCAGGGAATACATAATATTATATATATATATATATATATATATATATATATATATATAGTACATCAGGGGCGGATCCAGGGGGGGGGGACTAACTGTTCTATTGATACCAGTGTATTCCCCTACCATACCTAAGTTTAAGCATGGCATTTCCTCCCTCCCCCCTTTTGGTGCATCCCTAAATTATAAAAGAGGGGGAAATGTTGCTCGTGTATGCACAAATGTACGCTGTTTCAGTACTTAGCCTTTATACCGACTCCCCGCCACTTTCGAAAATCCTGTATCCGCCCCTGCACATCCATTTTAAACACATGTATTAGTACTCTTTAGTCCCGACTAAAAGACATGTATGCAGTCATACCTGCACACTATTATGAATTCAAAATAATAAAATCAGTTACTGGGTAGCCTTCCTAATGTAAGGTTTTTTCCTGAGGCAATTCCTTTTAGATCTAGCTGTTTATTTAATCAATTTCACCTACCTACAGCAATCGTGAGATTCATTCCAGCTGAATTTGGAAACAATGAAAAATGGAAAACATCTCGAGCGAATAGTTATGAAACTTTTCGTGATTAAGTAGTAGTTATAACATAATACTTGTATGAAGTATATACCTATATGCCTATAGTGAGATGGGAATGGTTCATACAATGTTGACAACATTCAGTCTGCTCTTCCAGCATAGAGATGGCATTGTAAACAGTGCACTATTGACAAGTTGAGCTGCCTGATGTTTGCCGCCAATACTGAAGTTCTGAAGTTGTAGTCAGTGCATGGTTCTTTCAGCGTCATGGCAATTGGAGTGTCTGAATGTGTGCATCCAGCCACAAACTCACATTCAGTTATACATGTCTAAGCAAGGTCAAGAGGGGAAAAGGCAACTCCTTGTGTAAGCTTAGCTTTGTCATTTTTTGCCCCCCCAAATCTGGTATGTATTTATTCATTGGAACTAATTGACTCTTTGAATATATATATATATATATATGCCCATATGAATATTTCTAGTGTATATGAAGAGTACAATATTTCATATTCCCTTGAAATAATTCTGAGAAATAATTCAGTATAGTCTCGATAGTGGATTGGTGAAATATTGTGATTAATTGACAAGCAGACGTTGTCAGTGGATCATCATACGAAACCGCTGCAATTTTTGGGATTATACAATTCTAATTTTGGAGAATCTCCCATTTTTGAACCAATTATTTGTCTGTGAGCCTGACCATTACTTTGAGTTAGGTCGGTCGGCTAAACTGACTGGTCTGTTATTACAATGTTTCTGCTATCTGAATTGCTAGATCAAAACTCATTTAGTCTTTATAACCAGATAACTATATAGAGTAAATGCATCATTAGCCTTTCATAGTAACTAAGATCCTAAGGCACTCGAATAAATCATTAATCGTTGGTTTATTTTTTGAAGGTACTGTGACTTAGAGTTATAGCCCTTGCTGCCACACCCTTCGTCTATAAGGAAGCAAGACCTTTACGGCATAAAATAAAAATATGTGCGTGCGCGTGTATGTGTGCAGCCATTTGAACATGACAGTGTCAAGAAGTAAAGAGAAACGATAAGGAAATGTGAGAATACTGCATGGTAACGATGACATGCATATTTACAGATAAACTTAATGGGATCCTTCACTATGTAATAGGGGATGATCGGAATGGAGAGAGAAATGTGGGGATGAATGAGTATACTGGATGGGAGCAGAAAAGAGGAAAGGAAAGAGAAGGGACGAAAGGGATAGGAAGGCTGGATATAAAGTGAAAGGGACGGACAAAGGGAGGGAACTTGCGTTTGAAATGTATAGCCACCCAGATTGAAAAGTATAGCATCATATCAGATGAAAGGATGTTTTTTTAAACAAGTCCTTCAGAAGAGGAAGAGATGTACAAATCAAAATATAGTTCAAGCATGGGATGGGATAGGTAAAAGAAAGTGGATTGTCTTTGTGAATAGGTCCAATAGGTCCAAGCATGTATAAGCAATAGGACCAGGAACGAATTCTATATGAATTCTATATGAATACGCAGACACAATAACAAAGTATGCCGTAGGGATACAAAAGGAGTTGGAAAGTGAATCATTTCAATTCCATTTTATTCACCGATCCTGTAGACCCAGACTTCAAAATAGGTATTCCTTTGATGCCATCAACTTTACAAACATTGGGTGTGTACAGAACAGAACATTCACAGGAGCATTGTACTCTAATCAGGACATGTAACTTGCTCCTTAATACATATAATTATAGAGCCCAACATAGCCTTGGCCTGCCGGGATTATACCATGGAGCATTGTATGCTGATTGGTACAGTACGACACAGGTGTCTGGAGCCCTACTCAGGAGGAATCAATTGTCCTTGCTGTGTGCCTGGGGACAAGTTGGTTCCCCCCCATAGTGTACCAGGTGTCGATTTCCTCCGGGGACAAAGGTAGAATACACGGGAGAATACATCAACTTGCCAATAGGATCAACGTGGAGAACAATGCAGACAAATGGAGTTTTGGCGCCCCAATAAATAGAGTAACGTAAATGCGAGGTATACGGTTTTTTCATCTAGGACAGACATGAAGGGAAAAAATGATTGACTTCATCTCATTATTTTTTTTCTTACAGATATAACTTGGAAGGTCTGCGGTAGGTTACTAAAACTCCCTATCACTATATATCTAACTGCAATGCATTGCCTTACGCAGATGCCATTTGTATTACATATTTCAAGAGAGTTACCTATTTCATTTTGATCAAAACATTATTGCAGAGATGTAACAGTTTGAATGGAAGACTGCATAGGCAATAGGACTTGTAGTTTCTAACTTATGGTACACAGAAATGATAACAACATTAATGTGAGGATAAAGACTACGGTAAGTTCTAAAGTCAGTCGTTCAAAAGCAATTACAATGCGGGTCTCAGGAGTATACAGTGAAAGTTTATTCTATATGAATGGTATGGGAACATACAAATAAGTGCTTAACAACTATACCTACGTTAAAACAGATCAAAATACCGTTACACTTGTTTCATGAGTATACCATTAAAACGGAATAAACCAGTTTTATGATAGGAATGTTACCATCTCTTCAGCTTTTGGTTGGTTTAAGGTTTAAATGGTCAGGAAATAGCAGTTATATGAAGGGGTATAGTGATAGGTGGGTCAACAGTTCAACGTTCAACTCAGTCAGGAACTTGTCACCAACATTTGTGGCGAGGCACGACCGACGTGGTATATTTGCTTTCTTTCAGGCCATGACTAAACATAAGTTGTACATACTAACACTCAAATGAAAAAGTCAAAACGACGTTCAGGTTTACTGCGTCTCCTTTTCTTTGAAAGGATGGATTTAGCTCAGCCAGTCTACAAAATAAAACGCAAAATAGAGTGAGAGCGCTAATATACCTCACATTTTATACACTATTATTGAGAACTATAGTGGTAATAGAATTTTTGAAAATAGTTGAACATAGGGAGTATGAAAGTATTTCTTGCCCACCTTTTTTTCAACACTATTGAATAATGTTGCGCAATTAGGTTGAGGGGAGGTTTAATTCTTGGCCTTTTGACTTATAATTACATATTATTGCCATGAATGTATTTCCTTTTCGAATTTTACATATTTCAGTCGTATTTGAAAATAGATGAATTATTATTGTGTTTAGAGTGAACCTTTTTGCAGGATATACCAGATTTTCAATCATTTTACCTGTTTGGTATTACTGGCTCCTTTATGTTTATGGGAATTGTGATAGGCATTGCATTAGACTTTAAACCAGTGAGGTACTGTTATGTGGGATACATACCTGGGCCGTATGTAAAAGACAAATAAGGCTGGGGATGTGGGGAGGGGATTTGTTATTATTTACAACTGATAAGACGTCTCATCTTCATGCCATATAAACTCACTATTTCCCGGCACTTCCTGGCCTAGAGTTAAACCCCTTTCTGGTGTTGACAAAGAAGATGTACGACAAAGTGGAATTTATTGCTGCAGAGGCGTACCAGGACAGACTGGCACCACAAGAATACGAGGCAATTGTCAAAGTCTTGGTGAAAAAAGTTCCGTTTAAAGTTAAACTTTCCCAATGATGTTGTGGCAGACAGTGCTTGCCATACTTTGAACACGTTCCATGTACTGAGCGAAAATAAATACGCGGAGTACATGTCATTATTCTTTCTATTAATCTTGAGTGAAAATTGACTTCCAAAAGCGCGGCATTATGATTGCAAGAAAATGCTTACTATTGCTAGATGTGCGCAAAACTGTCACATTAATTGGGAACACTATCTATTCTGCCCTGGGGACGTGTAGGTATGGTGGGCGTTGTGCTATGGGTATACCGTACTCGGGAGTTTCGCACTGGGCGCGGCCATATTGTGTCACGTTGTACAATGGTACACTCCTCATTGGCTCACAGGTGGCGCTTGACCCCCGAAATCTATGGCGCCAAAGGACCACGCATGCGCAGACCTAAACTCCCGATTGAGGTATACACACAGGTGTGTCACGTGTACATAGATACCTATTAAGGCGCCGGCGAATGAAATCCACTGAATCAGAAAGTTGGCTTTGAAAACCGTCTCTTTGATACCCTTTAGTGTCATTAAAATGGCTTTGCTTCCCATCTTTACTGAAACCCCACCAACCTGTTTAATTCTAGCCTAGTTGAACACAATGAGTGAGTCAGAGCTAGTATGCTATACATCAAGATAGGATGTGGTATATGATATAGAAAGATACACGTCAGTGTAGTGGATAAGGGGAATGATGACATTAGGTTGTCATAGTCATGTACTGTGCAGACATTGGCCACGTTCCCAGCTTTGTGGACGACATTTCCGTATCTCCTACGGCACCTTCGGTCCGCCCAGCCTCCACAAATGAGCTTGTTTGTAACTTACCTCCCTTACACGTGGAACTTACTGGAATAGAACACATATACTGCAATAGAACACATGGGCATTAGAGATGAATTATAATTTACCATTACATACCAATATAATCGAAAAATATGATTCACGATTTAGATTGCCTTAAATATTCTAAGAACCTGGTGGAATGTAGAGGCCTAGGTGTATTGAAAATCCATAAGGCATGCAAAAGTCATGTTAATGTAAGTCGACCCACAATCAATCTTTGTACCTAAGCTAACATACCCAGGCAAGCACATGACGTTATTATAACGTTGCAGCAACGTTCTGTTTGGTACTGTTTTGGTTCTTGTTACGTTATTTTGATGGCTCCCAATAACGTTGCTGCGACCTCCCATTGCGACGTTGCACTGTGACGTTATAGAACGTTCTGGTTACGTTCTTCAGTTATGGTAGATTTTATTGTGGATTTTCAGGCAATATGAGTGATATTTTTTATTCATTGGGCTTGATTCATGAACTATACCTAGCATTTCATTCTATCTTCTATTTCCAAATAACTGATAATTTAGAGAGAGAAAAAGTAACCCTTTGTTGTATTCAATATGGAATGTGGTTAATAAATAAGAAACATTTAGAAAAGTAGGGCCTGGCTCCTGTGGGGATAGAACCATGGACATCTCACACACAAAGCAGGGAACTTACCACCGAGCTACTGAGGATTGCACTAGTAGTTGGGGTCAAGTCATTGCATTTATGATAGTACTACTACTATTAAGACAATAACTACTAGATTAGTCTATGTCATACATATATTCAGGTAATCTGATAGGAGTTATATCTAGACATTATAGTATGCATAACTATATGTATGTATGTATACATACATACATACACAGTTATGCATAATATCTATGTCTAGATAATATGTATGACATGGACATAATCATAGTAGTAACTATGTATGTATGTTGGTATACATACATAGTTATGGATAATATATGTCTATATATAACTATATATATATGTAGGCATGGACTCATAGCAGAAATTGTAGCAATAGTAGAAGTACTAGCATAAATCCAATTGCTTGACCTTACCAATCAGTGCAATCCTCAGTGGCTCTGTGGTAAGTTCCCTGCTTTCTGTGTGAGAGGTCCATGGTTCTATCCCCACAGGGGTCAGGCTTACATTTTCCAAACGTTTGTTATTTATTGACCACATTCCATATTGAATATAAGAAAGGGTAACCTTTTTTAATCTCTAAGTTATCATAGACCATTCAGTTATTATTGTCATATGGTTAGAAAAAATGATGCTAGAAAAAACACAATGAAACTTAACTGAAGGTCTCCTATATAATAAATTATATATATATATATATACATATACATATATAGGAGACCTTCACACTATGGTTAGGTCTCAACCATTATTATAATGTTCTGATTTGGTTAGGTTGAGACCTCACCAGAGCAGAACATTATTATAACATTCTGATTACATCAGGTCGAGACCTTACTAGAACAGATTGTTATTACAACATTCTGATTTCGTTAGGTTGAGACCTCACCAATAAATAACGTTACTGCTACATGCCATTTTAGTAAGTAAAACACTGACCAAAAAAGTATGGTCGCAGAACAGTTCTGTTACGTTGCAGCTTAGCTGGGTAATTATATCTTTCATTAAACTCTTTTAAATATGTCAATATTAGATTACACATGAAAGAATACTTTGTGAGAAGAAGTAAAGATATAATTGAGTTTCAGTTGTAAGATTCTAGTTTTTATTAGAGATAAATTATAATTTACCATTACATACCAATATAATAGAAAAATATGATTCATGATTTAGATTGCCTTAAATATTCTAAGAACCTGGTGGAATGTAGAGGCCTCTGTACATTGAAAATCCATAAGGCATGCACTGTGTCCCACAATACAAATGCACTGGGTTGGGTCAGGCAAAAAAGATTCATGCTCTTTGTGGTGTTTATGTGGGATACTTATGGACTACCTGTATGTGTGTGGATGAGGGGGTCCCCAAGTCACATATCAAATTTAACTCTAACGTCTCTGTGTTATTGGAGTATTCCTTGAGTATGGTAAACTGGAGGTACAGGGCTTCCCTAATGAACAACTTATGCCATTTTGCTAAATTGTGTAAGACTTATAGGTGCCCTGAGCACCTATAACTTTTCTACAAAACTTTAGCCCACAAACATCTTTTCCATAAATGCCCCCACATTTGTTCCCATAAGTGACTTATAAACTGGAAAATTCCACATTTAACACACAAATATCATGTGACAACCCTGAATGCCACATTTGCCTCACAGATATAGAAGTGGTTATCTATGAAAGTCACAGTTTTACCACATGTTCATGGTATAAAGCTACTTATGGAATACTTGTGTTTCTGCAAACTGAAAGCCCACAGATGCAATGTTGACTGTTCTATCCCGATGTTTCAATTTTACATCATACGCAATAGCCCAGATAGAACAGACTCCGTCCCCTGACAATGAATGGATTTAGACGTCAAAGGTCACCGACAGTAACCGCTTATTTTTACAGAGAAACTCGTTACATATAACTCGGGCATTAAATAAACTTGGAAAGATCAAAATAGAGACACAAATCTTTATACACCGTGGGGAATGGCTGGTATGGGCACCTTGCTGTTTATTATTGCCCTTTTCATCTATACCGAACATAGGCAATGCCCCATTTAAGAACACTCGGGAAATAGGAGCTGGTATCCTAACAATAACTCAACACAAACTTGTAGGCTGAGTACATGAAGTCTTACTACACCATTATAATAGAAAAATATGATTCACGATTTAGATTGCCGAAGATATTTTAAGAACTTGGTGGAATGTAGAGGCCTATGTATATTAAAAATCCATAAGGCATGCAAAAGTCATGTTAAAGTAAGTCGACCCACCATCAATCTTTGTACCTAAGCTAACATAATGATGTCTTTCATTAAACACTTTTAAATATGTCAATATTAGATTACACATGAACGAATACTTTGTGAGAAGAAGTAAAGATATAATTGAGTTTCAGTTGTAAGATTCTAGTTTTCTCTGTCCATTGTATTACGAATATCTCACTTCATCTCTTTATGTACCATCCCATGCATCTACACACGGTATGCATTTACATCCCATCAGATATATGACCATTTTAAGGAAATAACGGCTGAAAACTCCTGAAGATTAGAACACAATAAAATCCTTTAAAAAGCCGTTTTCCAACTTTGCTTACGATAAGGAACAATTTCTATCATAAAACAGTTTATGCTATAGAGATGGTTATCCTCTTTAGGATTATAATTATTGTCAACTGTGTTCATCCTATGAATATCAACAAAAAGGAAACTTTACGGAAAAAATCCTATAGATCTTTCTATTCAGGCAAGGAAACGACAAGATCTCGTTACCTCTCAAATAAAACTGTATTCGATTAAACTCGCAGAAAGAAGTGGTCTTCAGGCCAGGAAGTATTCAAAAGAAAAACAAAATACAAGCATTCTCAAAGAAAATTATAATTAGTTGCGTCGCAACAATAAGTGTGTCTGCTAGAATGCATTTTGATATATCTGGAGAAATTTAATCTTTATATGGTGATTCATTCCAATTAATTGTGGATATTTCAAAAGGAGAAGCCCACGGTAACCAGGAAACCTTTCTTGGTAAATGTTGTCAGGGAGCCGCCGTTGACACTTATGATAATTTCCTGCCCGGTTTTTTAATGTTCCTTTTAGCGCCTGCTTTTTGTTGTTGGCTATTCCGTTCATTGCCAACAATGGTACAGCAGAAGTAGGCTCTAAAAGGTTGTTCTAGAAATAACCAACAACATTTGGAAGTCATACAATGATGATGGAAAACACATATTATTTGAAATCTCTCCTACTTTTAATATTTAGAAATCCATTAATTTGGTGTGACAAAATTCTAAGAATTGATTCATTCCTTAAAATAGCAGTTATACAAAAACTAAAGGTATCATCTCATTTAAAACCAAAGGCAATAATGAAATGACAATAACCTATCCCTTTACTTTCCCACGACTGAAAGGAAAATATTTGTAAATTACCTCCACTTTTGAAAATGGTGATTCAGTGAACATTTTGAAACATCGATGAAAACATCTCAAATTCTTTCCCGCTACTCACCTTATTATTGTTGGCAAACCAGACATTCATTTTGAAGTTTGCCAGTAACATGAACTGTGTGAAAGTGACGATAATTGTGTAGGATGAGTAACCCCAATATTTAGAGATTTATCTTGTTGCCTGTTGCCCTCGCCCACCTACTACTATTGCGTGTGTACATCTTAAAATGATTTAAAAAGAGGCAAAAACAGTGGCCCTTTGTTGACGTAGACCTACGCAGTTGTGATTCTTTTCAGATAGAACTTACACCATTTAAACAAGATGCGGGGTCTATTGGTCTGTTATAACGCATGTCTACTGGGTGGTTTAAAAGCCCAGTGGGGGGTACTTAGACTATGGAAGTAGGAACCAACTATAAATCTAAAGAAACTGCTATTTTGTGATTTCATGTTCTCGAGAATAAACTACCATTATCTGACACCCCCCCCCCCCCCCTCCGGCACACACCTTTATCAGGATAGCTCTTCAGAAAGAGCATTTGCTGACAGATTTTCTGGTCACGATTTGATTTCTGAATAGCTGGTTTGAGAGCCATTCTTTCTTGAAAAATGGATTGATTATTTGACAGCCCCCTCCTTTCAAGCAAAAGTAGCAATTCACAGCGACAAACAGCCCATCGAGGGTCTGACCACAGTTTGTACTCATTCCTTCACCGAATAATCCAGGCCCGTATGCAGGGGGGGGGGGGGGGGGGTGGCCCTACCTAGACAAAAATGATAGTTTGTTGTCTGGCAAGCTGGTTTCATTAAGGGCTCGTATACCATTTAGGCCACCACCTGGGAGGTGTATCAAGAACTGAAAAAAAAACTCTTTTTTTTTAACATTTTAATTGATATTTAAGGTATTTGGACGCTCACGGCAGTACAATACAAACACCTTTACTTAGAATGGAGTATTATTACCTGAATAATCCAAGCAAATAGTGCTCAAATGTTCACATTTTTAAGTTTATCCACTAACACTAATCTCACAAATAGTAAATGTTGCACTGAAAAAATTAAGTCTTCTAAACTTGTCATTAACTTGTCTTCTTGTACAACTTTTGCCTTGTCAAATTGACAAGTTATGTGAAATTTGTTTTCCACTTTTTGAGGCCTCTTTGGCTCTCATTTAATTAAATCATTAACTCCCATTATCACCTACTTGTTCTTTAGAGATGAGATCCTAATGGTCCATTGAATTGTATATATGGGATAAACATTGTGTTACAGACATTGGAACTGAACTGCTGTAGAGTTGCAAATATATCTAAGCGGCCTTGGCTGGTCATAATTATGATTTTATTTTGAAATAGGTATTTACAAAGAACAATCCATAGTTCCTATTACAATTCTCTTGGAATTTTACATAAAATTTTTCCATTTTTGCTTCTTAATTGCAATGCTGAGCCCCCTATATCTAACCATCAGTACTATACACGTTTTTGACAAGTTACTGTCAAATTTATGACAAATATCTGACAATGTGGTTGTCAAACAATCTTTTATCTGGTAACAATTTCAAACTTGTCATTAACTTTGACAGTTTTTTGACGGGTTTAGCATCGTCCCATTTATTTAGTGTGTTGATTTTCTCCTAAAATGTGTGTGATTGTCTATACTTATCATTATATAGTGTGTTCGGTAGGAAAAACAGTTATTTTTCTTTTGGTACGTATGCATACACGATTTCTAAAATCATGAGAAGTAAAAGTTCCATTGCTATATATTATTGTATAAAATGAGACTATTTTACGTAAAATTATATTCAAGTCATGACAAGGTGCTAATAGGTTGCATGCATGATTTCGTCGAAGCAATGGCTGCTTCCTAAAAACAGCGGATTCCCACGGTATCGTCCATACATTATAAGGTCATTTGAGGAAAAAATATATGGAAGTAGTCACTTGTGGGTTTTTAGACAAAAAGGCCACCAGAAAATGACGGATAAAAACAAATGATCGCCCACATAAATATTTAGGAATTTGAATTATATTACGTGGATAAAGGTATATTCATCGAGCAGTGTTACCAGACCGGAATTAACGGACAGGGCTAGTTTAATATCCTAGAAATGGATTCAGGAAGAGAAGAGGTAATTGCACAATACGAAACAGTGCGTGACGAAACTACTTCCCTATAGACCATGTGAGAATGACATGTAAGCATGCTGGTAACACTTAAGAAAGCTTTCTTCTTTCACCACTATTCTATGTTTAACCCTCTAGTATCCCAATTGAGAGTTACATGAGGGAGGTTCTTCCCCGCATGTCTCATGAACCTGTATTCTTCAGACCGATTTTAATGCTGCCAACTTTGTACTGTTTCCCTCAAATATCTTATGAAACCATACTTGAAAGAGAATTGTTGAACCCTTTTAATGATGTATAACATGTCTAAACTTAACCTTGATTTCCTCTGCGACTTTTTAAACTCTGCAAAATCGGTTTGTGGAATATAGGTTTAAATATATCTGTATTATCCTGTATTGGCGGAGGCTAAGACGAAGATCCCTCCCGAGAGAACCTCATACCGTTAGGCTTCCCTGAACTGTGCAGGGCCCTTGAGGGACTTTGGAGGGAGTATAGAAACCAATTTCAAATAATAATAGTCTCATTACAATTACGTTATCTTTGCAATGTATTCTCCAAATTAAACAGTTTTACATGCAGTGTAACACCAAATCAACCCTACTATCGATTAACACGTCCTGTAGACTGTGACATAGCCCTAGCCACAGGTGCATGGAAATTAAGAAAGGCCATGTTACACAGTTTGATTTTAGGCTTTAGCCTAAGAGCACTGAGTCGTATACATACCTGTGGGCATTCGGGGATGTGGAGTAGGGTCCACAGGGGGGACACTGACTCTTAAAAGGTTACCGCCCTCTGCCAAGTTACCGCCCCTAGTTTTTGTGACTTACCACTCGGGGACTTTAGTTGGCCACCAATTATTTGGGGGGATACAGATCACCACCCCTAAAATGATGGTGGAATGAACAAAAGTCTTCTAAATTGCCTATGAAAGATTTTGATAACGTTTCCAATATATATGGCTGTTTCATATTATTGCTAGGAGGCGAACCCTGGCCGCCCGAGTCGGCAGTCGGACACGCTACCTATTAGGCCACTGCTGGTGTGGCCATGTGGAGGGGCCACACTGTGGGTAAGGGGGTCATTTTACTGGGTGACGGTGTTTTACATTTTATTTTACAGTGATTATATAAAAGTTGATATACCAGCATTTATCTAAACTGGAACTCTGCATTTGGCTCTATCCCACTCTGTGCCCACTTGTAGCTAGCATTGAACAGGTGGGGTTGAGTGAAGATTGGAAGTAGCGGCGTTTTAATATATGAAAGGTAACTAGAGACTAACTGCCCCTCATTTTTGATGTTCACCGCCTCCGCTTTGCGGGGCTGTTTAGCAGTAGGTGCCTTTTAAGACCCAAGTGCTCCCCCCCGAGGTAGGGTAGGCTGAGGCACGCCTCCCCAGGTGTTTTTATCGCCCATCTCCAGCAGACCATGATAGCCTTACCTGAGTGCACCCTGCCTTAAGACACGTGAAATGTAGACATATAGGCATACAGGTTGTAATAGTTGATTTCCTGACCGCGATACCCTAAGATACTTAGCATTAAGATGTCGGACTATTCCTGTTTGTACAGGTGGAGTTTATGTCAGGGATACTCAAATAAGACCTTTCAGAAAGGACACAAGTCAGGCTTATTTATAAGGTTTTAGCAGTTTTATATGGTAATGTGTCTACGGTATCCTAGGTGTTTTCTTCACTTGTTGTCAGTTTTTTTGTGGGCTTTTAGTGTACGTCTTACCAGTTACTTTGTGTTTAGCGCAACCAGCCCTGAAAACAGTTCATGGTAACTGCAATTTTATTGTTGAGACGACAAGGCAGTATTGCTTGGGTTGCCCCAAAATCCTATTAATCGGAATGGGAATGTGGGATTATTTTGTGCATATATAGGACATAATCTTAAACACCAACTTCTTTTAGCAAGTTGTGGACTACTCAAGGAGTATGATGCATGCAACATTGGTAATAATCCAAGTCTAGTCTTGATTAGTGAACAAGTGCTTCAACGCTGAGCTAACTTTTCTCCTAAGGATCAGGCGGCTTGCTTTAAAGAATCTATTGTAGTCCTTGCCAACTGAATTTCCATGCATGAATCTGAATAATTTGGACTATATCTCTCACTAAAGTAGCCAAACATTATACAGTATGTCTCCGTTGCTATGTAACTGATATGGATCACCTGTTGGGAGTTGTAGAGACCAGCAATTTCTACTTGAAGAATAGGGCTACTTAATCGACGTAATTTTTCCCAACGGGTTCCATGAGTTAATATGATTCCATCTAGAGTATAGATTGATAAGAATGTTTAGAGTTGCCCAATGCTTACAAATACTCTAAACAAACATTTTAGATAACACTGATCTATTTTCCAACAAGAATGTTAGATGTTTGTGTAGCAAAAGGATAATGCCTTTAACGTCTATATCGGTTTGTGATACGGATGGTCTGCAATTACAAAAGCTTGTAATGAACAATGGACCTTTAATTGTGGGGCTGGCTTTCTACTCTTTTTTTAGTCAGTTTTGCTTCCTAGACAATGGTCTTTCATAACAGAGATTATTTTTGATCAGAATTGGAGAGAACGAATAGAACTTGATATGTTAACTTGCATTAATAAAAAAGTGACGATTTTGCACTTACTCGAACCACTCAATGTCTAGATGTTTGAAAATAACAATTAGAATATTAGGTTTCCATCATGCACGATCTAACAGTGGCTCTGTTCAAAATTGAAACATGAGGTGTAGCGTGACAAATAATCAGCTGAATTTACCATCTTACCTCAAATTGTGTGTTTCTTAAATCCTCTGAAGGTCACGATTGCTGTAGTCATTTTCGTATTGTAAATGTACATTCAACACTTCCTGTTGGTGAATGGTAGAGCTGTGCTTTTCAGGTTCCTGGAAAACATATCCATTTCAATATATTAAATTCACATATATATCACGAGAAGGGGGTATAACCTAAAACTACGGAGAAATAATCTATATTATGGTATTCAATCAAAAGAACCCGTATTCATTTCCCAAAACATTTCTATAATATTAAGATCCTACTTACTTTACTATTATATTGCTGTTTAATGAAGGATCAGAATTACCTAATATTCATCTGTGGTTCAATGATATTGTTTAATGTCTTATAACCTTTAAGACAACTCTATTTGTGTAAAAAAAAAAAAAAAGAGGGTGAATTGCAGTGTCAAGGATAATGTGTCAAGAAAAAACTAAACCTTTCAGTGACGATTCCCTTGACAGACATGTTATCTAATGGCATTTGCATGATTTTAGGTCTTAATATATGATTAAATTGCCCATTAAAAACTTATACACTCATATAAATGATATAACAAAGTATATATTTTCGCCTGTGTGGTTTTGTATACATTGAAAATGCAATTTGAATAGTTATTTTATGAACTAGGGTATCATACCTTCTACTACGTGTTAAGACTTAGAGTTTTGACAGTTCTGAGATAACGTTAGTTTGAAGGGAAATATCTCAAGCATTTTATCATTCACATCCAAGTTTCTATTTAATAAGATCTAGAGACTAATGTTGAAAAAATACATTGCCCGTTTCCCCCCTTCTTAAAAACGCTGTTAAAACGAGATGTCCTCCATGCGACGCCATGTTTTTCCTCTGGTTTCAACCTTTCTCACCCTATAAGCAATGTCTATAGTGCTCCTGCCGGATTTATTTCCAGCACAGGGAACTAACATGGCAATTAATTTAAGTTTCAAAATGCAACTTTCTTCTTAATGCACCTAGATATATCAATTCTGAGAGGAAGAATTCTGAAACTGTTCATGGATTAAACAAAAAAAACGACGCACATCGACTTCACAAAGCTCGCCGGCATTACGTCCCCATATCTATGGTGCTTAGTCTTCAAGCAAAGATGTGCTTACAGGAAATACTTAACCCTGTTCAGCTTTGAGAATGAAGATGCGTGGCGGGAACTTTAGCACTTAAATACTTTAGGCTGGTCGTTGGCCCCACTCGCAGCTAGATAATCGCTCTGCGATTGGAGCTGACAACCAGCCTCTTGTTTAATATAAAACATTGTTTTTATGAACTCGAACTGAATGAAATAATCATGGTATCTTTCTTTCTATTTGCAGAACATTCGGATGTGCCTTTAAGGTAGCACAGACCCCTCAGCATGCGGCTTGGCATTGGACACGGGCCTCGGTTCCACCTGAACCTGTTCGGAGCCCGGTGCAGATGGCCATGCCTGCAGCAGACCACATCGAGCATCAGCTCGCGGTCTACCAACTCCAGTCTGCTAGACAATGACAATGACACCAACTCCTGGACATACATCCAGTATGCCAACAACTCCAACAGGAGCAGTGAACACAATGGTTCCACTCTCAATGACACTGAGCTCATCTCCCTAATCAACGAAGGGGTGGTCGAGGAGGCAGGTGATAATAGGGGAAGTAGACATTCGAATGATGAGGTAACATCAGGATTACCTCAGTGGCTGAATGCCAATGATAGACACACAAGGCGTGACGTGAGAACGCTCTTCCCAGAGGATGGTCTTCAGGACGGTAGTGGTGCATCTTTCGGCCATGATCTTAGTCAAGTGGGTGCAGTTGGAGAATGTCAGTATGTCAATGTGCCTTTGGTGAGGGAACAGAACGGAGAATGTGTACCTTTCTACACTGCAGGCAGAAGGTCAACCAGCAACACATCATCAAGCAGCCATGGAAGTAGAAGGCTAACTGAGCTGTTTGACCTCGAGCCCCAGCTAGACAATGTGGAGGGCAACAGTGACTGGGTTACTGGGGGAGATCATCCTTATGGCATACCCTCCACTCTTCTGGGTGGTGTCCTACTCAATCTGGACAACAGGCTTCGGCTCTCTTCCAATACAGAGTGGCAGAACTGGAGTGACTTCCTCACTTCAGCTCAGGACCCACCTGAAAATCCTTGGGAAGGTGCTCGCACTTACAGTGGCACATATGAGTCCATGTTGGGTGCCACATCAAACCGAAGTTCAGATGCTTCTGGGGCAGCATCAACTGCCAGCAATGACTTGAATAATAGCTTGAACAATGAAAATACATCTAATGAAATACCAGCTGGGGAGCTTAACAGCGAAGATGTTGGT
Source organism: Lepidonotus clava (assembly GCA_936440205.1). NCBI lineage: Eukaryota > Metazoa > Annelida > Polychaeta > Phyllodocida > Polynoidae > Lepidonotus > Lepidonotus clava. The sequence goes on along the minus strand of OW387150.1, from coordinate 28,198,887 downwards.
GATCTTTTACCCAATCTTTCTTTCCCAAGAGGTAGGTTTCTTCATCATGGGGGCTTACTGCATAGACATATGGCTCTGCCACCTCCACCATCATCAAGCTCTTCCACTCGTTCTAGTGGGAGTGGGTCAACTGGGAGACCTCGCCAGCAGGAATGGTATTTCTATGACCCTCGGCTTGTTTCTGAAGAGAGAACAGAGCGCGTCACTTTGGACACCAGTTTCCGTGGACTTCGCAATCGCTGTGTGATGTCCAGCATCATCCAGCCCCCAGCCTATGATGATATCGTCCAAACTGATGATGTCACAGGGGCTTCTGGGGCTGTTGAGGTTGATCCCCCTCCACCATACACAGAGATTGAGCCCTCACCAGAGACTGAACCCCCACCAAGCTATGACCAGTCTTTCGGACATACTCTTGCCTTTCCAACCTTTAACATTGGCCTACCCGTCAACCCGCTTGAACGGCGACTTGCTGCCAGTCTGTGTATGTCTCCCTTGGTAACGTCTATCCCAATGCCTGAACCTGACCTCCTCATGGACGTCAACATAGATGAGCTACTTGACGGTCCTCTGGAGGACAGGGAAGAGCCCAACCTGGAGAACAACAATGAATCAGGTACTTAGTTAACAAGGTTGTAAACACAAATGTTATTCAACATTTCCAAGCAATATACTTCGTAGCTGTATGCAAGCTCAGATCACTTATAATAGCCAAAGAAAATGGGAGGCAGACTACAGAGTTTCTCCAAATAACATCCTTGGTTCTTGCTTGAAATAGTGTGAACCTCCTTGGCCTTTGACCTGAGTCTGAATGTGGAAACACTTAGCTGTATACACCTTTCTCATGACCCTGCGCAGTGCAGTCCTACTGTCCAGCAGGCCCAGGTGAGGGGAACCATAGAGTCAGGTCACTGCACCACACATAGGCTAACAGTGGGGCCATTTAGCACTTTTTTTTCTAAACCTCAGCATTACATGATTATAGAGTGAATGTTTTATTTGCATTTCTTGAATTAACGTAGAATGATATATTCTTATATCAATAAATTATATCAATATTAGATTATGTACTCGAGATGTATTAAGGGATTTTTCAGGTTTAGATTACTCTTATTGTGGAGGCAGGTAAACCAAATAAACAAGTTTTTCTTTTCATTTATTAACCACAATCATCCATGTAGATGATACAAGACAAATCGGTCAGCAATATCATATATATACATGGACGCCAGTTAAGTTGTGCCTACTATTATCAATGGCTCATTCAAATAGAAAGTTCGAGATGTCAGTTAATTGCAGGAAGTTCCCAAAGGGTTGTTTTGGACCTCACACTGAAATCATAGAGTTGTCTGGGTGACAACTTTAATGGTGTCAAAAACCACAACCTATGTGAGATAGTTGAAGGTCTCCCCGACTACCTTTGGGTTGTCATTGGATGGTGCCAAAAATGACAACCCTAGGTTGTCCAGCACCACTAAAAGGGTTGTCAGGAGGGTCTTTTTCTCTATGACCACCCATGGGTTGTCAGACATGTACATTTCTCTGCCTGTAATAGGTGGTCATCGTGACTTGGGGATTCATCTCACCTGGAAAACACAAAGTAGAGCATAATCATGTGACACTTATGTGAAAATTTGTGCTTTTGAGTTAACACATTTTAAAATACGTTTTGTTTGTTAATTCTACGTGTAGGTTTCTGTTTGTTCTCTCATGTGAAAACCTTTAGTTTGTCACTATGACCACACTATGACAGCCACTTATATTCTCATCAAAATCTCTTTCTAACCTAGCAAAGAAAAACTCAAAAACATCTAAATGTACTTTCCTCTTCATCTAGAAACAAATACCTATTCTAAACATTAGTTTTTAATTACAGATGAACATCCAGAGCAATTAGGTCAGATTGTACGCACTGTCTTTTCCAACTGCCAAATTCAAAATGGAATCTCAATACGACGACCCTTCCTGTATATCACTTCCTGTTAAAGTTGTCACTGGGACAATTTTATGACAACTCTGACAGCCCTGAAACTTTGTTTAGAAATGAGATATTTAGATGGTTTTATATGTTTGTTCAATTGTTTTCCACACTAGCCCATTGGGTTAGTTTTTGAGGGAATGCACTATATTAGATCAAAATCCACAACTCCTAAACAGTTTCTCCTAATATTTCAAATCAAAATTTAGAGCTCGTAGTTTATAAAATCATGATTTTCTCTTAGACCACATGGCTAGTTTGGTCAGAAAAGTAAAGCTATGAGGATATTTACTTGTACCCATAATTAGTCACTCTATACATTAAAATCTACAACAACCATTTCAACCCAAAGTTGTCATGTGAGAATAACAACTCCAGGGTTGTCCCTTTGACCACTTAATCCCCAAACTACTTGATGACAACCTTTGACTGCTGGCTAAAGTTGTCATAGAGTTTTCATCTAGAGGAAATGAATCACAAAGATAGCTAGGACAACCCAAAAGTTGTTACATTCTGACATACTACAAACCTTTGACAATTTTTCGGAGTCCCTCCGGCAACCTTGTGTTTTCAGTGTTGGTTGAGTGGGTGTTTAGGCATCCTGGGATATGGAGCTCTCTCACACACATTTCACACACTAATAACAAGTACATACCTTTGACCATTTAAGTAGGCATCAAGTGTCACTGGGCTCTGCTCCAAACCTAGTGGTCAGTGTTGCAGACTTAATTGATCTGCATTCCCCTCATCAAAGTTCGTATCTCTGCTGATAGAGGGCGCCCGCCTGAAATAGAAAGGTGTATAGGTTCCCACTTTCAGGTAGTTGTTACCACAAAATAACAACAGAGGGAGTATTATTTTGGGCCTACTATGTTATAGTTATTTCAATAACCATCTATATTGATCCACTCTCCAAGCAGATCACTCCACTACGTTATGTATCTCTGCCACAACCTCCCACCATTTTGGAACTATTTTCAACAATGAAGCCTTTGCAGGAACAGATTAAGAGGGGGGACCTAAGGTGTACACCACACTATTAAAACAAGTGTTTAGAACCTAAACACTTTCCTAAACACTTCGGCGCATCCAGTTTTGGAACACTTTATTTCCCTAAACATGTTTAGAATTATAGGTGTTTAGGGTTAAGTGTTTAGAAATGTGTGATGTTTAGCTGTTTACCCATGAAGTGTTAAGGTCCTCAAGGTGTTTAGAATCAAAATGCTTATGCTCTTTTGATGTTTAGCTGTTAAGTGTTTAGAAATCTATGATGTTTAGGTGTTTATCTATGAAACATTTAGGTCTTCAAGGTGTTTAGGGTTTGGTGTTAAGTTAAACAGTAATATACCATAATATGTACAGTGTTCTTTCATTCTTAAGGATGAAAACCATTTTAAATTTAATAATAATATACCGTAGTATGTAAAAAAAAAACCATAGATTTTACATGTAAAACACTGCTATGGTACTATGCCATACAGTTTACACCAGATGTAATGTTAACAGTATTTAAAGTTTTATTTTTCCTGTAAGCACACTACAGGATCATTGACCAATAATCAAGTGTATCCTTCCTTCTTGGTTTAGCCTTGCATGGGTTGTTTGATTGTTGGAGGTAAAACCTGCAGGGTATAGCTAATAAAGTTCTTGAACTAAAAAGGTGTCTACATGTTAATCCTACTGAAAAGGTGTTTTAAAACGTTTTGTAAATGTTTTAGGGGTGTTCTGGTTGGTTGACCGTACCTAAAATAGCATGCCAATGAAGTGATTATCTTAATGATGCAACAAAAACTTAAAAATCTAACTTTTTTAATCACAAAGTTCCAAATTCCTTAGTGTATGAAAAAAACATTTTACTAATCATGGCCAAAAATATAGAAGGCATGTTGCAAACCACTAATAGTACAACTACTTCAAAGTAGTAATTTGGTAACTTCAGTAGCCGAGATTTGAACCCCGGGCCCCTCACATATGAAGCCTATGCTCTACCAGTGAGCTATGGAGGCCTGTAGGTAGACACAGCCCAGCTTTGCTACTTAACTGAATAAGGAGGGGTATGAGAGTATTGAACTATTGTCTGTCTAATGTTGAATACCTGTATAGCAGTACAGATCCTACTCATTGGTGCTGACTCTGCCAGTGTGCACTGCATGCAGTCCAAGTTAGCTCAGTTGGTTAGGTTTCTACCTTGAATGTAGAGAATGTGGGTTCTAATCCCAAAGTGTCCATTTTTCTTTTCCATAGTATACAATTGATATTATGTGTTTAGATTCTAAACATGTCCCATTCAAAACATGGTTAGAGGTTACAAGTGTTTAGCTTTTAAACACAACTGATGTTATGCGTTTAGATTTTAAGCATAGTTAACCCAACACATGTTTAGAAGTTACAAGTGTTTAGGTTTTAAACAGATATGGTTTAATGTATTTAGATTATAAACATGTTTATACCCTAAACATATTTAAATTCTAAACACCATTTTAACAGTGCACCCCCTATTTTTTGTTAAACTTATACTTTTTAATGCAAAAATTCTAGTCCCCTCAAATCTGTACGTAAGTTGGCCCCCTTTTTTTAGATCTCCAGATCCATCCCTCTTTTGTGTGGAAAACGTTGGTGTAGATGCCTTTTTTGTGTGTAATTTGATGTAGACACCTTTTTTGTACAGCTTACCTTTCACTTAAAACAGAGTAAATCTTGTCCCAAGGTATTCAGGGGCCAGGGTTACACCCAGGGTCCCAGGGTTCCCTTTGGGGGGCACGAACCACCAAAAAAAAGAGAAAAATCCCAAGGTATCCTCTGGTCCCTATAAATGTATGTGCAAGCCTAACACTTGGGTGAAATAAGACTATGATGCAGTAATGCATTTATCAGTATAACATCTATTTAACTGGTCTGAATGGACAATGAATTTGTACTTTGGGTGATTTTTAATTAAACATTCTTAGAATAGACATCGTAATTGGAAAGACAGACACTTTTTAGATCTTTGGTGATTTGAAATGCTTTTCCCCTAGAATCTTAAAATAACAAGAGCATAAAAAAGATACAGCGATTACAATAATTTCTTTAATCAAAAGGAAGTATTTCAAAGAAGTGCACTTAGTATTAGATTAACACTGATCTATCACTGTAGGGATTTGAACCTGTGTACCTTTGCATGCAATCTCATTGTGCTAATCACTTGACTACAGAGTCAGGTGTTGTATAGCCCATAGACTTCTAGAAATGTTCTGACAGAACAAACCCTATCACACTGGCCAGGGTATCAGTCCACAAAAAATAGTTCCAATAATATGAGGTTTGAGCATTTTAAAACAAAATTGTGTTAAAATTTTGCTATATTTCACCTAATTTACCAATGCTATTTTAATCCATATTCTAAGGCCATCAGTTGTATTGAAGGGTCTAGGTGTAGGGACAGATATGTCACCAAAAAGCAGGTTGTTGCAGGGATTCTAACGAAGGGGGCCATAGTGGAACTCTCTGCCGAGGAGATTGATCTTGATCATTCCCACATCTAGTGTATTACTCGCACAAGTATCTATCATACAAATGTCAAAACGTTGTACATATATTTTTTGGAGGTTTTTAGTTGCACTTATCATCAACATTGCCATTGGTTTTACTTACTCATTACAGTAATGTGTAACAATATAATTAAGATATGATACCCCAGACAAACGAATGTCATCTACATATTGCTCATGACAGTTTTGTGTCCATAATCATTATGATAGCCTTGCACAACTTCTACCTATAAGGGCATTTTTACCAACATATGTATGACGATATTTCATATAGTTTTAACCATAAGGGACGCCGTAGAGTCATAATAATATGAAAAAACTAATTTGAAATTTGCATTTGACCTACTTCCGTTCAGGTGACCAAGCCGAAGCTACAGAAGCCGATGCGGCCATGGAGGACCATGACGACGACGAGGACGACCTGAACTCCAGTGTGGAGATGGTGGAGCACCTGGAGGACGCAGAGGGCACGTCTGACAGCGAGGCCGAGAACTCTCAGTTCTCCCTCCAACGGTACCCGGTGGGGTTCTGCCTGGGGAGGAGGCCTCCCCTGAGGTGGAGCAGAGGCATGGCGCCTAACAGGTGGGCCCCCCAGGAGAACTGGGCAGATCAATAGTCTGTAATATGTATGAACTGCCTGGAAATCAAAGCCTGATGGTACTTTTATTGAGGACAACAAATGGCATACTGACTGACGAAATCAAGTTAAGAAGAGATCAGGTAAAGTGAGGAAGCATGAAATGATAAACAGTGGCGTATTTCGAGGGGGGATGGGGGGGGGGCGCACCCACCCCCACCTTTTTTGGGGCAAAGTTAGATTCTTTCAATGTAAAATTCTGGAAATACTGCCCCCCCCCTTTTTTTTTTATTAGCGCGCTCCCACCTTTTTAAAAAGCTGGATCCGCCACTGATGAACATACCAAAATGTTCTAAAAGATGTTTTTTTGTCTATATTTAAAATTGCAACAGCAAATCCTCCTCAAATCTAAATAGAAAATTAATAATATGACCGAGCAATCTTGGAGAAGGTTCAATTGAGGCTACGAAGGGACAGATTGGGCAAAACAGCTATTAGATTGCGTGCAGGTGAGCCACCTAGGGCCATACGTTCGTAACTGATTTGGTTAATCATACATATCATAAGTGTCTCATGATTAGCCATTCAGTCTTGTAATGATGATTTCATTGCAATATAACAATAAAGAGGGATCTTTGGGTGTTCGTAATTTTTGCGACATATGAAATCACTAGCTATTTGACACTTATCACTATTAAACTGATTAAACTAATCTTTTACGAGAATATGGCGCTGGGCTGCTATACATATCATGCTGACTATATATTTTGCTGTTCCAACAGACAGTCCATAAAATGGCAGAAATGACCTGCACCTGGGTGACTTGTTTGGTCCATCCGACAACTAGGGGAATGATAACATAAGATCAAGAATGACCTGGCCAGTTTTATCATACGTACGTATTGACTCGTGTAAACCGGAGGACAAAATCACAAAGGCTACATGCATCTCTGATCAGCTAATAGCTGCTCCTGCACATTGGTTGGAATAGTAACTATGTGGGCTAGCCACACATTTTTTAAGATTTATCAAGTGTTGTTATGTTGCAACTTCAGTTTATTTGATGAGAAAAGATTTTGTTCAATGTTAGGCATAATTGTTTGACTGTTGTCTTGATCAGTGTTCACCATTGATGTATGTAATAGAAGGCAGTCTGTGCAATGCTAGCTACACTCCCATGTTAGTAGGGTATCAAGTGTAATTCCGTGGGACTTTTGTGAAGAAAGCAAGAGACCCACCCAGATATCTTAGGGAGGCCCTAAGGTACAAGAAAATGTTTGGTGGCAGTCTGGGATTTTGCTCTGGTTGCCATGGCAACCATTTTAAGTGAAAAATAAGGGAAAATCAGGAAAAAGGTATTTTCAATTTTTTCAGATATATAATTAGATTAAAGCAAGAATCTAACTTTGGAATCATATAGGGGCACTGGGGCTCTAACATACAACATGGTTTCCGTTTGAATCTGAAGGTCATCTCAAGGTCAAAACCCAAGGTCAAGGTCATTTTTTAGCCTTTTTTTGTCTTAGACTTGAAAACATTCCATTCCACAGAGAGGGATATGAATTCAAATGAACATATCACAGTGAAGATGAAAGCTAAGGTCCAGACCTTTAATTTGATGCTTTAATTATGTCCCTAGCTATAGTAGAAGTATAAGAATTTCCACTGCGAAAAATAGATGTCCCCCACTTTAGTGAGCTCTTTAGAGGTCAATGACCTTGGTAACCACACTGTATAATTGCCATAAAGCACTCATCAGTAGAGGTTTTAATGTCATATCTCTGGGAATAACTAAGATAGAAATGCAACCAAGGTGTCAAATTGAAGCATTTAATTAGTGCTATTGGCTGGAAATGTTACATTTATGTAGAGGATGATTCGGTTGCCATGGTAACCAGAATACCTATAAAATATGGCTATTTTTCCCGATTTTCCTTCTGAATGTACCATATCTTCACTGGTAGTTAAGATAGAAACTTATGTAAGGTGTCAAATTGAAGTATTCCAATAGTGCTTTTATATGGAAGTGCTTAATATCATGTTAGAGTGATTTGGTTGCCATGGTTACCAGATTTCTTGTTAAAAATAGCCATTTTTCCCTATTTTCCTTCTGAAGGTACCAGATATTCACTACTAATTCAGAAAAAAAATACAAGTTTGGTGTCACATTGAAGTATTCAGGTAGTGGTATCATACTGAATTGCTAAATTTGATTTTAGAGTAAGTTGGTTGCCATGGTTACCATAGTTTTTGTCAAAAATTGTCATTTTTCCCATATTTTCCTCCTGAATGCACTATATCTTGACTGATAATCAAGACAGAAATGTAACCAGGGTGTCCAATTGAAGAATTCAATTGGAACTATTATATGGAAATGGTAAATTTGATTTTAGAGTGAGTTGGTTGCCATGGTTACCAAATTTGTGTCAAAAATTGCCATTTTCTCACATATTTTCCTCCTGAATGCACCATATCTTCACTGCTAATTAAGATAGAAAACTAATTAAGGTGTCAAATCGAAGCATTCAGTCAGTCCTTTAGTATTGAATAGCTAAATCTGGTCTCAGAGTGAGTACGTTGCCATGGTTACCATAATATTTGTCAAAATTTGCCATTTTCTCCGATTTTTTCTTTAAGTTATTGTTATATCTATATAATATTGTAGCTCTTGGTTGGGGCTCCCTCAATCAGTCATGTCTTTAGTCATTTGATTCCCTTTGTTCTTAATGACCGGTTACACAATGTCATGTTCAGCTTTTAAAGGGTATTGTCCCTCAATTGTTGTTAGAATCAGGCAGTGGGTGAAGTCAGAAGTGGGTAACATAACCACTGCCTTTGCCAAACTGTCCTCACCCATTCACACGAGGTCATCCACCGTCACCTGCAAGTTGGCAGGTCTAGGTGGGTGAGGGAACTGTAATTTTAAGTATGAACAGTATCTGAGCACTATTTCAACAATATTTTTTCCAAAAGGTGTCAAATCAGTCTCATGACAGCAAAATTTAGAATAAACTTCATGGTGAACATGATCAAATTTAATCATCATCCCCAAAGATTGACAATATGTTTTTATAAGAATTAAAAGTAATTTGTCAAGTGGAAATACCCTAAATTCCAAAGTAATTAGATAGTAAAATGTTGGTGATCTGGTTACCTAAAAAAACAAATTTTAAAAACAAATTGCCTGTCTTTCCACACTGAATATTAGCTGACCTCGACCTTGCAAGTTGTAAAATATCTTAAATGGTGTTAAGTTGATTGCCAAAGATTCAAGCATAAGAATTCACTGAAATACATTAAAGCAACCCACAACCAATCCAACTACATAAATTGTCACAAATTCATGAAAATGTATTTAAACATTTTTAACACACCCCTTGATGATTCTAAACTGCCCAACAAATTCCTTCATGTGCCATAAGACACATTCTGATAGAGAAAAATGCTTTCAAAGTTTTGGGTTTGTTTTGGTTTCCTCAATGACTAAAATACTTCTGGGAAATACCCCATTTGACATCCAAGAAATGGTGATGTCATTGACAAAGAATTTGCAGAAGATACTCATTTTAAGGGAAGGGGGCAGTGGGTTGAATTTTGTAAATATGGTTTACATAACTCCTATAGTTTGGAAGACCTTCTCCACCCCATAAATACAACATATTCCAGAAATAATCTATTAAAGTGAATAAAGCATTTTAATGATACATAACTTAAGAAAGAGGGCCACTCAAGTGCATTGATTCATGAGTACTCCCCTGCCATCAATGGGCTGGTCTTGAGTTAATTGCAATGTGCACTGAACAAGAACTGGGTCAAGTGAAATGTACATGGTTGACCACAGTGTCATGTACATCAGGGGCAGACCCAGAAATTTGTAGAGGGGGGGCCCCAAAAAACATGAATGTACGGGGGAGGGGCCCCCCACAAAGATGAATGTACAGGGGAGGTGGGGGGGGGGGGGGGGGGGGCAAGGCCTGTCCACCCCCACCCCCCCTGGATCTGCCCTGTACATTTCACTGGTGGAGCCTGTACTATGGCTACACTCACACTAGATGAACTGCTGACATATTAGAGATGCATCTCATTCTAATAACATACCTTATTAGAGAAAGTTCTTTCACAACCTTATTGATAATGTAGACAAATTAATTAGTAATCTTATGGTATCAATCTACTAGACAACTTAGAGAGAACCCTATTTGAAATAAATACAAAGTGTGCATAGTGTGAACTGGATTAAAGTGGTTGGTGGGGGGAAATCCTATCATAGTGATGTCATCAATTTTGTTGTAAACGACTGAGAAGTTGTGTGGACCCACAATAATAGAAGGAAGACAATAACATTAGCTGTTTTAATGAAGTTTGAGCCAGATTTCACACTTTATACTTTCCCAAACTATACCCCTACAATGTATTTGAACAGTTAATATTTTTTCACACTAAGAGAAAACATTGGTTGTGGGTTGCTTTAAGGATCATTTTTAAGACTTACCTGAGACCAATGTCCCTAAAAATTGAGATGTATCTGCGAGAGGCAAAGACAAAATTCTAGACACATTGTTTGATGTAAATTTACAGTACCTGACATTGCTTGGAAATGGCACTTGAACTCTCAAGTTTATTTACACTTCTAACAAATTCCATGAAGGACTTCTACCTAAAAAACAGTAAGATTAAAGACCTTTAAGATTAATTTAAGATCCTTTAAGATATTCTAGGACCTGCAAGGGAATCCTGCTTTTGATTAATAGCGAAATACATCACAAGCCATTGGGGTTTTCAAGAAAACCAAAAGCTCTGTCTTATCCACCTTGTTCAATAGGTCATATATCAGATATGGAATTACAAATAGATGTTTGATGAAAAGGCAAACAAGGATGAGAACAGATTGAGATAGTAGTGTTAGTACACCCAGGGTATAGTAAAGTTAGTAGACTCAGGGTAGAGAAGATAAAGACACAGGGTAGAGTAGACCTAGCAGACCCAGGATAAAGTAGAGTTTGTAGACCCAGAGTATAGTACTGCAAGTAGACCCAGGTTATAGTTAAGTAAGTAGACTCAGGGTACAGAAGGTCGAGACCCAGAGTATACTAGGTAAAGGGGGTAGATTTAGGGCTCAGACGCCCAGAACCCAGCTGTTGGAACTAAGGGCTGGTAGTATGCTCAGAGTATCGAAGGTAATTACCCTTGGTGGAGTAGGTTAAAACTGTAGACTTAGGGTATAGAAGTTGAAGACCAAGAGTATAGTAGCAGCATTGGCCGTAGCCCCCAAGTGAGAGAACAGGGAACCAGCATATTTTCAATATGGCTGCCCCTAGTGGAGAAAGGGATACTGGTTTGAGGTTATTAGAACTATTCCGATCTCCAATCATTATTTGGTCTGAAAAGATTCTTCACAATCTCCATACAATTCCCATGGGAAAACCTACAGTCTCCAACCAGAACAAAGTTAGCAAACAAAAAAAGCTCTGCATGCTCTGCTGGTTACCAACAACCCCTATCACAGCCTAGATCAGATTACTCTGGTTTCAGACATTTGGTGCAACTTCCTACTCTGTAGGAGTAGACTTATCGATGTAATCAACTGAATAATGGGACAACCTAGTATTTTAAGCCAATATTCATCTAGTGTTGAAGTGTTGTAAAGTGTCAACAAACAGCTTCTGATTCAGCTTCCAACAATGATGATAGAAGAATTGATGACATCATAGTGCTAAGGCCTAAAATAGTTGTTTGTGATCATGTAACCCAACCTTTCTTAATATTTTGGCCTCTTCCTAAGATTTTTGTGTGAAAATCTTTTCTAAAAAGTATTAAATTCAATAAAAAATAACTTAAAGGAAAGCAAATGGCATATATTTGATCAAGGGATGTATCTCACATGATAGAAATCGTAATGACTTCCAATGACTGAGTCGATTTGTGTTACTGTTAGATAGATCTACCTATCCAAATCTTTTCCACCCATGTAACCTGATATCAACTATTAAATCTTTTTTTGGCTTCTTATTCTGTTATCAAGTAGAATATACTCCAAAGGTCAGCAATAATATGGTACATCTTAAAAATCTTGGATAAATAGGTTGGTAAAAATCAGGAGTATTTTTTCAGATATCAGTAAATGATCTTTTCAGGCTGCTTTAGTATGAATGGCAGTTGTTATCATTAATTACATTTATAAATTACCTGTTGTTCTTCGGGTTGCATCCCAGTGGGGGTTCCAGGTAAGAATAGGCCCCCAATAGCCCCTGCTGATCATATGAGGTGACAATAGCGGGGACCCAGCACCGACCAAGTAGTTCTTTGGGTTCCATTCCCAGTCGATGCTTGGTTCACTAAGGGATGAGGTACAGCAAAAATAATTTCCAGGTTTTGATCCTCTGCTGTTTGTCCACCCTGTCACCTTCATCTCATAGGTTCAATTATCAAAGACAGAATTCATCCCAACTTGTTTTTGCCGTGAATTGACCCTGGCTGTTGGTAGGGTGTAAAACATCCATCACCCACTTCCTCTTTGGGTTGCATAGCGACTCTGTCGGTACTCCGATAGTTCAGAGTAAGCAGTCTTTGAAAAAGGCTGAGAATTTTCCCATTTTCAGACATGGGTGGAGAGGTGTCTTGCTGATCCCAGCACACTAGGTTTTGTCCGTTTCTTGTTCTGAACTACAAATCTGCTGGAAAGTGTAGTTTATATACAGAACTAACAGAGGGGGCACAAAGCAACAATTATTGCCCCGATATCAAAGCCCATTTTGAGAATCGAGGGCTTTGCCCGAGACCCTCCAAACAGGCTGAGACAAGGGGTAGTAGTGGTTGCTAAGAGCTCCCGAGGTTAGTTCTATTTACATTATATATCAATAACCCTGAGAATTAACCCATTCACCTACGAAAAACAAGACGGATTCTCTTTATTCACCACCGCCGATGACCCCCGTGGGGATCCGGGATGGGTGTTCCTTCAGGAGCCTCCTGGGAAGAATGTGTCTTCAGCAGCCCCTTGCTGTTCATAAGAGGTGACAAATGGGGAGACTAGACTCAGTAGCTTAGTTAGTAGAGTGCCCGCTTTGAGTCTGGGAGGTCATAGGATATATCTCTGGCCTAGTCACACCAAAGACTTTAACAATGGCAGTGGTCACTGCTTGCCTGGCACTTGGTATAAAGTAAGAACCACAAAACATAACTGGTTAGCCTGGTGTCAGTATAATGTGACTGGGTGGGATATTGTGTGGGTCTATGATATGATATCTCAATGTGGCAGCACTATAAAAAGGGTATTGGGTCCCACTGCTACAAATAGGCACCTCATGTCATAGATTTGGTCACCGTCCCTGTGGTGTAAACCTAGCTGTAAAGCTTTACCTTGTGCAGTCTGGTAAAAGAACCCTAAAGGGTTGACCGAATGTTAAACTAACCCCACAAACAAACAAACACCGCCAATAACCTGTGCTGGGCGTCGCCATGTTGACTGTTATCCTCGCCTCCTGTACCAGAGAGTTCCATCCCCCCGTACGCAAACGCCTTATTTACGGATTTTAACGCATTATTTCAGTCAATTCATGAGTTATTTTTAATATTTTGATGAGTTTATGCGCTAAAACACAAGAAAAATGCATAGAATTGCGAATCTAAAAAATACAAACTAGATCTAGAGTAGCACTACCATGCCACCTGGCATTTCCTACCAAAATAAGACAAGGGGATCAATGTTTTTGGATGATTTGCTGGTAATTAACTCGATTGCACATTGTTTTTTGATCAAATAAAACAATTGTTTACATGGTTTCCACTCCGCCGGCTCCGGGGCAATAATTTTTTATTATTGACCAGTATGGCATAAAGGCCTCCATTATTCCAACTTTGCTAACGGGACAGTACAATGATGAATGAATAGGCACTACGAATTTGATATATAATAATAACCCCTATCCTATTTTAAAATGCATACCGCATCCTCCCCCTCACCGCAGTCATGCTCAGCCAGCACACCCTTCCCATCTGCTGAATGTCTGTCCAAGACTAACCACATCATTCTGTCCATGACCCACCACGTCTGTACATGTCTCACCACGTCTGCCCATGACCGTCCGTGTCTCTCCATGATCGTCCATGTCTGTCTATGTCTATCCATAACTTTCCATGATCAACAATGTCTGTCCATGTCAATCCATGTCTGCCCATGACAGCTATGTCTGTCCATAACTGTTCATGTCCGTCCATGACTGTCCATGACCGTCCATGTCTGTCCATGACTGACCATGACTGTCTAGGACTGACCATATCTGTACATGAATGGCCATGTCTGTACATGACAGACCATGTCTGTCTATGAATGACCATGTCTGTCCATGATTGACCATGTCTATCCATTAATGACCATGTCTATCCATGAATGACCAGATCTCACCTTTACCATCCTAGTTTGAGGTTATTACGGCCATTCTGATGACAATAACTATTTGGTCCCCCCAAAAATACAGTGTCCCCATAGACTTCGCATTGAAAATCCTGAAATCTTTAAGCAGAGTAAATGTTGTAAAACAAAAAAAGCTGTGCATGCCTCCGCTGGGTACCAGCGATCCAGACCATTGACTACATGATATTATGCTGGTTTCAGCCATTTTGGGCAACTTCCTACTCTGATTTATTGGATTATTGATGTTTTGATTGGATACCTTATTTAGTTTTCTATCTTAATCAGCAGCGGAAATATAGTGCATTCAGGAGGAAAATATGGGAGAAAATGGCAATTTTTGACAAAGATTTTGGTAACCATGGCAACCAAGTCACCCTAAAATCAAATTTACCATTTCCATATAATAGTTCCAATTGAATTCTTCAATTGGATACCCTGGTTACATTTCTGTCTTGATTATCAGTCAAGATATAGTGCATTCGGGAGGAAAATATGGGAAAAATGACAATTTTTGACAAAAACTATGGTAACCATGGCAACCAACTCACTCTAAAATCAAATTTAGCAATTCAGTATGATACCACTACCTGAATACTTCAATGTGACACCAAACTTGTATTTTTTTTCTGAATTAGTAGTGAATATCTGGTACCTTCAGAAGGAAAATAGGGAAAAATGGCTATTTTTAACAAGAAATCTGGTAACCATGGCAACCAAATCACTCTAACATGATATTAAGCACTTCCATATAAAAGCACTATTGGAATACTTCAATTTGACACCTTACATAAGTTTCTATCTTAACTACCAGTGAAGATATGGTACATTCAGAAGGAAAATGAGGAAAAATAGCCATATTTTATAGGTATTCTGGTTACCATGGCAACCGAATCATCCTCTACATAAATGTTACATTTCCAGCCAATAGCACTAATTAAATGCTTCAATTTGACACCTTGGTTGCATTTCTATCTTAGTTATTCCCAGAGATATGACATTAAAACCTCTACTGATGAGTGCTTTATGGCAATCATACAGTGTGGTTACCAAGGTCATTGACCTCTAAAGAGCTCACTAAAGTGGGGGACATCTATTTTTCGCAGTGGAAATTCTTATACTTCTACTATAGCTAGGGACATAATTAAGGCATCAAATTAAAGGTCTGGACCTTAGCTTTCATCTTCACTGTGATATGTTCATTTGAATTCATATCCCTCTCTGTGGAATGGAATGTTTTCAAGTCTAAGACAAAAAAAGGCTAAAAAATGACCTTGACCTTGGGTTTTGACCTTGAGATGACCTTCAGATTCAAACGGAAACCATGTTGTATGTTAGAGCCCCAGTGCCCCTATATGATTCCAAAGTTAGATTCTTGCTTTAATCTAATTATATATCTGAAAAAATTGAAAATATCTTTTTCCTGATTTTCCATTATTTTTTACTTAAAATGGTTGCCATGGCAACCAGAGCAAAATCCCAGACTGCCACCAAACATTTTCTTGTACCTTAGGGCCTCCCTAAGATATCTGGGTGGGTCTCTTGCTTTCTTCACAAAATTCTCACGGAATCAGATTTTGGACATCTTGATACCTGACTATGTGCTTTATGTCCAATTTTGTGTTCCGTCAAATATGAATATCATTAACCAAGAAATCTATTGAGTGCATGAGAATTACAAAACTGTATGTATACAATGTGACAGAAGATGACAATGATACAATGTAAATACGTGACTGTGATGCAAATTGTAGCCTCTTAAGAGCGAGCAACGACCTTACAACGTATTCCGTTTTAATGACTCTTTACTGCATATCTTTCCTCTGGCTTTGTATTATTTACACAATCCTGTGGCATCACAATCAATGTTTGTTTCGGCTGGTAGTGTCTGTATACATCATTTGTCAATGTCCAATTGGTCAGGAGGAATGCCTTTATCAGAAGTAATAGATGTGTTAGCCAATGCCATATATCAGGGCTAGGCGGTTCAAATACATTCAGAATCGATAAGACATGTTCTGTATGATACAGTAATATGTTAACTGTAGCTAAAGCAGAGAAGAACATATATGTACATATATAGAGAGTCGAACATTTGTGTTTCTGGAGAGCAGAACATATTATACACGTGTTTCTAGAGAGCAGAACATTTGTGTTTCTGAAAGAATGATCTCTTTATTTGTGTATTCTTTCGTTCATACAAACCTGATACGATGAATTGTATATTTGATATGTCATGAAAGCATTATTGCAAAGGCAATATCTTTAGATTTTGTACATCGCATACTATTGAAATGTGGGTGTCTAATCTCGTCTTTCTGTGTCTAGATTGTGTTTTAATGCTTATGATTATCGAGAAATGCAATTTGTAGCAATATAAAACTTCACGTAAAAGCTTTGATTTGTCTTTTGTCTCTTATTTGATTAATATATTCATCACAGCAATTCAGACATGATCAAAATTGCAGATTTTGAGTCATGATTCCAAAGGGGGAGGAGTCCGCACAATTACACAGTGTCCACTACCTCAAAGGATGTACATACACGCACGCGCACATCTCCTCCTCTTTGCTACCGTAAGAGAAGAGGGGGGTGGAGGGCAGTCGGGACCCCCAGGGTCCCCTCCTGTGGGCAGTCGGGACCCCCAGGGCCCCCTCCTGTGGGCAGTCGGGACCCCCCAGGGTCCCCTCCTGTGGGCAGTCGGGACCCCCCAGGGCCCCCTCCTGTGGGCAGTCGGGACCCCCCAGGGCCCCCTCCTGTGGGCAGTCGGGACCCCCCAGGGCCCCCTCCTGTGGGCAGTCGGGACCCCCAGGGCCCCCTCCTGTGGGCAGTCGGGACCCCCAGGGCCCCCTCCTGTGGATCAGCCACTGCTGCTAATTCATAGCTGGGGTTATATCAAAGTACTTTGATAGACGATTTAACGCACAGTCCACGAACTTTATCTTAAGTCTTGAGCAAACGTTTTTAATTCATGTTTTATAGAGTTCTATCACAATCTCTTTAATATTTAGAGTTCTAATTGTCTCCCTTGAAATAAAGCTACATTTAACTGATCTGGATGCACACGCATTCTCCTGATAGAAAACATAATATTAACCAGGTGAATATATATATATATATATATATATATATATATATATATATATATAAACATAAAAAATTCAAGCCCGAATTGCATTTTCTGAAGGTGGACTTTTTTTATTCGTACTTGTGATCTTCCTGCGACCAGCATACAAAACTAATGTATTGTAGTAATAAAGACAGTACGGTTTTTTCTCCATTAAGAAATAATTTACCTGTTGTCCTAAAGCAGTAAAACTCGCTAAATGATTCGTTTTGCAAAAATCGGGTCATTACATCTTAAATTGATTATAGGCCCGCTGGGGCCGATTTTGTTCTTGTGACTTTATTTTGTAGATAATCAAAGGGATCTGACTATAAAACTATGAGCACTTAAATATACCACTAGGACAAAATGTCACAAGAAAATATGTTTGAAAATTGTCAGATTTAGATTAGACATTCACAGAAATATATTATGTCATTGCAATCAGCTATTATTATAGGGCATAACCCATTTTAAGTTTTAAGTTTTTCAGTCTTTTCTTGGTCAGCAGACCTATAGTAGACAAAAAGGTTGTGAAATTTAAGCTTGAGAGACTTAGATTTTTTGGCCAAATTTAGATTTCTTTAATGCAAAATTCTACCCCCCTAACGGGGTGCCTCAAATCCCTATATAAAGGTTTTGTTTTTGCCTGTATACGTTGGCAATAAAAAGATATAAAACTTAAGCCTAGCCGGTCGAAGCAGGCTATGCCTGTATACGTTAGCAATACGTCGGCACTACGTTTGCCCACTCCCAACTCTATTCTACAATGAACAATGTATCAACCATAAGAAGAAGACCCCTTTCTATTGAAAACGGGTATCACACGGGTAAATCGATATGATTAAATGAGCGATACTATTATAAATCAGTAGACTGTTTCATAAATCTGTCCGTCGATCATTTGATTGGACACAGATATTTAAATAAGGCTAGTAAGACTATTCATAAATCTCAAGTCATGAGTTTCCTTTCGTTGGCGATTAATTATTCTTCAGTCTCGAGACCACACTAATCGATACCGAGATAATTATGACGCTAACTAAACGCCCATTGGTCTTTCGTAGGTCATGTATTTTAGCGTTATCTTAATTGATCTACATGGTTGAAGAAAATGTCATTCCAAATTAACAAAGTTCGAGATCTCAAGAATTGGTTTTAAATGGTATGTTTTTCCTAAATCGGCATCATATCAGAATGTTTCCTGGAAAAGGTTGTCTAAATTAAGAGATATTTCGAGGTAGAAATAAATAAAATATCAGTGACGTCTGTATCTATGCAAAATTGATTATTCATGGATCATTTTCATTTTGGCTTTGAATGAAAATATAAAATTATAGCTCGGTTAACATGATTATACTTTGTCCCTATCCCATCCAGGAAAAATACGAGTAATTAAAAACAATACCATATCTTTGCTGATCACCCGTTGAATTTCGTTGTTTTAATAATTCTATAATCAAAAAAGGGTGAAACGATTCATATTTTGTTATGAAACAAATACTGTATGAAAATGCCGACCATATAATTACGAACCTAGACTTTCTTCTCACCCTGTATAGGGCCCATAAAGCATACCCATATGATTACAGTATATTCACTTGCACCCGCACCTCATTTGGATTTCAAAAACCTCACGGACACATTTGACCAGGATTATATATCGGTCAGACTGGATAAGGTAACATCTATACAGAAATTACTCCACATATATTATCCATACTGAAAACTGATTTCCAAAAAGTAAGGGAGACAAGTATTTCATCTATTGGAATTTAGCAACATGCATTTGCCTTTAGAACAACGGACTTCGAAGTCACAGGTTATGCGAATCTAGGATTATAAACTAGAAAATTAGAAAATGCTGGCCTTTTGGGAACACTATGGGCCCATTATTTTTGTAACAGATCAGGCTAATCATCGAAATTTCGATCAAGGTCTTAAGATGAGCAATGTTTTAATTGAAAAGTCTAAAATACTTATCAAAATTTTCACGATTAAACTAAAGATATCCTGCTGTTACAATTGCTATCGATTAGACTTTGAAATACTAAATTCAAAATTCGAAGATCGGACCCAATCCTTGAGCTATCTTGCATACGCACTGTGTGTTCTCATGGGTGAGTGTTCATTTCTTAGGGAATTAAGTCAATTTTAGTGTTAAGATGCATATACCTCATCCTACAGTGTGTATAAATTACAACTTTAACTCCATGGGTCATATCAGGTAGTTGAATTATTCGGGTTACAAAGCTCCTCATTATTTACCTTTAGCTCGTCCATTTTGGGATATAATTTCAGTGTGTTTCATTATTCCATAGACATGACTGTATGTACTAGGATAATGCATTTGCAATGATGGCGCGAAAACATTCTAAGATTAACAATTCTTTAT
Source organism: Lepidonotus clava (assembly GCA_936440205.1). Taxonomy (NCBI): domain Eukaryota; kingdom Metazoa; phylum Annelida; class Polychaeta; order Phyllodocida; family Polynoidae; genus Lepidonotus; species Lepidonotus clava. Next base: position 28,178,891 of record OW387150.1, on the reverse strand, counting down.
TTAGATTGAATCAGATGTTATTTGTATGCAGATTAATTAAAACTTTTAGGTTTTTGACTCAAATTCATTTAAGTAAAGCCTGCAATAAGGTCGACAAGCCGTCTGTGACTTCTTCTAAATTCCACGTAGATTACTTTGAAACACACGGCTTCTGCTCTGTTACGTAAACGGTCTCTGTATTCTTTAGTACAGCGCCAATGTACATACCGCTACTTTAACGTCTCATTACCTGTTAAGTAAAATTAACACTGACGTCAGTCTTTGATTTTGTGGCAGCGTTCTACTACTCCCTGCTGTGGCTAAGAAGGCTGAGGGGGAGGGAAGCGGGTAAGCGGGTAAGTGCGATATAATTACTGTGTTTATTCTATACATCACAGATGTAAATATAAAGATTCGGATTCAAGGAATTTCGCACCAGTCCTAGCACAAATACATCAAATACATTCGTTTCTTATCTAGTCAGATATTTGCTTAATGTTCCGGTAGTAATGTCCCAAGAATTATTAGCCGTCCCTCCCACATTCAATCCAACGCAGTCTGATTGGTGTGAGCAGAAAACCGTGACATCAAGCCGAAATAGACAGGTCAACCCCATTCACCCCGGGCAATTTTTCACTGAGATATTAAAATCGCAAGCATAAGGAACTAGTATTTTGACTAGATAATCGCATAATTTAATACATTGATAGGTCCTATATATACCACGAAAATATTTTCCAAAAATAGTAATTCTAAATACAAGAAGGTTGCAATGAAATCTCAGATCGTAATGAAAAACTGCCCATGGCGAATGGGGCTTCATTTAAAACCCGGACACATGGGCGGTGGATCTTAACCCATTTAGACATGGTCTTTCACAGTTTCAGGGTTTTATCGTTAAGATGGGGACCAGGGGCTTCAGCCCCATTCTAATGCATATTACATGCTAGAGGGGGTCGGGGAATTCTAGGAGGCATGTCAACATGCAAACGTTATTAATGCCCTATATATTGTACATGTGGAAACATTCTATTTAAGAAAAGTGGAAACATTCTATTTAAGTTTAATTACCAATAAATAACCACTATCGAAATTATTGGTATCCAATTGATTTTTAAAAGTGAACAATGGTTATATTGGACCAGAAACACCCTGTATTCTCTGGATTAAAGCCATCACTTTAGCATTAGTTAGTGGAAATTCAATTTAAATTAAAGGGTCACATACACTCATAACAAACCTACACTCATACAAATACACACACACACACACACACACAAAGATATATATATATATATATAAGCTCCAACTAAATCAAGTTAGAATAGTTTCCTTTTATGGAGTTTCACAGCAAGTCTATACAGTGTCTCATCAAACAACAAAATCATATTCAAAAACGTTGATTTGACTATACCATGGACTTTACACGGGAACGTTTGACAGTGTTGGTTCGGTATCAACGTACATCGGACGTCAAAGAGAAACTGTTTCACTTGAAGACAGCTGACTGATCTATCAAAATCAATAATAACAAGACATCGATATCAGCGAGTACAAACAAATACTCATTGCAACACGGTGTCAAATCAGAAGACTAGTTTCATGTATTATCAAATAGTGACTTGAATACTAGAACTTGTAGAAGAACATGTATATACTTTTAGACCCAAAATTATTTGAGTATGTATAGACAATAGCATAATCTTTGGAGAGATGAAATTGATCAAATGTTCCACTAACTCTTGATAATAAGTATTCACGACGTTTATAATGTAACAACCAAACTATTCAAATTGATGCGCAAAATATTCGTTTTTTAAAAAAGATAATCACAAACCCTACTTGCTATTTTATATAAGTTTTGAATTATAGAAAGGACTCTTCAAATTAATGCACAAAATGTCCGTTTTTTTCCTAAAGATAAGACCCTCACAGACCCTGCTTGTTATTGTTATTGTTACTGTATTTTCAATTATATAAATTACTCTTTTAATCAGATAATCGATTTAGGATTTTCTTAACCTGTATTAAAGACATTTCAAAAAGATAAACGAATCTAACGTCACCCATAATATTACGCCGACGTCTATCGGTCAAAGAGGAATCTATAGTTATAATTTGTTGAATCTATAATTTACGCCATGCGCATTAATATCTTAACAAATCAGACATAGCAATTCTCATCTAGATCCCACTGCTAAGAATCTTTCGATTAGACTGTCACAGATACAAATCAAAACATCATAGAACACATAATCTATAAGTAGATCTTAGTCCTAAACCACTTAACTTTAGAGAGAAAACACATGTGAAAATCAAATAGTTTTTTTGAGAGAGAGTCGAGTCTCCAGTGCAATTGGACTTTGAGATTGTGTTGATAAGTACCTTCACATGGGTCGTGGTCGCTGTTTGAATCCTGATAACACTAATCTCTAGAGTGAGTAGAATAAATCAGTTTTACGATCCATTTCTGTTACGTGAATATCATTATGGTCACAAGCTAAGAATGGAAATACTGTCCCTTTTGTCCGTGCAGTCATAACGATACGTTTGTCCGAAGATCATCGATATGATTTGTCAAACTTCATGACATACGTCATGAAGTAGGTATATGTAGGCTTAAATCAATCAACGAGATGGGATTTTGATATTCTATGATACACAAAATGCTTATTTATTGATACAATCATACTCAATATTGTTAAAATAAAAGAAAAATTTGTAAAAAGAAAACAGCAATAAAATATATCCAACCGATGTACATACATGTATACGTTATATTATGCAATGAGCTAGAAAAGAGGCAAACAGTCTGTTTAATTTGGGATCTATTTCGAAATTTTCATTGTTCGCATAACTCCTGTTTGCTATAAATGTTTACAAGAAAATGTTCAAGAAGTCATATTACACATGTATATTCCAGGATAACCAGGCTGTGCGTCCTAGCAGACAACCGTGAAGATGGCCGAAGGTACAGCTATACTGTGGCCGGGCTTCTGTGGAAACAGATCTGCGTATGATGCATTCTGGGTGAGGGAAACTTGAGAATGTATCCAAAATCTAGAGAAACAAATGCATGTAAAAGTAGAACAAAGCATTCAAGATTAGGGCTTTATAGGCACAACATTATTAAGAAACAAACAATTGTCATTTTAATGTCTTATTTAGATTATGTAATATTTTGTGTAGTGAGACCTACATCGAAATTTGTTATTTCTCCATCGAAGCATAAAGCATCATCAGCTCAAATAGCCACTTGTATACATTGAACCATATAGAAATACAGTTTATCACACCAAACCCGACTCCAGCAGTTGTTTGACTATGTTGTTTTTATTGGAGGGATAATTAGGCAATCACCATGTTCCGACCCCTTTATGGTCTTCGTCAATTATAGTTCCCATATAGTTCTCATAGTCAATTTCCTTTTGGTATTTCGCAGAACGACTCCATATCCATCAACACTGCTACACCTGAGCTGACGCCATGCTTTCAGAAGACAGTGTTGCTATGGATACCGTGTGGCTGGCTCATTTTGTCCGCCATCTTGTATATTCCTTACCTTGTCAGGGAACCAACAGTAAACAGATTTGGGCGGACCAGCTGTCTAAACACGTGGAAAATGGTAAGAAATGAATACTTGAATTTCATGATATTATATTTCAAAATGAATGATCTGAATTATAATTGAGTAATCCTTCAATTTGTCATTGGTTCTTATGTTTGTTGATCACCACCACACTTTTTATTTAGAATGAAATGTTGTATTCTATTAATATAACCCTTACCAACTTGGCCACATTGACCACGATATGGCTGTTGCTGATTTAAATGGGCCCAATTTAAGGGCGATTTCTTCCTCTGAAGACAAACCAATTGACAAAATATACTCTATAGGCCTACACTTAGTCCATAATGTTCCAAAACTAGTGAAGATTCAAGATCTTGTTCTATCTGTCAAGTTTATTTAACTCCGAATGCTCTCAGGAAGTATAGGTGCTTTACCAATATGTGCGCCTAATTTGGAGGTTTGACCCACAGGTGCTGTCAAATATTTAGTTTTAAAGGCCATATTCTGTGCTGTACAGGAAATCATAAGCTTGGTATACAGACAAGTTTCAATGGCAATGATTCGACAATGTTTTGTCCTGGCTATTAGTCTGATTAAATTATTTGATAGCAGCAGTGCACTTGGAAACGCCATCATGCCGGGCGTACTGTCTGCCTGGGAGGCCAACTGGTAGCGGCCTCCGAGCATGGTGTCAGCTGCCTGTTTGACGAGGGGTCACTCGGAAGTCTTTGTAAGCTAACCGAACCACCGTTGGCTCAGCGATTCTTCTCCCCTGTCTGATCTTTCGAAAATGGTTTCCGCGCAAAACAAGGGAAGTCCACACACTACCCGTGGCATCTGATTCCTTCAAAATCATGGTTTCACGGTAATCAGATGGCGCGGAAAGGATCTCTTTAGTACAGTATGGGGAAGTCCACTAATAGCCTATCGAGTTTACAACCCCCATTGTCTCATCATTTGGTGCACAGGTGCTGGTGGTGCTGCTGGTGCTGCTGGCGGCGCTGGACCTAGCTGAGACGATAGCCCGGGGGTCGGACCCCCCTAACGACCTCAGCCCTCTACCCGTAGACTACACGGAGGTGGTCGTCAAGACCGTCACCATGGTAGGTGCTTATAGTTATAGGGGTCCTAATATCGATTTTAGAAAGTGCTACATATATATGCATTATCCTCAAAGTCCTTTCTCAAATATTTAATGATATCTCATATCATTATATTTTGAAATAATCACAGTCAATGATGGCATATATCGTTGTCGCTAGAGCCAATGTTAAACGAAATTGCACCGAATTCTGGGTCGAGTTGGGTCCCGAGCTTTCCAAATCTAGGGGCCTTCACTGAAATCTAGGAGCCCTTGTATATAGTCAGACTGTCTATTTCTATTTATTAAAAAAAAAGAAGTTTAATTGTATTCTCCCTTTACAACAAAAACCATGAAATAAACGAGCTGACCAACGTTTTATTCTATAATTTATAGAAATGTGTGGTTGTTGTCCATGGTTTTCTAGGGGCTAGACGGGCCCCTGGCCCTAAAAATCTAGGGCCCGTGGTAATATCCATCCCTGCATAATATGCCATCGGAATCTGAGGTACATACTCTCCGAGGCTTGTGATCTCAAACCACACTTTTGTGACCATTCACCTCGTGATCCTCTCAACACCTCCTGGCCACCCCCTCTCTGTTCTATGTGTGACTTCCTACACCCCTACCTCTCAACACCTCCTGGTCACCCCTTCTCTGTTCTATGTGCGACTTCCTACACCCCTACCTCTCAACATCTCCTGGTCACCCCTTCTCTGTTCTATGTGCGACTTCCTACACCCCTACCTCTCAACACCTCCAGGCCACCCCTTCTCTGTTCTATGTGCGACTTCCTACACCCCTACCTCTCAACACCTCCTGGTCACCCCTTCTCTGTTCTATGTGCAACTTCCTACACCCCTACCTCTCAACACCTCCTGGTCACCCCTTCTCTGTTCTATGTGTGACTTCCTACACCCCTACCTCTCAACACCTCCTGGTCACCCCTTCTCTGTTCTATGTGCGACTTCCTACACCCCTACCTCTCAACACCTCCTGGTCACCCCTTCTCTGTTCTATGTGTGACTTCCTACACCCCTACCTCTCAACACCTCCTGGTCACCCCTTCTCTGTTCTATGTGTGACTTCCTACACCCCTACCTCTCAACACCTCCTGGTCACCCCTTCTCTGTTCTATGTGCAACTTCCTACACCCCTACCTCTCAACACCTCCTGGTCACCCCTTCTCTGTTCTATGTGTGACTTCCTACACCCCTACCTCTCAACACCTCCTGGTCACCCCTTCTCTGTTCTATGTGTGACTTCCTACACCCCTACCTCTCAACACCTCCTGGTCACCCCTTCTCTGTTCTATGTGCAACTTCCTACACCCCTACCTCTCAACACCTCCTGGTCACCCCTTCTCTGTTCTATGTGTGACTTCCTACACCCCTACCTCTCAACACCTCCTGGTCACCCCTTCTCTGTTCTATGTGTGACTTCCTACACCCCTACCTCTCAACACCTCCTGGTCACCCCTTCTCTGTTCTATGTGCGACTTCCTACACCCCTACCTCTCAACACCTCCTGGTCACCCCTTCTCTGTTCTATGTGCAACTTCCTACACCCCTACCTCTCAACACCTCCTGGTCACCCCTTCTCTGTTCTATGTGTGACTTCCTACACCCCTACCTCTCAACACCTCCTGGTCACCCCTTCTCTGTTCTATGTGCGACTTCCTACACCCCTACCTCTCAACACCTCCTGGTCACCCCTTCTCTGTTCTATGTGCGACTTCCTACACCCCTACCTCTCAACACCTCCTGGTCACCCCTTCTCTGTTCTATGTGTGACTTCCTACACCCCTACCTCTCAACACCTCCTGGTCACCCCTTCTCTGTTCTATGTGCGACTTCCTACACCCCTACCTCTCAACACCTCCTGGTCACCCCTTCTCTGTTCTATGTGCGACTTCCTACACCCCTACCTCTCAACACCTCCTGGTCACCCCTTCTCTGTTCTATGTGCGACTTCCTACACCCCTACCTCTCAACACCTCCTGGTCACCCCTTCTCTGTTCTATGTGCGACTTCCTACACCCCTACCTCTCAACACCTCCTTTTTTTTTTTTGAGCATCTTTATTATCCTGGGGTGAGTTGGATTACTCCAGTCTTCCCTCACCGCCAGCAGAACTTAGTACTATTACATGGCTTGTTACAATCGATCTCAGAGTATCTAAGTATAATTCTAAATGTTGAACTTAATAAAAAAAATTATAGAAAACCATATTACATTTCTATAAATTGTTAATGAGACGAGATGGGATGAGACAAGTTGATGAATAAAGATCTATGGACAAATTTCCTTAGTGTCAGGAAGAAGAAGAAAATTTACATGATACACGAATTCATCAAGAAAACAAACCCTGTGTCAGTCTATTTATCTCAGTTGTAACATATTCTTCAAATAATCTTTTTTTCAATTTACTTTTGAAGGTAGTATAATCATCAATAACTCTCAGATTAACATCTAGGTTATTCCAAAGTCTCCTTGCAGTAAATACTGGTGACTTTAATATGTAATCAACCCTTGTAATAGGCAATTCGACAATAGGACCGACCATAGCTCTCGTGTTATATAGTCTGTTGCAGACTATAACATCACCAGATTGGATTAATCTGAACATTAAATTAATTAGAAAATATTTCTGCCTATATTCCAATGGTAACATATTTTCTCTCATATACAAATTGAGTCTATGAACTTCTCTTGGGTTATGTATATGATAGGTAACACGTAAAGCAGTGTTCAGTATAATGTCTAGTCTTTGAGTGTGTGTGTCCGCACAACCTGAGAAATAGATGTTTCCCATATCTAATTATGGTAGTAACATGCTTTTAACTATTGTCAGTGAGGCAAAAGTTGTTAAATACCTGCGTATTTTACGTAAAAGTAGTAGTTTATATGAAGCCAGCTTATAAGTTTCTTTTAACTGGTATTTAAAATTCAATTGACTATCTAGATTTATTCCTAAATACTTATATGTTTTCACTCTATCAATGATATTGTTTCCTAATTTCACATTCGAGTTAAAAACAGTGTCACCAATATTGAACAAAAGAAATTTTGTTTTCTTAATATTAATAGTCAGTTTGTGTATCTGACACCACAGCTCAACTTTGGACAGATCATGTTGAATATCATTCATAACAGTCTCTGGTTTACAGTGGGATTGATACAAAACAGTGTCATCTGCATATAATAACATTTTGGTTTTATCAACAATATTCGGAAGTTCATCTACATAAATATTAAATAATAGTGGCCCCAAAATGGACCCTTGGGGCACTCCGTGGGTAATAGGTCCTGGCCACTCTCTCTTTGTAATATGTTTTAGCAGCCTTCCTGACAGGCTACTCACGCCTTATATATGACCTTATTGCAGGTTTTAGCAGCCTTCCTGACCGGCTACTCACGCCTTATATATTACCTTATTGCAGGTTTTAGCAGCCTTCCTGACAGGCTACTCATGCCTTACATATGACCTTATTGCAGGTTTTAGCAGCCTTCCTCACGGGCTACTCATGCCTTATGACTATGGTAACTGAAAAAGAAGGTAGTCTGGAATAATGGTCAATTCTGATGATATTTTCAGTTACCATGACAACCAAGTATCATCTGAATTATCAGGTCTGATTTCTTATTTTCAGTTACCATGACAACCAAGTATCATCTGAATTATCAGGTCTGATTTCTTATTGCAGGTTTCAGCAGCCTTCCTGATGGGCTACTCACGCCTTATATATGACCTTATTGCAGGTTTTAGCAGCCTTCCTGACGGGCTACTCACGCCTTATATATGACCTTATTGCAGGTTTTAGCAGCCTTCCTGACGGTCTACTCACACCTTATATATGACCTTATTGCAGGTTTTAGCAGCCTTCCTGATGGTCTACTCACGCCTTATATATGACCTTATTGCAGGTTTTAGCAGCCTTCCTGACGGGCTACTCGTTCCGTAAAGGCCAGCACACATCGGGCGTTCTGTTCACCTTCTGGCTACTGATGGCGCTCTGTGGCTGTCTACAGGCCTACTCACTGTCTGCACAAAGAAACCGCCAGGTGAGGAGGGTCAGGTATCATTACCTGGGAGAGGATGGTTGCGAGGGGGGATTGTACAGAAGAATTGTTGAATTCAGGGAGGGTGTTCTTTAGCTTGTGTAATGGGTTATTACCACTCTACAATATGAAGGTACTGCTTCTGATCCAATCGGCCATTGGGAGTAACTGGGAATCGATGATTGTAATAACAATAGAGAAATGAAAAAAAAGCTGAGATTTGATCTAAATTTAACCATATTGCATCTCTTCATGTATCTTGGCTATTCCTTGTGCAGGGAGGAGTGACAGAGGTGTACCGGTTCTCCAGTTACTACATCCAGTTCGGACTGAGCGTCCTCCTGTTCGTCAGTAACATCCCCTCCGACATGGGCGCCTTCCCCAAAGAGCACCAAGGGTCGGAGAGTGAGGACGACGAGAGTGCGCCACTCATACCCAAGAAGAAGGACGTCGAGGACAACAAAGTGAGCCTTAATTACATGAATGCTATATACCCTGGGTGTTATATCATGACATTGTCTTTACCTAATTCAGAAGAGGATCCGATTGGTTCAGGGATGTTGGGAAATATGACCAGTGGTACCAGCTGGAGTAGAAGAAAAGGAGCACACAGAAATACACCTTTTTCCGAGATTCTGCGCAGTGGACCCTTTTATAGACGCCTTATGTACCTTGATTTCTAGCCGGGGCCCATTGGAACTCATACCCCAACTCATTGGATCAGGCTTCACCGCTAGGCTAGTAGGATGCCAGGCTAATGGGAAAGGTCTATAGAAGAGAAGACACTACATCATCTTTTGTTGATGCACATTTTAAAGGCTGTCCTTTAAACAAACCACAATATATTGCACTCAGAAACTTTTAACTTTGCCTTCATTTTGAGGTTTGGGTTAAAAGGATTAACTTTGCTTCTTTGTAGAATCCATGCCCTCGAGACTCGGCCAACTTCCTGTCACATGCTTTCCTGGCATGGTACTGGGGGTAAGCTCAGCTTTAATTAAGCCACTTTACCGTTTGCAAAACCCTAAAGCTTGGAATCTTCTATTCCATTCGTTAAGGACAGTATTCGCGTTAAATCATTCAATGACCTTTTGAGACCACCCCTGGACAGTGTCCTCAACGGACAAAACGGACAAATATTCATTAAGTCCAAAAAAAATGTTGTGGTTTCCCGACCCGACCCTATCCTATTTGAGGCATGAAACCTGAGCGCAACCTTTTTTGGGGAGCCATATTATTCGGGACTCATGAAGCAAGAATGCATCCGTAAGACTGTTTTACATATAAACAAAAGCCTATTCGTCTGTCTAACTTAATCTGTCTTTCTATTTTGCGAAATTACAAACATGTATAGACATTTGGAATGCAGTTACCTTTTGAAAATCCTTCGAAGTCAAGCACTTTTTATCACAGGTACGAACTCTTTAAAAGTTGACGTATTCTGACTTCCCAGAACTTCCTAACCCTATGCTTTCTGCTCCCTAGGCTTGTTGTGAAGGGTTACAAGAAGACTCTCACGTACGCCGACATGTGGGATATCAGGCCTGAGGACGCCTCAGAAAACATACAGAGACGTTTTCAGAAGGTCTGGGGGGCTGAGCTTGAGGCTAACGAGAAGACGGGCAAGTGCGTAAAAAACTAAAGAAACATAAAAAATAAAGATTTAATGCACTATTTATTTTGGAGAAGGTCATGCTGCTGGCAGCTAAAAAAAAAAGTTAAAACGTGGGGCCATATTTTCGTAAGTACCTATAAGCTAATCAGGTTGATTTTTATAAGTGCCTTGTGACCAGTGATTTCATTTGTCATAAGACTAAGTGATATCTGTGTGAAATTACCTCAATGATAGGTAGTCATTGTGTGTTTTTTTTTTGTAACGGATGAAATCAGTATTCACGAGACGCTAATCAGAATCCTCCTAATTAGCCTTATCAATGAAGAAAAAATGAACCTTTGGTTAATTACCAAGGTATTGATTTTAATCAAACACTTCAAGTGCAAATACGCACCAGCTGATCACAGAACATATGTAAAATTGCTGAAAACTTATATTAAACTATGTCTAACGCCTAATGTTTTTTTCCAGGGCTCCATCCCTACTGTGGGCTCTCATCAGAGGTTTCAATTGGAAGATCGCGCTGGCCACTCTGCTGCTGGTCCTGTCTACGACCACGTCTCTGGTGAATCCTCAGGTCATGAAGTAAGTTAGTATGATTGTTTATGCGTATACTACTAATAGGGATATATTTTGTACGTTAATGTTCTCATTTCAGGGTTGCTTTATGCTCAAGTATGATGATGTTGCATATCCACGTTGCTAATAAACGTATCCAAATCAATTGGTTGTCTTTCTTTATATCATTTGGGGTAGATTTATTATCATCTGGGTAGTTCAATTCCAAATAATGAATGAACACTCACTTTTTAGAGGTACAAATAAAGTTTATCGGCAATGAAATACAGTTACTGTAATCAAGGTATCACAGTCTCTGATGGTATATTTATCTATATGGTATCCAGGCTCAAACACTATCATAATTATTGTATCCATTGTCCCATGAAGCTATTCAACCATAGCTTACATACACGCAAGCCCTCTGCTGTCTCGGACTGCCAATGTTATGACTATAGTCAGTTGTTGTCTGTCAAATCCCTCAGTAAAGGTTTAGCTCAGTAAAAAAGAATAGGTGGTATTCTCCTATCTTCAACCAGCTATATCAATTTTAATCATAACTCCTCGATATACTTACAGCTCCTCCAATGCAACGTGTGCTAAGTATTGTTAGTCAGCTCTACTGTTCTTGTCACCTATCACATCACCCCGAAGTCTTCCACTCTCCTGACATATTCACGTCTATTGGCTCTCTATCTCTGTCTCTGTCTATGCATATTCCAGCAGCTTTTTAAATAAGACGTCTGCTGTGCATAACCATTAGTCACTTGTCACAAATGTTCTGGTTGACCGCATGTTCCTAATACACGCGTTCCTGATTGGATTTCTATTGGATTCAAACTCAAACTATGGTAACAGCACATTACACTTCAACCCAGTTGTTATGTTTTCTACTCTGAATTGCCTATTCATCTTATACTGTGCTGGCTAACTTGGTTGACAGTTGGATGACACTAAACCTATAACCAGTTGTCATCCTATGTCCGAGACATATCATTCCTTTCCTCACATCTTTTGTTCAAAACACATTACTCTTCTTAAGCTTATTCAATTAGTCACGTATACCCTTCCTGGTATTAATTGCATTTTTAACTATAAGGAACTATACAACATCTGACGACAGTTATCTTACTACATATTTTATAATGAACAACATGTCCCTAGTGCCGCACACCTAGCGCACACCACCACCCCGGCCGGTTGCCACTCCCCCTACGACCCCCCCCCCCCCCCAACTGTCGTCTGCACTGGGGCCAGTCACCACACCTAGAACCGTGTGGAGCTGATATTACAAACAAATATTTGATTTTTTAAAGATTTCCATTTTTGTTATGATTTAGTGAAAAACAAAACTAACATCTTGCCATAGAAACCCATGTTGGATACCCACGAAACTGCCTAATCAAAAATGGGTCAACCAGTGAAGGGCCCTAGACCAATAAGGGAGCCAGAATGGAGGAAGACCGTTTTATAAGTATGTTGTAATAAAGCATGAGCTAGCCTCAAATAAAAGAAAGGTCACTTTGATTATTCTTGAGGATTATGTAACCAAGACAAGACAAAATATCTTGTATCATTTGCAATGCTAAAAAGGAATGAGGCAATTGCACAAGATGTATATCATCCAGATACCCGTTCAAAATAATCTCTGCTACTAGAGAATCTATTCTAAAATCATTCACACTCCTCTCTGTCCGTTCAGTGTCATGATAAATTCCCCTGTCTCTCTGTCCTTTCAGTGCTGTGATTAGCTTCGTCCAGAGCAGCAATCCCTACACATGGCACGGGTACCTGCTGGCCCTCACCCTCTTCTGTCTCCACCACTGTGTAACTCATGCCCCTCTCTGTCCTTTCAGTGCTGTGATAAACTTCGTCCAGAGCAGCAATCCCTACACATGGCACGGGTACCTGCTGGCCCTCACCCTCTTCTGTCTCCACCACTGTGTAACTCATGCCCCTCTCTGTCCTTTCAGTGCTGTGATAAACTTCGTCCAGAGCAGCAATCCCTACACATGGCACGGGTACCTGCTGGCCCTCACCCTCTTCTGTCTCCACCACTGTGTAACTCATGCCCCTCTCTGTCCTTTCAGTGCTGTGATAAACTTCGTCCAGAGCAGCAATCCCTACACATGGCAGGGGTACCTGCTGGCCCTCACCCTCTTCTGTCTCCACCACTGTGTAACTCATGCCCCTCTCTGTCCTTTCAGTGCTGTGATAAACTTCGTCCAGAGCAGCAATCCCTACACGTGGCAGGGGTACCTGCTGGCCCTCACCCTCTTCTGTCTGTCCGTCCTGGGCTGTGTCCTCATGCAGCAGTGTTACAGTCTACCCTGTCACGTGGGGCAGCACCTCAAGTCGGCCGTCATCGCCTCCGTCTACCGCAAGGTGTGCAATTGATCTTAATTTTGAATTGGAATATAATCATGATCATTTTTCAGTCAGGATAATCATTTCTGTTACAAAGGCGGCAGCAAGGTCTTAATCAAGGTCTTAACACTACAGCATAGGGAGTTACAAAGAATGGAGCAAATAAAACGTGAAAAGAGGAAAGAAGGAGCAACACACTGAATCGTGAATGAATAATTGCTCCTTTACAGAAAAATAATTCATTATAATTACATGATATTACCGGTGCTAGCAATACAACCAGAGGCATTTCTGTAGACCTTAGAGTTGATAATTGGCAATGGGACAACCATCATTAAACCAAGTATAGCATCTTAAATCATTATCATGACACAAGGAAAGGTAACATAGTTTCTTTTACAAGGCTGATCACGGAAATTACTCGCGTGAGGTGTTGATGTGCAATTGGTCTGTAAGTAGTATATGAAAAGGAAACGTGGCGCAGGCTGAGTTGCACGGGGAAGAGGTTATTTGTTATCATAATGCAATGGGAGGTTGAGTTTAATACATAGGTGTACACTATTATACCATAATGTGCATCATATTCTCACAGGCACTCCGTATCTCCAACACGGCCCGTAAGACGACGACCACTGGGGAGGTGGTGAACCTGATGTCGGTGGACGCCGAGAGGCTGAGTGACAGCATGGTGTTCATCCACTTCCTGTGGGTCACCCCGTTCACCGTGGTCGTCACCATGGTCTTCATCTACCAGAAGCTGGGCCCGGCCTCCCTCGTCGGCCTCGCCTACCTCGTCATAGTCCTGCCCCTTAACTCCTGGCTTCTGGGCAGGTTTACTCGCAAATACCAGGTACACGCTGGGTTTACTACTATTTTGCCATTTTCGTCAATTTTAAACATATAAATACATGTAGTAAAGTTTGTGGGTATAGAGGTATATGAGTTGAATAGTTTCTTATTGCTTATATAGGCCTATGCTCATGTTGATGTGTGTCAGACGTTACCATCCTTGGTACATAAAGAATGTACTGGGAGTACTAATGCATATAGATTAGTTATTGAGTGCATAACACTTGTCATCGTCATGTTATAAGAAACAGTATACTTTGTCCTTCCAGAAAATCCAAATGGGCTACAAGGACCTCCGACTGAAGCTAATGAGTCAAATCTTAGTTGGCATCAAAGTACGTGCGACTTTTTATATACATTGTATCCCTCTTTACACTTCCTACTCTTCAGTCCAAAAACATTATAACACTCTTGAAAGACAAACACATTAACGCGTCCATCGTTGTTCTTTGTAATTCAGCCATTGAACTGTCCTATAAAAGTTTATAGGTGAATTTAATTGTATTATTTAAAACCCCGTCTCATCTGTTTGTTGATGCCCCGTTCATGTCGATGTTCCAGGTACTCAAGCTGTACGCCTGGGAGCCCTACTTCGAGGCCAAGGTGACGGCCATCAGGGAGGAGGAGCTCGGGGTCATCAAGAAGTCGGCCATCGTCATCACCCTCAGCTACATCGTGTCCTTCTCCTCCAACCTCGTCGTGAGTTCTCCGCCCTTTCTCCAGCGTCACAAAGATTAACTTTTCTCCAGCGTCACAAAGATTAACTTTACACCTAGTGGCTTTCTAGCAATTATATGTCTATTCTATCAATGGGTTCTCCACCTGTGAGAGATTTAACTTATCGAGACAATTATGCCAACGTAATCCACCGCTTCAAATGAGAAGTAACCCGTCTTGAATCCCTTCACAGACCTGTGATGTTCTCTGCCCCACGTGTTGATGTGTTCTGTGCCGTTCACCAGGTGGCTCTGCTGTGTTTCATCACCTACACCCTGTTGTCACCTGACAACGTACTGACACCTGACAAGGCCTTCGTCTCCATCTCCCTGTTTAACGTCCTCAGCACGCCCATCATGTTTGTGCCCACCGGCCTCATGTTCCTTATGCAGGTAGGTGATCGTGATTAAAGCACGCTTATCACGTTCCCCATGCAGGTAAATGTGTAAAACACACCCGTCATATTGGTGGCCACTGCCCTCATGTTCCTTATGCAGGTAAATGGGTTCTAACGCTGGAATGTTTATGGCTTAATAACAGTTGGGCGAAAACATGGTGCATCTTTAATTGATATTGAAAAAAACATCTTATATAAAACAAAATTATATGCATTTATATAAAAAAAATTAATGTTACCTTTCTATTTAGTAAAAAAAAAAACCCAACAAAAACAACAAACAAACAATAATACTCTGAAGAACGAGGCTAGTTTATATTTTGAAGTTATAGTTAATTATTAAGTTAATTATGTGATAAAGTAAGAAAATCTTGTCCACATATATATAATGTCAATAAACTCCCATTGTTTCAGGCTCTTGTATCAATTGAAAGACTTCAGAAGTTCCTTCTCCAACCGGAAATCAGTCCTGATAATGTCCAACATGACCCTCATAAAGGTAAGAGGTTTGTTGACTAATTCAGGCATGCTTATAGTATCTATATAAACTTCTCTTTGTCATCAATTCATCTAGAGGATACCAAACGAGCCAAACAAACAACTTTAAACGATCTTATGTCCAAGAGTGTGATATTAAAAGAATATAGAAGAATCTAATTATGCAGGTCTTTTTCCCAGTATTCTCGTTCAAGGCAATAGTATATTTCGTACTTTTTTTTCAGAGGGAGCAATAAATATTTCAGACGGAACCTTCTCATGGGGAGAAGCTGAGCGTGTCCCACTTAAGGAGTAAGTTCCCAATTTTCTAGCTTTAGCTTATGGCAAATTCATAAACACGAAAACATATGCCATTATGTGAAAACGTTATAACTAGTAGCACCCGCACCTTATATGAAATTGTATATTAAAGGTGTGCGGGCGGAAGAACGGCTAAGCCGAACCCATTTTTTGCCCAAATAAACCAATAAAAAAAATGTCTCGACTTGATGTACGCATATAACCTGTTCTTTTCAGTTAAATTAGAGCAACATGTATTTATAAGCTAATAGAACTAACCCTCACTGTTTTTGGCATCAGCTCAGTTAACGTTGTCAACGGGATGAGCGGATTAAGACCTCCATGTTAATATGGAAATTGGGGTGGGACGTTGTCAATCTATCATTGTTTATGGGGTGATTTATAGAATACTTCGAAAAAGAA
This sequence comes from Lepidonotus clava, assembly GCA_936440205.1. Classification (NCBI taxonomy): domain Eukaryota; kingdom Metazoa; phylum Annelida; class Polychaeta; order Phyllodocida; family Polynoidae; genus Lepidonotus; species Lepidonotus clava. The sequence continues at coordinate 28,162,497 of OW387150.1, read as the reverse complement.
ATAAGATGAAATAAGAAAAAGGAGGTTGGGCGGCAAGTACCCCCGTTTCTATATATTTTGTAAAAACCAAAGTCATAAAAAACTAAAGCAAACCTGTCTGAAAATCGCTCCCAGTTGCCATCCAGTTCTGGTATAAGCTTTGACCATCGATATCTAATTACCCCTCTTAATCCCTCATGTTGTGGTTAGTTGAATAACGAATGGTTGCCCTTCACTCTGACAGTATAAACCTGGTGGTGCCGGCGGGGTCCCTGGTGGCCGTGGTGGGGACCGTGGGGTCGGGTAAGTCGTCCCTGCTGCAGGCCATGCTGGGGGAGATGGATAAAGTCACGGGCACTGTCAACATGAAGGTCAGCTCAAACACCAAGGGTGTTCTATGTCTAATTATTTCTTGACTTGTAATCTGTATCGTAATGAATTGATATATTTATGTAATATGTAGATTTTCTTATGGTATCCGTGCTTTGAATGATCCTTTTCATATTACATTTGAATTAGCCTGTAATATGCAGGTTTATATTGTCTGTTCCCCACATATATATATATATATATTTATATTTATATATATATATATATATACGGAATGTTTTTATGCTAGAATCTTTACACAATAAAACAATGAAGAAATATAAAGAGACGCTTCCTGCCTGCATCGGCGGTGGTTCTTTGGCTTGAAGAGGTACCCACTGCCAAACGGACCCATGGAGAGGGGTCAGTGCACATGAAAATTGAGGGGTCGTCAACCACTTTTTAGACACAAAAAGAGGGTCAGTGAACTATATCCATAGAATTGTATAATGACTTTAAATTTAGCCTTATTGCTACTTTATATTACCCCCTAAAAAATCAGATTTTTTCCTAAAAAGTGTTTCTGATTTCTCTATATTTTCTGGTATTGACATACCCTGATTTTTGGGGGCGGTGATCCGTGTCCCTGAAAAACAAGAGGCGCTCATCTAAAATTCAGGAGTGGTCAGTGATGAAAAGCAGGGGCAGTAGTTTGGTAGTGAGTAGTAACTTTCAAAGAGTCAGTGCACCCCCCGGGCCTCTAACCGTACCCTTACCTCTCCCCGTTTAGGGGGACGTGGCCTACGTGCCCCAGCAGGCCTGGATCCAGAACCTGACGGTGAGGGACAACATCCTCTTCGACAAGCCCTACGTCCGCAACAAGTACCAGAAGGTGCTCGAGGCCTGCGCCCTCACCCCCGACCTCAAGATCCTGCAGGGCGGCGACATGACAGAGATCGGCGAAAGGGTACGTTCGGGGACTAGGATAATCAGGGAATTATAATTTATGAATACGAAAAGCAAAATTCCTTGTTGCAGCTGCCACTTATTCTTTGTCCAGGATAGAGAGAAAGAGAGAACCCCAACCTAGAAGAGATCGTTATCTATGGTTTGTATGCTGTACTAAAGGTGGCCAATCCTCCCAACCCTCTTCTCTCCTCCTCCAGGGTATGAAATGAAGGGATGTAATAGCTTATCTTATGATACAGATGTTAGAGAACACAATGTTTGCCCCATGTCCTTAATCATCCCTGTCCCTCCTCCCCCAGGGCATCAACCTGTCGGGCGGTCAGAAGCAGCGGGTCAGCCTGGCCCGGGCCATGTACCAGAACGCCGACGTCTACCTCCTCGACGACCCCCTGTCCGCCGTCGACTCGCACGTCGGCAAACACATCTTTGAGAAGGTCATCGGCCCCTATGGACAACTCTCTCATACGGTACTTCAATCTCTATTTTATATAGTTAGTGGTTTAATCATAATGTAATAAAAAAACAGGGACAAAATATGAAAAACTACAACAATGACAAACGTATCTTTGAGAAGGTCATTGACCCCTATACGGACAACTCTCGCACACATAGTAATAATGATTGTTGGAGTTTAGGTCTCTTCAGCAGTATTTCAGCAGGACCATCACACATTTCTGACGTGTACAAAGTATTATGATCAAATCTATGGGGACTGAAATCAATGGCAAGGAAAGGTGATCCAATAGACAGCTTGAGGGATAGAACATTGGACCACCGTGTCAAGTTCCATATTCTACCTGCTATGCAACCCCTCCCTCCTTGTGGTGGGGGTGTTGCCAGGTGCCCGCAGATTCAGAATGATGTGCAATGGTGTGTGTACAAACATAAAGCAGTAACTCATTTATATTAACATAATGGAGACGCACTGATAACGCCTTCATACGCAAAGACATCTATTTGTGTGTACAAGTTTGTTTGACTTCAATTATAGCAAATATATCTCCTCCAACAGACCCAAATGCAGGTGAGAAATAAAGCATATGTTCCATTCTCCCCCCCCCCCCACAGACCTGTGTGCCACTAATAAGAGGTCCTATTTTCCACTCTCCCCCCACAGACCCGCATCCTGGTGACTAACGCCGTCACCTACCTGCCCAAGATGGACCGTATCGTGGTGCTGAGGGAGGGCTCCATCTCCGAGGTGGGCTCCTTCGACCAGCTCATGGCCAACAACGGCGCCTTCGCCGAGTTCCTCACCCAGCACATCAGCGAGCAGGTCGAGAGCGGGTTGGAGCTCGACGAGGAGGGTGAGCTGCTCAGTTTTTGGTCTGATAGGTCTATTTAATGATGAGACAAATACCTGTAATTTGTCAAATATATCGCTACTTTTTCAATACATGCATATATGTTTTATATATAGGTATATATCTGGAGCTTGGCCAACGGTATGAACTACATGTACATTTCAACTCTGTATAAATACAAAGGGATGTTCTGTCGATGACAAGAAATACTCAACGATCGTGACCGGGGTCCTGTGGACATGTCCATTGTTGCCGGAGCTTTCTATATGTATTAAACGTTTTCCCTTTTGCATGTCTTCCTAAGACATAATCAATTACACTCTGCTGTATATTGGGTGACTTCCTTTCGTGACCAGAGCCAAATCACCGAGGTCATTACCTACATTACTTACATTATTTCTGGTAATAGCTGACTAACACGTCAATTAGCACCAATACAATTCATCAATACATAGCATAGAAGAAGGTAATTGCAATCTGTAAATGAACTTACAGTTATTATTCCCTTGTAACTTTTAAACCTTCCCCAGAGCGGGAGTGGGCCCGTCAGGTGAGCGCTGGTACCGGCGGGGGCGGCTCACTTAGCGGCACTGAGGGCGACTCGTTCGGCACCAGCGGGACCAGCGGGACGGGCGTCCGACGCCGCCGGAAGACGCCGACCGCCGACCGGAAACCGTCGGCCCTGAGGGAGGCCCAGAAGGAGGCGCTGGTGGCCGAGGAGGCCGTGCAGGAGGGCACGGTGAGCAGGGGCTAGTTTATAGTTCTTAATGTGCTGCAAGGGTGAGAATAAACCTCAACATAAGTAGATGAGGTGAGCAGTTATGGGTGTATGTTACCTATAATAGTTTATTTTAGCTTCACATAGAATATATGATGTTCAGATGATGTCAGTGCATGCTTATCGGCAATTATCTGGTATTGAGTGCATATAGTTTAAGATTCAACTGCTGGATCCGGTGTATTTTGGTAAAGACAAATAGAAGAATGTTCCTATAGGGAGAATAGGCAATAATAGGTCCCCCGTTGTATCTGTCCCTTCACATGAATGGTAACGTGGCCAACCTCAGGACGTGTTATAAGAGGTCCCCCTCTGTATCTGTAAAGGGGTGACTGGCGGTAGACCTATCTCAGGGCCTGTTAGTCATTAAAGGTCTGTCTTTGTAGCTGTACAACCTACATGTAAAGGGTGCGGTGATCGAGGCCTAACTCAGGGCGCAGCGATCATTATCTGTTTGCTATTAAGGCCCTTAGCAATGCATTAACCAACTAGGGTTGAATATTATAGACATTGCGGTAGTGGATTATGCTAGCGTCCTCCCAGTACGACGCCCCATATCTCAGCTCCTATCATAGAGACCTAAATCTTTGTATGCGGCTTTTTATCTCATAATTATATGGTATCAGATATAAAATATTTAGGATTTTGAATAATTATTGTCACTTTAGTATAATCTTAGTTAAAGGTCTCCCATTATACCCGTGCCTACAGGTGCAGGGTGCAGTGATCGTGGCCTACCTCAGGGCCTGCACCTTTACCTGGCTCTTCGTCATGCTGATCGGACTTCTCATTAACGTGGGCGGTAACGTGGGCAGTAACATCTGGCTGAGTTTCTGGTCCAACGACGCCCTGCTGGCCGAGACGACCAACGTCACCACCAGCGTCTACCTCCGACTGGGCGTCTACGGCGGGCTCGGCCTCATGCAGAGTCAGTCAACTTCTACTCTAATTGTGTGTTTTTCTATTTTGATAAATAGTGTATCCCCATATAGATCAAACTTGAAGAGAGCCAAAAGCAATACAAGCAGAATACAAGGTCAAAATTTCACAAATTCTATTGACTGTTGAAATACATTCTATGGCCATAACTTAGGTCCATGGTAAAATACAGACCATGAACAATGGCTGAGAGTCCGTGAAATACATTCAAACTTGTCCCTGTTTAATTTTGGTTACCCACCAAAATAGGATTGCTGTATGGAAGCAGATATATCATGGGTTTTATGGAATTAAAAGTTAAAGAAAAGTTAAAGTTGATGATCATGGTTCATACTATACCAATAACTAAAGTTAGACTCTGTTTAATTTAGGTGACCCACCAAAATAGGGCTTATCATGGTTCATACTTTAACAATAACTAAAGTTAGACTGATAGAATGTATTTTTGTCAAATTTTAACAGAACATTGCTTTTGGCTCCCTTTAAATACAGCATTTGTTGTAACTGTCAAATCATAATGATTTATCATAACTAATAAAAACATGTCTAATTAATCCACTTCTGACTTTAGTTATGCAAGTTTTATTTATGTTATTTGAATAGCTCATACTTCCTGAAATTATTGAAGCTTTAATCCAAGTCATAAAAAGGATTCTTCACAAGCGACTAGAAATAGGCTTCAAGATTCCCCTTTTATATTTTCACCAGTACTCGGTACATTTATCCTGGTCGGTGCAGTCGCCTTCGGTGCGATACAGGCTGCCAGGACAATTCACAAATCGCTACTGGAAAACAATTTGAAGGTATGATATATGCTTATCCAATTTTAATGTTTTTAATGAGTAACGAATATTGATTTTAATACTTTAAATATTATATAAGCAGATGATGAGAAACAACAATAAAAACGTTGATATGCATTGAAGGTGTATGTTTGACTTCCTATATGATTACTTTCCATTAGAATTTCAAAGTGAATTCTGTCCTTCATATTAAACCTTCCATTGGACGATATTGACTACCGAGAAATAGGTTATTTCTAAATTCTTATTAGGACCATAAAGGAACTCATACATGCAACGTACTATTTCAAAATTATTATAAAATCTTTTGGAATGATATATACCTTTCTCCATAACATCCTTTCAGTCCCCCATGTCGTTCTTCGACACCACCCCTACCGGCCGCATCCTGAACCGATACTCCAAGGACGTGGACATCGTGGACACGAACATGCGGAACTACATCCAGAACCTGGTGTCCAACGCCGCCATCATCCTGGCCACCCTCACCATCATCGTCTACACCACGCCCGTCTTCACCGCCATCCTCGTACCGCTCGTCATCATCTTTTTCATTCTACAGGTGGGCAGTGATTTCCCCCCCTGTATTAATCACAGTCGTCGATCAACACTGATGCATTCTTTGAGCCAGGTGGACGTCATTCCCATTAGTGTTACCCCAAACTCCCCATAGACTGACCGCCTTGTCAGAAAACCCACTAAATGGTGGGCGGTACTCACTTTTTTGGCGGAACCGGAGGCCGGTGGTCGCCGGTGAGGGCTGTCTTTGAGTGGTTCAAGGGGGTACCGATCTGAAGTAATTGTTATCGAGCCTTTATCAGTGTGTTGAAGTTGGTATGTATGTGTTTTGCAGGTTTAATGGTCAGAGAGGAAGGGTAATAACTGAGGGTTGCTTAAAGACGAACGAAATGTCATTTGACAGACCGTATTCTGATGTTTAAAGTATATTCTTTGTCACAGTTAAAATATGTGCTTCAATTTGACGATATTAGATATGCCCGCATATATATATATATATATATATATATATATATATATATATATATGTTAAACGTCTATATCATGCATTGCTGCCTTCCAACGAGCGACAAGTGCAACCACAATCATATCAACTCTTGAATAAATATCTAATCCAATATAAAAACCACCGTAAAATCGATGTAGGCCTATCCCACAGTAATAACGATAAAATCAAGTGTCTTATTTCTAACCCCCCCCTCAGAGAATTTACGTGAAGACGGCACGCCAAGTAAAGCGTATAGACTCAACGAAACGATCACCGATTTACGCCAACTTCAGCGAAACCCTGAATGGGATCTCGTCGATCAGGGCTTTCCGACAGCAGGCCCGGTTCACTGCACACGCCGACACCCTGCTGGACAACAGCATGAAGATCAACTACAGTGTATTTATATCGAATAGGTAGGTTCAGGAGGCCAATAGGAGATTTTGACTGCTGGTAATTTTTGTAATTTATGACTTTTTTTTTTTTTACCAGATATCATGCATCCCTCATATTATTTAAAAGAGAATTAAAGAAAATATCGAATGATATATATAGCATGGTTATGATTAACCCACATTCGCATAGCCAAAACCAAGGAGTATAATCAACAAGTTAAACACTATTTCAAACTCTGTAATCTAACAGTACCTAGTACGCACTCTCTATTTTACACTTCATTTACACATTTGGAAGAAAAACAAATTTCGAATAATACAAACTTATAATGTACCACATAATACTTATGATTTTGACTTAATCTCAGGTGGATCGGCATCTGGCTGGAGATGCTGGGGGACGTCATTGTGCTGTTCGCGTCCATCTTCTCAGTAGTACAGAGAGACGCGTTAGACCCAGGCACCGTGGGCCTCTCACTCTCCTACGCCCTGCAGGTAAGAGTACAGAGAGACATGTTAGACCCAGGCACCGTGGGCCTCTCACTCTCCTATGCCCTGCAGGTAAGAGTACAGAGAGACACGTTAGACCCAGGCACCGTGGGCCTCTCACTCTCCTACGCCCTGCAGGTAAGAGTACAGAGAGACACGTTAGACCCAGGCACCGTGGGCCTCTCGCTCTCCTACGCCCTGCAGGTAAGAGTACAGAGAGACACGTTAGACCCAGGCACCGTGGGCCTCTCACTCTCCTACGCCCTGCAGGTAAGAGTACAGAGAGACACGTTAGACCCAGGCACCGTGGGCCTCTCACTTTCCTACGCCCTGCAGGTAAGAGTACAGAGAGACACGTTAGACCCAGGCACCGTGGGCCTCTCACTCTCCTACGCCCTGCAGGTAAGAGTACAGAGAGACACGTTAGACACGTTAGACCCAGGCACCATGGGCCTCTTAGTCTCACTATCCTATGCCCTGCAGGTTTGATATAATCTATAAGTACATTACAGAGTACAGAGAGACATGTTAGACCTGGGCACCGCGGGCCTCTCACTATCGTATGCTCAGCAGGTAACTCACCATGACATTTTTCCTATTCCATTTTTCTTTAAATATCAAATTTTCTATAAATTTTATGATTGTGTTGATTTATCACAATGGAAATTGTTGCTGGAGATTATAACTGCCTTGAATATTGATCTATTGCAATAGGTTATTGATTGAGCGATGCTTGATTGGTCTGGGGGGCATTCCATAAACATTTTGCGATAATCCTGTTTGAACTACGATACAATATCAAATAATGTTATCACCATAAAGAATTTTTAAATTTCATTTCGTTTTATTCAATTTTCATTTTAATCAAACTTAAACTACATAGCATTCTTCCTTAGTCACATACATATATTTTGATATATTAAGATTTGTGAAAATATGTATTTTTAAAAACACAACATTTTGAAATCATCGTCATGATACTGCCATGAGGCCTTCACGATACGTTTTCGAGTTTCATGAAATGTTTATGGACGTGCTTTGACTTGCAATAATCATCACCAAATTTCTATGGAATGCTATCCTAATTTTGTCTTTTTTATCCTACAGTATAATATCCGAAGAATACATTGCCTGTTTATCTATGATGTTTATGACCAAAAGTATTTAAAGATTGAGTATAACGTGAACAAATGCTTCCTATATGCATATATCTACAACTATTCAAATCCTCGTTTGTGTCTTCTGAGTGGGATTGGTATATCAATCCCAGAATTGAGTACAGGCCTCATGTCTGAGCTGCACATTGACGTGCTGTAGGTGAGCTGGCAGATCGTGCTGCTGGTGAGGTACTCGTGTGAACTGGAGACCTACATCGTGGCCGTGGAGCGTATCAAGGAGTACACGGACGTGATCCCAGAGGTGAGCTGCTCAGTCTCATAATCAGTGTCGTAATTATTCTGAGTGACTCACAATAGCTAGATAGCTGCAATTATCTACCACATATATAAGATGAACAATCACATGGTCACAATATATTGTATTGATCTTGTTGTATATAGTTATAATTTACACTTGAGATCTTTATATACCAAAACTTGAATTCATTGTAATATCACCGAAAACCAGGGCAACCCTGAAGTGTATTACTAATAAAATCTATAAGAAAAGAACAACATGTGAATCAATCCAACAGGCCCCTTGGCTGATGGAGCACAGGCCCCGCCGGGACTGGCCTGAAGATGGCGCTGTGGACTTCCGGGACTACAAGACCCGCTACCGGGCCGAGCTGGGGCTGGTCCTCAAGGGGCTTAACTGTAACATACACGCCGGGGAAAAGGTATGTTACCGAGCCGAGCTGAGCCTGGTCCTCAAGGGGCTAACTGTAACATACAAGCCAGGGAAAAGGTATGTTACCGGGCCGAGCTGGGGCTGGTCCTCAAGGGGCTAACTGTAACATACAAGCCAGGGAAAAGGTATGTTACCGAGCTGGGGCTGGGGCTGGTACTCAAGGGGCTAACTGTAACATACATGCCGGGGAAAAGGTATGTTACCGAGCCGAGCTTGGCCAAGTCCTGAAGTGGCTCAACTGTGACATACTACCAGGGAAAAGGTACGTTACCGGGCTGAGCTGGGCCTGGTCCTCAAGGGGCTAACTCTAACATACAAGCCAGGGAAAAGGTATGTTACAGGCCTGAGCTGGGCCTGTTCTATATGGGGCTAACTGTAACATACCACCGGGGAAAAGGTATGTTACCGGGCCAAGCTGGCCCTGGTCCTGAAGTGGCTCAACTGTAACATACTACCGGGGAAAAGGTATGTTACCGGGCCGAGCTGGGGCTGGTACTCAAGGGGCTCAACTGTAAAATACAAGCCAGGGAAAAGGTACTTTACTGGGCCGAGCTGGGGCTGGTACTCAAGGGGCTAACTATAACATACACGCTGGGGAAAAGGTACATTACCGGGCCGAGCTGGGCCTGGTCCTCAAGGGGCTAACTGTAACATACAAGCCAGGGAAAAGGTACGTGACCAGGCCGAGCTGGGGCTGGTACTCAAGGGGCTAACTGTAACATACAAGCCAGGGAAAAGGTACGTTACTGGGCCGAGCTGGGGTTGGTCTTCAAGGGGCTCAACCATAACATACAGGCCGGCGAAAAGGTACTCATGGTCTTTTACTGCAATGAATATCAACAATCATACATGGGTGTGGATCTGGATTAAGATATAAGATGGCTTATTGAATAATATGTTAAGGGCTAAACTGTAACAAACGTGCAAGGGGTAAAGGTATACTTATTGCGAATGGATCTCAACAATATATTATGGCTCTGGATATTCAAGATGGTTTATTAACAATATGCTCAGGGACTGTATCCCGGGACTGTATCATACATGCAGGGGAAAGGGCAGTCTTTCTTATTGAATTGAATCTCATCAATCAGACATGGCTGTGGGTACGGTTTAAGATATATTGTTTATTGCCCATTATGCTCACCTTCATGCCATACATATAGTCCCCATAAGATGGGGACTATACGTATGGCATGAAGATATTATCTTAATCCATGATATGAGGACGAATAATGAATGATAATATTACTATAATCCTGGGATAAATATAACTATAAGATGGTTATATATACACAATTTTGAGGTGCATAGATACTCCCATTATGTTTATCCTGTTCTGACATCTCCCCTTTATTGAAAATACAGTAGTAACAAATTCATCTACAAAAATACTTTTTAGCATAACCACATTTCAAAGTGTTGCAATGCATTACATCGAGGATAGTTATGTTTACCTGCCCATCTCTGAAGGTTGGTATAGTGGGCCGCACGGGAGCGGGGAAGTCCTCCATGACGCTGGCCTTGTTCCGCATCATTGAGGCTGCCGGTGGCTCCATCTACATTGACGGAGAGAACATAGCCGAGATGGGTCTTCACGACGTCCGCTCCAAACTCACCATCATACCCCAGGTAGGTCAGTCACAAAATAAAACATTTTAAGTAGGGGTTCAAGTTTGAAAAAGACTTATACGTGCTCCTTTTAATAGAAATTGCAAATGGGACCGTTGCATTCTTTGAAAAGGTATATTGACTTGTAATTACATGTATCATTCTTCATTATTTTCAAGATCCTATCAAACAGCTAGCAGTGCATTTTCAAGAATGTTGCTCTAAATGTGTTTGGTTGGAAAAGGCGTAATCATTATAAGTTGAAAGTAACCAGTCATTTCACAAATTATTTCGCATACTCTCATATTTGCCCCTTCTTCTTCATTAAATATTTCTATTTCACAAAGCACTTAACATTAGACAATAACTTGTATTGTCTAATCGTGGTACAACCCAGGGTGGTAATGTTGACACACGTTGACTCAATGTGTGTCAACAATACCACCGTGACATTACCCTGGGTTATACCACCGTGGCACGAACTATTGCTGAGACAAGAAACCAGTATTCTTGGGGTTTATTAAGGCACTATTAGTCTATAGTCCAGGAGCCAAATCCTGAAATCTGTCAAAATAAGGATTTACCCTCCGCGGTGAGCCCCCTGGATTTTTTTGATTTTTTTCAACTTATAGCATCCTAGGGACCATGAATCAAGACGGTTCCGAAGAATTTAGGTATGCGAACACTCTGTAATTACGCGATTTGTGGTTAATTAGCAAAAATTGAAAAACGCGTTATTTCTTAATTTCTCTGGAACTATGTAAGATATGATAACATGCTATATGTCATCTGAAAGGTCATTTTTTTCCTGATTTTTTGGTATATTGTTTGCTATTGTCATTAAACATGGCAATGAGTGATTAAAGAAAAACTGTTGTTTTAGTTAAAATCATTAGAACTTAAGGATCCAAGGTTAAAATTTGGAATTGATAAACCAAGTCCTAGGTATACTTAGAGGGGATCTTTGGGCAGTTTTTAAATAAAGTTGCATCTGATTTCATTAGAAATGTAATGTAGAAATCATTTTTTGCTGATTAAATTCTAACCGACTAATGGTTCATTTTGCACTTATATTCTAAAAGGAGAGATGATATCATGAAAACAACACAATATATCCTAAAGTGAGGTGGAAATGATAATCACTATCTCCGCTGGTATTTCAGTGCTTTCTGAGCCATTTGGGCACATGCATGTAATATAGTGGCTGTTTGGAGAGCATTTTGGCTCACAGGGAGAGATGTGTCACATTTCTTTCCTCAGTAAAATACCATGATTATGTCTCAGTTTTATTACAAACCATCTTATTAGGGGCCTTGCATTAAGTATGTATGCATGAAGGGGTGAAGGAGGTATGCAACTTTTGAAAATATGCATACTTTGTAGTAAAAATCTAATGCATACTTTTGCCCAAAGGGGGTGGGGGTCTGAGATTTTTGAAAATATGTGTACTTACTAAATGGAAGGCCCCATATAGTTCTCTCTATTTAATGCTGACAAAAAGAAAAGAATAGCCTATAGTAGACTCACCCATTACCTGACCCCAAGCCATGTTTCTCAGGGTATATACATGGGGAGCCTCCAAGTATTACTTTAAAGAAGAGATAAGTCCCAAAAAGACTGTTGTCATATATCAAGGGTTCTGAATTAAAAAAAACAGTTCTTGTATCAATATGCCAATTGCAAAAAGACCAGGAATGCTATTTGTTAAACTTGATAGGTGTGCTACCTCTTTCAAATTGTTGGTTTTAACAAATTACTAGATTGTTCTCTAAACTCTAGGATTCTAGACCCATGTGCTTATATAAATGAGTAGCTTGGCTTGACCCTACACAAAATGGATATCTTATATTTCATGGGTTACTGGTATTAGTAATTTTATATCAAATTATGACCAGCCTATGATCATGCTTCACTCAGATTCATCCTACCAACTAATAGGATTCTGCCATATATCTAATTTTATCAGGAGGTGTACCAGGGGGACTGAGACCTCTGTGTGTGTATATACATATCAATATCATTGGCAAGTCCTCAAGCAAATATCAAGCCCTGAAACAATACAGAAGTACCTGATATAGCTTTCTATTTCAAAATAACAAGTTCTTGGTATGGCCATTACTGGTTTCCCAATATTATCTATTAGCATTACTACATTGAGCAGCATGTGCACAGCACCCTTGATTTGACACCATAACCACAGCACTATGGTATTAGGAGATTATACAAGAGCAACAAATTGCTGTGATTCTGGTTGTTGCCTCAAACTTTCAGTTCTTTAAGCCCCAGAAACAACATTATTCCCTTATCAAAATATAACCATTTTCATTTCTAAACTGCTATGAACAAGGATCCAATTTTCTTAACCTACAGCAAGACACAGTTTATAGGTACTTAGGGAAAGGTCAATCATGGTAAATACTCAGAGACCAAGAACTAAGGGAGTGATTACTCAAATACATAAAGAATCTTCTAATCTATGATCAGTTCTAATAATCCAACACTGAATACTTAGTCTTTGATACAAAAGGGTATAAAGCTAACTGAGCACTGAACCCATACAGCCTGGATCTGCTCTCAAGTAGAAGCAAAAGGATGACAAAGTTTAATTAGGTAGATTGGTGGGAGGATATTAACAAAAGTACAGCAGGTGGTCAGCAATCCCACAATTTACAGCACACTATATAGGTCTGTAGTGTGTTGTACCATGGAGGCTCCCCTTAACCCTCAGTGCAGGTCACTCTGGGGAAAGGCTAGACCTCTCCACCACTGATAAGTTTCTAAAGATCCACTACCTTCATAACACTGCTGTAAGGCAGCATTGTCTAAACAGTTAAAGTTATCATTTTACTTCACCAGTTGGAGTGATAAATCCCATGCTCCTTTTTGAATTATGTGATAAAATGGAATAATAAGACGGTAATAAGTAGCCAAAACTTAAGCCTGCCCCACCCTCTGAGGGATCCTTTATTAGGTTGTGCACACAGTGTCTTATCAATGGGTTAACTCACACAACATGGAGAAAAGAACCCTAGTCTGCCATCTTTATCATTCCTCTGTCTTTCCAGGCCTTATCAGTTCCCAGGTATGAGGTAAACATTGGACACTGGTGCCAGCAATGGGGGGATTTAAAAGTATTTTGGCCTACAACTCCCACCCTCCCTATAGGAATAGGGTTTAATGATGAGTGGGTACAGGGATATGTAAATAGAAGTTTGCAGCACATTGTTATGTTAATTTGTGAATGTTTGGCAATATAAGCAGCCATCCATACTCTTTTGAGTAAATAAATCAATGACTATCCTAATTTGATCAGGCAACAAAAATGAGCTAGGCTGCAAATTACATGGACAAATATTTCTTGCTAATGTAAACTTATTTTACAGCTCCAATGTTGTCTACAGTGGACCAAATAGCTCAGAAAACACTGAAATACTAGCTTAGGGAGACAATGATTATTCTTTTCCCATCTCTTTAGGATATATTGTGTTGTTTTCATGATATCATCTCTCTTTTTAGAATATAAGTGCAAAATGAACCAGTAGTCGGTTAGAATTTAATCAGCAAAAAATGATTTCTACATTACATTTCTAATGAAATCAGATGCAACCTTCTTTAAAAACTGCCCAAAGATCCCCTCTAAGTATACCTAGGACTTGGTTTATCAATTCCAAATTTTAACCTTGGATCCTTAAGTTCTAATGATTTTGACTAAAACAACAGTTTTTCTTTAATTACTCATTGCCATGATTAATGACAATAGCAAACAATATACCAAAAAATCAGGAAAAAAATGACCTTTCAGATGACATATAGCATGTTATCATATCTTACATAGTTCCAGAGAAATTAAGAAATAACGCGTTTTTCAATTTTTGTTAATTAACCACAAATCGCGTAATTACAGAGTGTTCGCATACCTAAATTCTTCGGAACCGTCTTGATTCATGATCCCTAGGATGCTACAAGTTGAAAAAAATCAAAAAAATCCAGGGGGCTCACCACGGAGGGTAAATCAAGATTTTCAGGTTTGGCTCCTGGACTATCAGCTAAGTCGCAAAAGGTCCTAAATGAGAAACTGTTGTCAGTTAGTCCCATTTGGTTATTTAGTGCAACCCTCAAGACCCTAACTCAGAAAAGAATCCTTAACTGTTAAAGACACTAACTCACAAATATTTTGTGATTTAGGGACACCTGCTAAGGCACTTGGTTGCCCACTTGTCTCATCAATCTGAATAGAAATCTGGTACCTTTATTGTACATACTCCTTTACTTGTCTGCCCACCCAGGACCCCGTGCTGTTCTCGGGGTCCCTGCGGTTTAACCTGGACCCGGCTGACCAGTACAGTGACCAGGAGGTGTGGGCCGCCCTGGAGCAGGCCCACCTCAAGGCCTTCGTGGAGAGCCTGCCCGACACCCTCAGCTACGAGTCGGGGGAGGACGGCGAGAACTTCAGGTAGGTGCGGAGTGACCTCTGCCTACAGACACAACTACTACAGCTGTGTGGTAAACCATGTGGGACGTTTGTTTAATGCCGAGTCATATCTTATTTCAGCGTCATTAGTTGTCATTTGCGTGTGTATGTGCAGATAATGACATCTTTTTGCATCAAAATTTAGTGTAACTCACAATTAGTCACTGTTTGAATAGCATGCGTGTTTTGATGCTGCTCTATGATTTACATAATAGCATTGATTATACACTTTACTCTGGTGCCACTACATAACATCAACAATGTAACATTGGCTGTTAAAATATAACCTATTTGAATTTCATAATATTATTTGAATATAATTTGCTTTTAAATTTGATAACAGAATTTCATTGAAAGCTGTTGACAACCAAACCATTGATTAAAGGATTTTGTACGTATTGTAATCAAAGTTTATATCATGAAAATTCATCGATGAATTTTCATGATTAGAGTACATTTTGATAACAATATATCTTGATAACAATACATTTAGTAATAACCAACTTTGACTACAAATTCCCACCTCCTCCCCTGCCCGTAGCGTGGGCCAGCGCCAGTTGGTGTGCCTGGCGCGGGCCCTACTGAGGCGGAGCAGGATCCTCATCATGGACGAGGCGACGGCGGCCGTGGACCTGGAGACGGACGACCTCATCCAGACCACCATCCGCACCGAGTTCAGGGACTCCACCGTCATCACCATAGCGCACCGCCTCAACACGGTCCTCGACTACGACAAGTGAGTGGGCTCTTCTCTCAGCAGCTCATTTCTACACACCCGTCCGCAGACGTGGTTACGTGATCACGTTTTGGTGATCACCATGAAGTCATTCCAGCTATGTGGCTATAAGATAAAACTACAATTTTTAAATTCTAAATATTGATAATCTTTATCATGATTCTATAGATATAAGGTAAAATGTTGTTCTCGACGTTTTAGAATTTAGAATTAAACAATTTTACATTGCTCACCCACATGGCAACCAGCACAGTTTGGGGGATGGGATACCATCTGCACATCGTCCATTGCCATGTACTTGGAAGCAAGCTTAGCGAAATTAGAATATGTTCACTATCACCATAGGTTTTCACTGTATCGTCAGAAGAAACAAATTGGGTACAATGTGGATTGAAATTAGAATGGAGTCAGAGATTCTTCTAATTTCCGTTCCCTCACTGTCTATGATGAAAATGTGTTGCTTTGATCAAGAAGGAAAAACTGGGAAATCAATAGGAATAATTGTTTAAAAACCTGATCAACCGTCCTTATACTGCCCATTGTATATACTGGAAGATTAAGATGTAAATTGGAAAGTACAGCAATCAATTGTTAAAAAAAGATGTGTGATTAAATAGAAACTTACAAACATACGGTAACAAAGATTGAAGAGAAAATTACGTCATGCTAAAAGCCTGGTATACAGCCAAGAGGGTGACGTCACAGAACGTTATTATAACGTCACAGAATGTCCGTTGTAAGAACTTTGCAAAACGTTGCATTTAGGTGGTTTCCCGGCTGGGATATTTATTTCATACATTAGCTCATGGAGACCTAATAAACGCAAAAACGTTTGCTAAAATGCCATATAGGGCATACATCGGTTTAATCTGTGTTTTCAGAGTGATGATGATGGACGACGGGCTGATCCGGGAGTACGACTCGCCGCAGGCCCTGTTAGCCGACAACACCACCATGTTCTACAGCATGGCAGCAGACGCCGGACTCGTATGAACAACCTGAGACGTATTAGCAACCCACAATGTATTTATAAACAACCTAAAATGTATTAACAACCTAAGATGTAAAAACAACCTTAAATGTATGCACAAAGTTAGATTTATTTACTTTTATAGGACTCTCTTGGATATATCAACTTAAGTAGGAGTGTCCTTTTTCGTTTGTGGATTCTAAGACTCCATATGTATTGCATCTGGCATGGAGTAGCTATGAATAATTCTTTTGTACTTAGCTGGCAGATATTGTGCCTAAGTTCTACAACTTATAAACGATTTGTAGCCTACTAGATGTAGGAGACACAGGCAGATACAGGATTTGGGGAATGGGGGGGGGGGGGAGCTGGAGGGTCTGCATATATATAGGCTCAGTACGATGTGCATTTGAGCGCATGCGCGCAACATTTCTTTCTCTTTGGGGTGTTTATGTCCCTAGCAAAAGGGCCGGGGGGTCAGGACCCCCTGGACCCCCCTGGACCCGCCCCTGAGACACTACTTATTGGTAGGCAAAACGTTATTAACCTTCCATAAAATGTGCATTGGTCTAATAATGGTAATAGTAAAGTATAAAGAAAGCATACTAGAAAAATGAATTTGTCTTTTCCTTAGCGCTTTATATTCTTGGATGCAATAGACCCATTAATTTGGTCATTTTTATCAGAAAGACTGCAAGGAAAGATCCTAAATTCACACCAAGACATATCCTTACCTTAAGGCATGTTAAACACTATTAGTTGCCGAATATAGCTCTACGTCTCAACTGCAATGGAGAATTTAAAGCTGCCACGGTAAGTGGCAAATTCATAAATCAACTGTATAACAGTTTAATCGATCCGTTTTTTTGTCAGTAACAGAAATCTGTTGTGTGTTGTAACAGTGAAAACAATTATTGCCTGGAATCCCTCATTGGGTAGGTTTGGTTTTGGAGAAGTGGGAAGTGGGAGGGGAGGGCATGTAGTGTATCGATTTTTGATAAAATACCAACGCACGTTTCAATGTTGCTTATGCATGCAAACCATACCATTGTGCGTTCATTTGAAGAATGTCATAGTCCTATGATTCTGTATTGAGCCCGTCGTTGCCATTTCAAATGCACTTTTCAGACTAGCACCGAAATGCACATTGTACCTGCTTTAAACTGTCAACATTATGATTATATAAGCGCACTTTCGGGCTTTTCTGAAAAGGTTAATATTTATGAGAAATACCCATGTCACTCTACTGATTCTAGGGGCCTACACCCATGATGATATGATAATAGTTTGTAGAGGTTTTGTAGTTTTGATGAGAATTAGTTATGTTAAGTATTACTCTTCAAAAGATGATGCTCAACTATAGAAAACATGATTGTTTTTTTATGTACGGTATCATATAGTAAAAAATCAAAGTAATGTCTGTGGTATACAAATGTGATCATCTAGATATTATCGCAACAAACAGTTGCCAGGAATCCCAATTTGCAAGGACCAATCACTAGATCCCATGACATTGATTGGTTGGTGGACAAAGGGTATTATGATATATTACTACTTATTCTTTACCTGTGTTAACATCGAAGCTGTATGTACATTCCAATCGTGTGTACAAACTCTTACTTAATGTGAAAATCTTTTTAGATCTGGCATTTTTGTCATTGATATGAATATCCTCTGAAATATTGCTTGACATTGTAGACGATCAAAATAATATATGTACGGTCTTTTTACTTTCACTGTGATTAAATCTAAATTTGGAAAAGATGATATTGTTGACGTTGAAATTATTCTTCAATAGATATATCAACCGGTACATATATCTATGATTCCACATGATATTGGTTGTTTTAATTTGTTATGTATAACTATTGTTAGGCATTATTTATGGAAATGGTTATTGTTGTAGGCAATAGGCTATATTATTACACAGGATGGACTGTCTGTTTGTTGCATTCCTGACTGCCCATACCAGGTGCAGGTGCATCTAATATAGTTTCATGTAACGGAAGAGATTGCTATCTCTTTGACTATATCATAGCGTTCGTTATCAGGCAAAGGGTACTCGATAAAGCATTATACTTTATGCCCTGTTTCCACCAAAACGACTAGATCAAAATTGAATGATTTCTTCAACAGACAAATACAGACGACTTTTTTGACATAAAAAATCGTTCATCAGTAACGAATTTTTGGACGATTTTCTGTTTCCACCAAAAGACCATGAAACGATTTGACAGATGATTTTACCAACGATTTTACTAACGATTTTTCCAACGAGTTAATGAAACATTACTTTTATTTAACTGTATTAATTTCAATTTATTATGAGAACATCTACAATTTCTTGTGTGTCTGATATGTATCTTATTTGATTATATATGTATTTTTTACTGAATCGTCCAAAGAAATCCTGTTTCCACCAAAAGATGAACACAAGATTTGTCTAGAAAAATCGTCCAACAAGCCAAAATCGTCCAAAATTATTTAACATGTCAAATAATTTGTCTGGCATCTGTGGGGGATTTTGTCAGCCGACAAGGTCAAAAATCGTCCATCGAAACTCGTCTTTTGAACGATTTTTTGTTTCCACCAACAGATTTGTTGAACGATTTGCCAGAATTTATAAATCTGGACGATTTTTATGGGTATTTTGGAATCGTTTGAAGAAAAATCTTTTGGTGGAAACAGGGCAATATACTCATAGTCCCAGGGCGTTGGTACTTATCATCACTAAACCTCAGACACTTCCCATTCTATGATTAAATTGAAAAATAGACACATCAACATGCATAGTCTCATAACATAATATATATACCTCAGTGAAAAAATACAATTTCAATGTCTATCCCAGATAAGTAAGCGGTCAATTTGTTTGCGTAACTTCTATCGCAATCTAAATGTCGAAAGTCCGTTTCCAAACGAAAGGATAATAAATACAGCAGAGACATTCTCAACTAGCGTCAATGCAACTAATCGAATCCATAGAATCAATGATTCAGACAACAAAATTGCTTTTTAAAATGGTGCAGTTTATGATCGGCTCATTATCTCCCAAAAGAGTAGTTATAGCTATAAGTACTCCCCCAGTCCATAATGTTATATAGTATGACGTTATAATCATTTAACATAAGGAGTATTTTTACAAAAGTAATTGTCTCTTACGAGAATATCATATAGTATTGAAATATGATATTGCTAACTATACCTCACATTGTCTCAAACATGATTCAATTGTTTTCCCCCCGTAATATTTGGGTAATTTTATCTTAAAAGTTTTGAAAAAAGAAACTTGACTGACAGCAGAATAGTCCTGGTTTTCATTGGCATCATAGTGAGCTCATGCAGGTCACTATTGTTTTGACAATGCTACTCACTTTTAGTTGCACAAGTCAGAGTTTTTGTACGCGCCCTCAAGGCACCATTCGCCGACACCCATCGCCCAAAATCAAAACATAACCAGACGGGGATCGTGCAGTAGCGGATCCAGCATTTTGAAGGAAAAAAAAGGGGGGGGGGGGGGTTATTGGGATTTTTAAAAAATTACTTATTGGCCGAATTTTACATTAAAAAATCGAAATTTGGCAACAACAAAAAGTGGGGGGGGGGGGGGGGGGGGGCCTCTAAATCCGCCACTCTCGATCTAGACCATGGATGCGGAGGAGGGGTCCCTCCCATATCACATTCATATTATGAATCTGATTGCGTCTTTTCATTTCATTTCAATTAAAGATAACATCTTCCTTGTCTCTTGCCTTTAGTTTATGTCCTTGGTAGATCCTGAGTGCATGGGGAGGGGAGGGTCAGGAGGGTACGTCCCCCCACATTTAGGTTAATTTACATTTTTTCGATGCAAAATTCAGCCAAATTGTCACCAAGGAAAATATTCTCCAACAACGCCCCCTCGGATCCCCATTCAAAATCCTAGATCTGTCACTGAATGACCATTTCTAAAAGCTGTGCTTGTCTAAAATAATTGATGGAATATGCATTTCACGGTTATTATTTAATGGTGGGGGCCCCGTATGTGGGTATAAAAGGAGTAGGAACGGACCCTTCACCAACCCACCTCCTTCTGACCATGCGGGGGACACCCTTACCACACTCTCCCTGAAGACAAACACAGGCAGACGTTGTTCAGACGTCCCCCTTTCCGCACAACAACGGGCGCGAACAAACAGACGTCGCAGAAGCAGACGACTTCTGACTTGAAGCGCGCGACCACCAGAAAAGCGCGGGAAATCCATGTCGGTTCGCGGCAGGCCACACAGGTGGGTCAGTGACTGTCTGTCATCAGGTGACATAGTAACCTCCATACCTGTGTTCCCCCCCCCCCCCGCCCCCCTCCCGTAAGGTCCCACGCCTGACCCCGATATTACTCACCCACACAGCCAATACACACATACTTCACCTATGTAGGACGGTTCGGCCGGGCGCACACTGTGTATGGTAGGACGACCGCTGGCCCACGTACAGAAATAACGCTGTGGTTAGTGGCAGTGGGTTAACCAGACCGGGGGAGTTGTTTTTCTCCTGCCCGATTTCATCCCCACCGACTGTCATTCATTTACTATACTTGACCTAGACGTCATCTGAGTCAGGCCGCAGTTCGACAGGGACTCTATGGGACATAAGGCTGGAGTAATATGTGGTGTATTGGACCCATGTCAGTGAGTACATTTCGTCTAATCTCACAGGGATAATATCCCTTCTCACTCTGAAGTGCGGTGACTGTGTGCTTCCATGAGGACGGCTAGCTAATCAGGGCTAAACCCACCATGGCTATTTACCAGATTATTGACATCGATGATGTGCTCGAGCGGTGGGCCGCTACCAGGCTTGGCCCAGACTACATAGTGGACAAAATAGACACTTCCAAAGTGGACGTCACCCAAAAGGCTGTGAGCTACCAGAGTAGCCAGGACTGGTGGAGCACGGTTTCCGTGTCAGAGGAATTCTTTGACAATGAAGGACCGCGTCCCACCACGTGGACTTTCTCCGAGACTATTCCCTTCAATTCCAAAGTAACATGGACGATAATCAAGGCATTCAAGTCGTCCAAGTACCTGCCGGTTCGCCTGGACTTGCAGTACCCCGTGTCCCAGGCCGGGAAAGCCCCGCTGCAGGTCCAGTTCATGACCTCCACCCTGGAGCAGGTTCAAAGGTCAGACGCCCTTCAGTCCACCTGGCGGCTGCAGGAGGAAATACCCGTCGAGCCCTACACTTCCGCCTGCGCAAGCGCACAGGTGCGCACGTGCCGACTCCACGAGGTGGTCTTTGCCACCGATATGTACATGTCGGGAACCGTCAAGGTCGTCGGCTTCCGGAAAGGCCGGAAGTGGAACAAACAAGAAGTGGCGGCGAGCATTGTGGATGCGCTAAGCGGCAAGGAGGCGCTCGGTTTTAGCGTCATTGAAAATAAGAACGAATCGGACGGACCTGCGCGACAGGTGGTCTTCCGGTTTGAGGGCCTCTGTTCCGGTGACGTTGGGACAGAGGTTAACGTAGCTGTGTCGGAGATCACCAGCCTAGTCTGAACTCATTAATACCAGTAACCCACGATATACACAATCAATGGTGTTAGTACTATATCAATAAACGTCAATATAATTAGCATTTTTTACAAACTAACCCCAAAAATGCGCATGTTGCCTTCTATAAACTGCATACTCATTCAGCAAGCCCCAGCCTATACATGACATGACTTTGAACACTTCAATAGGCCAATACAATTTTTCAGTATGCATACCAGAAATGTTGGTGATTATCTATATTCAATAGCGCTTGAATGATGGTGCCAAGCCATTATCAGAGGTGCTGCTTATATATATGTGACACTATACCACAGAGAAATAGAGTGCATGTCACTTATCATTATGCAAAAGTGAACATTATAAACGATGGTTATTGTGTATGATGGGGTGTGATTTCTACATTAGTATACTCCCAAACTTGAACACATTTATTACTTAATTGCTCCAAAAAGCAAGAAAATGCCCATCTTAAAGTTTTTTGTTTCAGTTATGGGAACTGTTTGGTCATTAAAAGGTTTGTAAGACTCTTAATGATGTGCTGTGATAGATAAATTCTCTATCCTTATTCTTTCCAACGCACATCTTTTAGAATACATATACATATATATAGGCATACCATCTATATACCATGGTTTCATTGCAGGAATGTCGGTCAGTATTGAAATATGATCACTGTCATTCGTTTAACAAGTTCGGTGTGAGATCTAGCAGTAAATCGTAAATATCACTTCAAAAACACATTGCATGTATTTCTACTTGATGCACGAATGACTCAATGATTAAATATACTATTGGAAGTCTGGTAAAATTAGGCCTGATGATGATTTTGTTAAAGAGTATGACTGTATATAAAGGCGCATGTCCGTAAACGATCATTGGTGTATCCACTGGTTGATCAGTTTAGTATTGTTGATACAGATAAATAACTATTCACGGCCATACAAATATACTCCCGAATATTGGTGGTTTGTCTTGATTATACTTACCCTCAAACAAGCGTATGACAGGGCACATATGTGATACAAGAGCGATAGTTGTACATAATATCCTTTCATAATCTATCTGCATACTACTATTAGAACTCACATGAATACATGTATACTCTTTAAATACTCCCTGCCAGCGAATCTCAAGTATAGACAGGCCTGCTTGCCATTAGCTGTGATGTAAATGTTAAACGCTCTGAAAAGTTAAAGGTTTATAATACTTTTGTTACACATGTTTGTTTCTTTGATATGAACAACTTCACACAACGTAAACAGTTTTAGATATGCATAACCATTGCACAGATGCATAATCTTCATTAATAGAAAATAATTCTAAAAAAAACCCATTAAAATCAGAATAATTAAATCAATCCCGTAGAACATTGGATATCATCGTTCCTACAGATATTAATACAACTGAGACAAATCAAAACTATCTAATTAACCAATCTGTTGGTTGTTTCTATATTTGTATCGTTTGAATTCATTCTGTGACAATATGCCAACGGTTTCTTTAATGAATGGAAGGACCCTATAAGTAATTTAGTCTTTTCTCGAAAATCAAATTAATGTTATGATACTTCATAAGTTTGTTTCCTCATTCGTAAGAAGTGGCCGTCCAGGGATTGCGTAGATTGTAAACATAGCTTTCTTCCATCGCATCACAGGTTGTCCGCTCTTGACGGTCTGTGGTCGTAGCAATAGCTTCAGCTTTTCAAATATGTTTTCCTTGTTTTGTTTCTTAGGAAAATCACTCTGATTGTAAGTCTTCTAACATATCATGCACATTTACATATCAGATACAGAATATTGTGATCTAGGAACTAGTAAGAAATCAACTTTTGCCATTTTGAATAAGAGAATGGCTACGCACAAAAGTCCTTTGTGTTGGTGATCCTATAATAAACACATTTTCACCACTATCAAAAGTTTTCATCAGTTATTGTTAATAAATATCATTCATATCGAAACATAGTTATATTTAGGCCTTACTTGACACTGACAGCTATATAATATTAATTGTCTTCCCCGTTCAAGCTTCTCTCTTTTGAAACGATGCACCAGCTAGTAACAGAGTAATTTACAACGGCCAAAACCTCAGTTCTATGAAATACAACTATTTGTCCACGTCTGGTCCTTTTGATTAAGGGGCCTTACAATAAGTGAGTATGCGCATTTTCAAATATTTTTTACCCTCTCCCCCTTGATGCGTACATTAATGGAAGGCCTCATACTATCGTCATTCATTTCACATTGTCTTATCCAGGATAAGGACGGTATCCTAGCGTGTCTGGAAGTCCAACCGGTTGAGAACAGTTAAGATCAATCAGATAAACTGAAGATATGTCAAATTTAGGTAGAATTTCCATCTTAAACATATCCATATTACATCAGTTTAGTCATGAACATCTCTCAGTGTGTATCAATGTACGGAAAAGCAATTCTTAAGTTGATTCCCTCCCTAAAAATGAATATAGGAAAACAGTTTGGGTGACAAAAGACTTTATTGTGTATCTTTAGCATTGTTATTTTAAAATGATAATATTTGTCCCCGTGCCCTAGGTCTATATGGAAAATTATAGGTAAGGTTTGTCTTTTTGACAAAAACAAATCTTTAGTGTTCTTGTATGGTTATATTTTTCAGCACAATCGCTTATATGCCTGTCGGGGCCCAACCTGTCCCCTTAATGACTACAGATCACGGCCCCACTTACCCCTAATGGTCAAAATACCCTCAGGTATACAACCCCCCAACCCGCCACTGTGTAGTGCCAACCCCAGCAATCTCATAATGGACATTGCCTTCCAGACACATTATACCCCTTGCAGCGCTGCTGGGGAATTCCATCAAGTACATACGCATCGAGGGGGGAGGGGGGAGGGGTTCCGAGATTTTTGAAAACGTGCATGTCTTAGTTACGGCGTCCCAAAGGTATAAAGTACCCCGCCACCTCCTCGGACCCCCCCCCCCCCCATTTTTTCTTAGTTTTCTTGGGGGGGGGGGGGGGTCTCCCCCCAGATATTTTTTTGGTTTTTCTTAGGTGGTGGTGGGGGGGGTGGGGGGGGGGGTCAGGGGATGGCCTGACCAGGGGAGGGGAGGGGGGGGGGGGGGGGTCAGTGGCAGGCTGGGGCCGGGGGGGGGGGATGTAAGTGGCTGGCTGGGGCCGGTGTGTGTGTGTGTGTGTGTGTGTGTGTATGTGTGTGTGTGTGTGTGTGTGTGTGTGTGTGTGTGTGTGTGTGTGTGTGTGTGTGTAAGTGGCTGGCTGGGCGGGGGGGGGGGGGGGGGCTGGCTTGACCAGGGACGGGGGGGGGCGGGGGGAGGCTGGCTGGGGCTGGGGGGGGGGATCTCCTTATGACAGTCCTTAACCTCTTATTAGGTATTGTGAATTTTATAGGAATATACATGTGTATTATTATTTCTGGACATCTATGCTCTTCCCCAGGATGTCCGGGACAGGGGTTAAAATCCAGGACAGTCCCGGAAAATCTGGGACGGTTGGTAGCCAATTTCCCATCGTATAGCAAGAAAATAAAACATTTAGGTCCACAAAACTATACATTCAAATGCATGTACACTGTGTAATGACCTTATGTATACGCATATTTGTATATGTATACATAATACTTAAAAGTATATACATACCCCCCTGAGGAATACCCTAAAAATATTGGGGGTAGGGTAGGGTAAGGCCAGAACTGTAACTCGAATACAATTCCCCCCCCCCGGGTTATTGTAGGACCCCCCCCCCCCCCTGAGGAAAACCCATAAAAATATGGGGGGGGGGGGCCGGCCGGCGACAGGGTGGGAGTGGGGGGGGGGGGGTCCCCTAAGATTTCCTACAAAATTTCCTACAAAAGTCCCCCCATGAAAAACCTTTGGGCCGCCGTACTTAGTACATTTCCAATGCATATTTTTGCCCAAGGGGAGTGGGGAGGTCTGAGATTTTTGAAAATGTGCGTACATACTAAATGGAAGGCCCCTATTAGACTGAATCATCTAAATTCATGACCGTTTTTTTTAATTTGACATGTATCATTGGGACCCCCCCATCAAGGGCTCCAATAATTGCTTCCCACCATGAGCATAACTTTATTTTCTTATGAACTTTACATAAATTCTTTGTAACAACCTGCCTCCATTTTTTCTTCTGTATACCTAAGTTCTCTTGGGCTTTGTTAGCATATTTCACTTTTTATAGAAGTCTTAAAACATACAAGAAAAACACAACAAAACAACAATACAATTGGTATTTCAATTCTACAAGTCTGGTCATGATTAACTAACTCCAGTCTATGTTAATGCAAAAGACAAAGATAACTTTTTTAAACTTACAAAATTATACATAGATTTGGTTGACATACATTCTGTGTTGCTCAATCTTTAGTGCAATTACAAAGCATGCATTCTTGAGAACAACTTGTTTGATGGCACTTTCTCTTTTTCCCCACTCAATTATACCTATAAACAGTAACCTTTCAATTAAGATTTTATAACTCATAGGCCCATTGATATACATCTAGATAACCTTCATGAAATAGAAGCTGCCTATAGATATAAAATTTAGCCCAGAAAAACATGAAGTTAATAGTCCTTTCAGTTCCTGCCACACCTAGCAAACCCAATATATATAATCTTGTTCTGAATAAGCTTCTAAAGAGTATCTTAATATATTCTCCACCCACTACTTTATTCTTTTAAGAAAATAGCGAACAGATGGGCATGAAATAAAAAAAAGTGGATGAATTATCCTTTTCCCCACACAGCAGCATGAGCTTGCAATTATCTTCAGGAATAACCTTTCTCTTGTAAGTACTCTTGACAAAGAACAATATGGTGGATAATTTTAAATTGAAAGGACTATATTTTAGTTTCTCGGGATGCTTGAAATGCCATACAATATACCCACGTGGTTGATATCCACACTCTCCACCCCTGGGTGTATCAGATTACTTAATGCCCCATCTGCCAGCGAGAAGCAGCACTCAGCACTGGAGAGCGAGAAGTAGGTCGGTCGGGGATTTCCGGAAAAACCCGACCGCAGCCGAAGCGTGTGGGTCGGACAACCAAGCAGTGACAGGCCTCAGTAGGATCTCATATCTCACTACAAACTACACACAGTCTCCGAGCCAGCCAGCGACCGGCACGAGCACCCAGGAACTCTAGGTATGTACTATGGGACAAATGACAGCTAGCTTCCCTGCTGGGGACCCTTATGTTGTAGTACAGCTGACAGAACTCTGGGTTTTGATCTTGTTGGATGTGGTTTGTAGCCCCTGGCAGGGAGCTATTCCTAGGTGACATGCCTTGGGCTGAGTCAGTGAGTGAGGCTGGGGGCTGCTGTGGGGCTGGAGGTTAGGTATATGGGTATGGCACAGCATGTGTTTGAAGGCTCCAGACCCTGGAGGAGGCTGAAATAAAAATAGGTGAGCAGTACCCGGGGAGCAGTAGTACTTTGTAAACTATATCCTACATAGCATATTATATCTATCCACCTACATGAGTAAATATGTCTTGGAAACAGCTAAACAGCGTTAAATAGATCTATGTACTCTGCTTATTTCTACACCAATTGATAGTGGGCAAAGTGTTTATGTAGTGATCAAGTCTGAGCGTTATCAAAAGGTGATATCATTTAGACTTCTGTGGATAGGTTGGGAGAGGATTGGCTACTTCTAGAAAGCGTTTATGTAGTGATCCTGACTGAGGCTTGTCTCAAGGTGAAACCCTATAGATATATCTAGATCTTCTGCAGGTGGATGGGGAAAGCCATTGAATGCTTCTACATGAGGTTGCAATAGGCAGTTGCAACCCCATTTCCACTTGCATCATGGATACAACATGTAGACTATCTAGAAGAAATGAGTATCACATGCAGAAGTAAACATGTCTCACTCAGTCTGAAGTCAAACCTCACACTTTGGGGGCTTGGCCTGTACATTTCAGTTTCTTTAGTATCGGCTATTTTTGAATATTTCATCTTGGATTTGCCAACTCTGCCTAAACGGATTTTTCAATAAGAATGCTAATTGGTTTGTAGTTAAATATGATTTTCGGGTCACATCCTATTCACTGCAACAACTTCTACACTAAACACATGACGATGCGATGGTAACTTGTTGGTAACGATTAAGGCCATCTATCATCATAGCCTGACCGTGCTGGCCGACGCAGTTCTTGTGATCTCTTGCTGCGATCTCTTTGCAATCCTGGTACAAATGATAATGCGAAAGACAGGTCTGCAAACAATTTGATCCAACATGCTGGATAAAATCGTTTTGATTCCAGCCCATTCTTTGTCAGAAGTACTTGAGAAAATTATCATTTGCAATCGCAAGAGCCACCTTTTGTCAATGTGAATGCTATTTGCTTCAATTTCGCTTGCATGCAATAATTCTATCAGCCCTAACATGGTTGTCTAACTCTTGTCCATGTGATACGTTTATCATAGATCCCTCTGACAGAACCATCGGCCAGGGCGAATGGGGCTTAAGGCTCTAAATGAAGGGGTCCCATCTGCATGTTTAATCAAAAAATTGTATACGTTACCAACAAGTTACCTTCGTACTGTCATGTGTCAGCAAGATTCTCTGTATTCTACTAACATATTCTGTATTACGTTCAGAATTTACATCCATGTAAAATAGAGGTGTGCCTATCCATGCGTTAAATGAATCGTGTATAATACCACCAGTCCACAAACCCGCATGCTGTTCTCACACAGACTACCACTCCCACTAACCAAATTCCATAGTTCAGTCCCCACAGACCCTACCCCCACAAACCATGTACCCATATGCCCTGTCAGACATTAGATTCGGCCTACAGATATAGGGCTGCTCCACGAAACACTTACGTGCCCCCTCATCCACCACAGGTCAATCCCATATGCAAAAGTGACAATAATATACTGAGACAGTTATAGCTGATCTCATTTCTTTTCCTAGTCCCACTATTCCTCAATTTATAATTCATTTGTCTGCATTTATATGTTCTGCATGTTATTTAGCGAGACTCCCAAAACCCCTTGTTTTTATACTAATGGATGTAACATGTGGCTGCATGACAAAATCAATGTTGATGGTTATGAGCAGCAATTTGCACATGATTGGCTTGAAATAACCACAGAACAAGGATTACGTGCACGAAACATTTGTTCACATAAATACATATATATAAACTAGGCCTGCAGGGAAATTAAAGCAGTGCACATCACATCTATACTATTACAATGTAGGGTGCATTAAACCATGGAAGGCATGGCGAAGGAGGATCATGTTAAATTGAAATATATGATCAAACATTGACAGATTCATATTTAATTGCTATTGTAGGATTCATTCATCGAGTTCCCCGCCACTGGGTATAGAAAAACTACAACAGCCTAGCTCCCACTTCCAGCACGTCTTTGCCGCAATAAATAAATAAATAATAAAAAAATAAAAATAAAACTAACAAAAACTAACAAACCACCCTACAGAAGACACAATGTTTAAAGTTGACAACTGGCTCAAAGGAGCCATCAGGGCATAAGAAATCTGTTGAGGCTGTCATCCTGTTTGGTTTCTATCCTACTCCCTCTCTGCCTTAGGCTGTTAAAACCATTGTATAAGTCCGTATGGTCCGGTGAATTCCCAAACTTTACGGCCCTCCCAGCCATTTACACCAGCTGTATGTAAATTCAGGGATGTGAAGGGAGAGGTGCAGTTCTATGGTAAATCCTATACACCCTTTTCACGAGTCTGCGCAGTCAACCCTCACATGAACACCTTATCCCAACTCTTTTAGCCTGGGTCCATAGAAATCCATATCCCAACTCCTCAGTTCACGTCGATCTATACTGCTAGCAGGGCGCCACAGTAATGATAAAGGGTCATTCAAGTTATTCTTACAACAAGGGTAGATTCAGGGTCTCCAAATGGAAAGTGTCCAACCTCCTTAAATACCGCATGTATCGCCACGTATCATTGGAATACATACAAACAGGCACTAAATAAATAAAAGCTTATGGCTGTTGAACGGTCAAGATTGTATTTTATAACATAATTATTATAACGTGTTATGATTTATTAAATAGCTTTAGAAAGATGGGAGATATGGGAGGGGCGCTCTCGCACACAACCCACCTTATCCCGGCAATGTATAGTGGGCATATTATCCGGAGGGTGGTATTGGATATTAGCTACGTGTTATCAGAGATAACTTGAAGTCCATGGCGACATTGGGCGAGGCAAAACGGAAGGGGGACTGGCCTGGGCCTTTTTTTCTCTCGGGGAAATGACAAGCGTCCCCCCATGCAGTTTGTACTTATCGTCAATATAAAATTATATTTTATTGTTCTTTCTAAATTCATTAAATCATTCTGGATCCACCAAGCTTTAACATTGTTTAAAAAAACACAATACGATATGGCAGCGCTTTTGGAGAATTTAAACAACTTTAAGCAAGCTTTTAAGGCTCATACCGTGGTACTACTGCCTAACCGAGACTATATTCATCTAGAAAAGTTACTCTCCAGTCATTTAAGATGACACAGTTTTGTATCTTTCAACACAACATTGCCTTGGGCCCATTTAAGCGTCCCTATTTTTAAACTGCATGTTTACATGCAGGATCGTCTACTGAGCATGTTCTGTTTAGTTTTTTCTCCTCTCACCACACCAGGCTGACTAGGAGGCTCGGCTCATGTTCCATATAACCTATGATCTCAGTTGGTTTTGATTTTCCCGCTATGATATCACCACACGGCGTCTAGAAATGAATCCTCATACTAAAAATATATCATCCATGTTACAAAGAAAGTGGTGATATTAAGTAGAATAGAGAAATACAGGATATTCTGCTTATAGATACATACTCTTTATAGGCCTAATGAAATAGACGCCCTTATCAATAAAACAAATGGTGTTAACGTATGCATTTTCTGTCTGCTAAATTTTTGCGTACCAAATATAAAGTGTCATTTTTTTGTATCATCATGATTTTGCGCATTTTATTTTTCACTCACACCATATTTCTCGCGCATTCACATCAATTTACCAAATTCGCAAAAATATGTATATCGCGAAACCTATTATGATCACAGTAAATATCGTACATGACAAGCATCAAATCATACAAAAGATCAGTAATCCAGATGCCTCTTGGACTGGTTCATGAACTATTCCATAATCTTAGCTCTACACTTGAAACTTTGTGGTGCCATATCTTTTTAACCCATTGTGGTCGAATGGCTTCTAGCGCTGGGGGTCATTCGGTAAAAAGTACCACGCCTATTTACATATTGTTTTTGCCAGTTTATCTGGGCGGTTGCCGCTACTAAAACGCCCAACTAAAAAGGTTATGGTCTGCTATATTAGGCTCACGTGGGAATGTCGCTGTGAACACTATCCTCTCAGTTTACTGGTGCTGGAGGTAAGATAGACACTGTCCACCCACTCACAATGCGAGGTCAGTTAAATACTATACAAAGTAATATTCCTTCTCTCTCTTTATTTTCTCATTCCTACTCCCCCCCCCCCCCCGCCTATGATTTGGTAATCAGTACTTATGATTCTCAATATAGCTCAAATATATTTTTGCTGAGTGGACCTTAAACTCATCATCATTATCAACTTCTGTGTTATATTCTACACGCATCAACAGATTGATGTGTGTCTGTAAAATACTTATTCAACATATTTATAACTTAAAACAGAACTGGGATGGCGACCATAAAATTTTCACGAATATTCGTGATAATAAAATAGGCCTTCACGAACCTAGTGTTTGTCCAGAAAACATTCACGAACCTTCCAGATCACTCACGAACATTAATGAACATTGGAAATAATGTATAAAAAGTTGATACCTATGTAAATACTGTCTTATTACATCTATTAGAAGTCTATTATAATGAAATGGAATGGTTTTGGAATGGAAAAAATTGAAAAAATTGAAAAAAAATAAATTGCAAGATTCGTGACCACGAATCTTTCACGAACCCAAAATTTGGGATCGTGACTTATATAACTATTGAAATTCGTGAAAATTTTATGGTCGCCCCCCCCAGTAAGTACTCATTTAAGATGATAATGCAGAGTACCTCCTGAAAATACCGCTATAATAATTTCAATAATTAGTATTGAAATTATAAGCAAAAGTCCCACTTAGGGATTCTCGCCACCCCCTCCCCCCAACAGCAGACCCTGGTTACGGGACTGTAACTTAGAATTATCATTCTACACAAGAACTGACAAAATTGCAACTGTCATAGATGGCAATATGTAACTTCGTACTATCGAAACACCCCGGTGAAGCACCTACAGAGGGGACGGTGATTAGTTTTTCTAGTAGGATATAGGGGACCCTTGCCACTACTATACAGGCATAATTGATGATATTAGACTATAAGGGTTTTAAGATGTAAAACCCAGTGCTCCTGGGTGATTGAATCTATGAGGAGGTATATATAGGGACCATACTCTATCTGCCCTTGGATATAGCCCATGTCCATCCAAAAGAACACTGACACACACACACACACACACACACACACACACACATTATATATATATATATATATATATATATATATATATATAAGGTTAGACCTTACATAAGTCTAATTGGAATCACCAGCATACCCCTGGAATGAAATGGGTATATCTTAATTTGACATTACGGATCCTTGAGATAGACCACGATAGACAATGGATTTATTAGGTTATTGGACACACATCCAAAGGCAATCTCTGGAGCCTTAATTGATCTATGTAAGTGCAGTTGTCATTAATGCTCTGAGTCATAGATTTGCCTACCCTTTAAAGGTAAACTTCCAATTCGAAAGGTATCTTTCTTAGAAAGTAAGAATCGCTGTGGCTACTATAGCTGCAACCTATGATAGCTTTAATGACACAAGCTCTCTGCATGTTTAGTACCCCAGACCAGGTTGTAGTCACTCTTAAAACGGCTCCAGACCCTTGGCATCGACAGAGCCACATGGGCATTTTATTACCTGAATGACATGCGGCATAGAATTGTAAAAGGATGATAACATGAGACATGGCCGTTTCTTAACTCCAACAGGGTGACAATATTATGATTTAACAGGACAACATTACTATTTATCAAATTTGACAGGTTATCATCATGGGCAGCCCCCCCCCCCCCCAAAGAGCCCCACTTTGACTCCAGATCAGTAACCTAAACACTAAGAAAAACACAGATTCCTTCTGCTTGAAACGAATAGGGTAAGGACCAAACACATGTCTGACCCTTTCAGGCCGAGGATCGGAGTGGTCCCTGGTGTGCAGATGATTACAGCCTTTTGCCCCTACCCTCCCAACCAACCCCAACCCCCGCTTTCCCTCCCCCCCCCCCCCTTAATCCACCAGCCTCACATGGGACTACAGAGTTCTCATCTATAGACTTCAGGCCCGACAAAGTGCCTCTGAGTCATCAATATTCGAGTTTGGCTCTATAGCACACAATTCTATTCTTCTGAACAGTTTTAACTGCAATTATAGACATGCATGATTGTTGTGTCAAATTAACATTAACATTTTTACAAAGGAACAATATTAAGGAATTGTTTGGATGTAAACACTCAACAAGGTCATGATCAATGCCTATCTGAGTTCAAAAATATAATTGGCAAACAGTACAGTACATACCTAAAGCTGATATGAATATCTGTTATGACACTAGCAGATCATGTGAACGTAAGAATAATTATTGTATTTACACTGTATTTATTGTAATGCCTGCAAAGTCTGTATATATGTTAATATGTATTGTTCTTTATTTCTATCTTTCAATTAATATCTGGAAGAACAGGGTTATCCCTGAAGATATTCAATAAATATATTAAAAACAAAAACATAACAGGAAGTTGGGCTTTTCAAAGTAATTAGCAGGCTCGAAATCTTGTGAAAGTGTCAGGGATAACATATTAAACTCTTGTTTTGCCGTATATCAGGGGTGGATCCAGGGGGAAGGGGAGACGGGTGGAGGGGTTCTAGGGGGTCCTGACCCAGCCCTCCTTATACTTCATAAAGAGAATAAAACGTTGCATGTGCATGTGCGAATGTTCAACGTTTTCGTAATTATAGCCGATATGCAGACTCTCCCCCTTTTCAATATCTTTTTGTTTATTTGTTTATTTGAACCACCAGACTCATTGGTTCTGGAGCACTGGATTATATTCACCCTTGCTCCTGGGTGATCGAATCTGTGAGGAGGTATATAGGGACCATACTGCATCTGCCCCTGCATATAGCCCATCTGCATCCAAAA
This sequence comes from Lepidonotus clava, assembly GCA_936440205.1. Lineage (NCBI taxonomy): Eukaryota > Metazoa > Annelida > Polychaeta > Phyllodocida > Polynoidae > Lepidonotus > Lepidonotus clava. Next base: position 28,128,101 of record OW387150.1, on the reverse strand, counting down.
GAACTATCATACAGGACAGTTAGTTCATTAATTAGACTCCGGAAACTGACAATCTCCAGACCACAGAACGGCCCCACTGCAATTACAAAGTGTCTACAACGTTAAGAGGTAGACAGCAAATATTGCACAGTCGTCATACTGAGTGCTGCAGTTTGTTTTCCATACTGTACTACATCCTCCAACGTAGTAATTTCGATATCAAGCCTTTTAACTTTGGATGTAAGCAAAGGGAAGGTATAATAGGATATCATACTTGCATACTACAAAGTCACCATGCACATATGAGGGTATTTAGCTCATGCTACACAGTTTCTGTACCATTTATCTTTAGCATTTTTCATGTTGCTACCTGCTATCACGGTACGATAAACTTTATACACTATTTCACTAAATACTATCACTCTTTCATTTTCATAATTATTTTACTTACCGAGATAATATTATGATATTTCATCCCATATTTTAGAAAGATAGTCTATTCCTCACTACTGTCTTGGCCCTGGGAGACTGCCCCGGGGCGGCCTGCCCAGTGTTGCTCAGTTTATATGGCCAAGACGGTCACCTATATTCCTAGACAGCGGTTGTATACATGTTCACCGACATGATTCACCGCAGGCATGTAGACGTGCACTATTCCCACCCACACCTGATGAACCGTATCAAAGGTCTTTAATATAAGAATGTCTGGGAGGCTTAGAGTCCAACCAACTCATAATCATAACTGATCTCCAACGTAGCAATAGACGCTACAACGCACACTCCTGTTTGTTTTTGTCACTAGCTTTTCAGCCATCTAATTCCCCCTTTCCACAAGGGTCTACTATAGAGGTGATACAAAATTCATACATAAAACTTTTTGTGTAACTAAACAAACCAAAAGAGGCAAAACTTGTTGTGACTTGCTCCGCAGTTTGTGGGCTTATTGACAGAGATGATGATATATCAAAAATTCCATATAAAGGCCGTATTCCACATACCGATAGTGCGCTGCCGATTTGCAGCTGCTATAATCAGCGGCATTGCTTTATTTGATTTAGAGTGACTCTATCGGGGGATTAAAATTGGAAAGAGTTGTTATAGTATTTCACAACAAACTTAAATCTTGATACAAAGTGGGATGGGCTTATTACAGAAGACTAAAGAAAAATATTCTGGCCACACAACATGGACCTCAGTCCAACGTGTTTTGTTCTACTTATTCTGTTATGAATGGCGTGAGGCAGAATCAAGGCCCCCTTCTCCTTATAAGTGGACTGACATGCTAGCTAAAAAGGCATTTGCCCTGGCACCCATCCAAGATGTTGTTTAACTAGTCTGCCTCCGCCATCTAGAAGTGTTCACGCTGCGAAGATAGTCTCGTAGTGGTATAGGCTGTAAGAATTCTGAACACCCCTGTCCACTCTACTCATTTTAAAACCGCAAATATGTACGCAGCGCATTTCACCAATAAAGGATTATGAATTACATCAGAGAGTTTAGATAATTATAACTGTATAAACTCTCTAATTACATATAGGTTTATTTTAAAATAAAAGACAAAAGCTGTTCTAAAGCAGGGGGCTGGTGAGGAGATATTAGTGCTCAGATTAGCGTTAAGATTCCATCTCAACGTTTCAAAACTATATACCCTTTACAGATCTAGACTAGCGCCAGAATGCGCATTATGCCTATATATAACGGTCATAATAAGCGCATTTTAGCCCAGTCTGTTAAGGGTATAGAGTTCCTGGCAACTCTTCTGGAATACACTTAAAAAGACTAAGTAATATTTTCCCATAAAGATGACAATAACCATTGGTTATGTAAACAGCTTCTTTTAACATCATATCATAATGGAATACATCATCATTGCTGTCCTAAGATGATTCTTCATAATTACCAGTTAAACAGACAATGTGTGAACTGAGAAGTAAACGCTGGAAGCAGTTTGTTATCTTATGAATATGTATTTATATTATTCATTAGGATAATATGCACATAATAAAAGGTTTTGTTTGTAAGATAGTACTAATAGCCCAGTCTTTGGTGACGTGTATAATCTAATGTATCACATGGGGCCTTCCATTAAGTACATACGCACCTTTAAAAAAAGAAATCTCAGATCCCCCAGCCCCTTTGGGTAAAGTACTCGTGGGGTCTGTACTAGAAGGTACACACAATTTCAACCCCCCCTCCCCCTTGCCTACTTACTTAAAGGGAGCCAAACGCAATACAAGGGCAAAACTTTGCAAATCCTATTTACTATTGAAGTACATTCTATTGCACCGACTTAGGTCTAAAGTAAAATAGGGACCATGAAAAACAGCTGAAACTTCATGAAATACATTCAAACTAGTCCCTTTTCAAGTCTGGTGACCCACCAAAATACTTTTTTTTTCTTTTACACACACTGCTGTCTAAAGGCAGGAATGTCATTAGTTTTCTGCAATTCAAGTGAAGTTAATATCCATTTTCATGGTTCGTACTGTACCAAAACTAAAGGTAGACTCATAAAATGTATTTATTTAGCTATTTGAGTTTGCAAAATTTTCTCATATTTTAACAGAACACTGCTTTTGGCTCCCTTTAATGGAAGGCCCCTTATCATAACCAATTCTAATTCATATATAACACCTTTTGAATGGCAGTTTCTTTCACACTAGCGGAACAATGCAAACAAGAAGATCTACCCTTATGCTTTTTTTGCTGCGATACAGATCCACGTTCCAAATATTCCAAATATCCATACATCATATATAAGATTCACGTTGAAAAGGCATATGTGTAAACTCATCCCCCAGGCTTGTATTGGTTGTGGCTATGATTCATACAATAGAAAAACATAAAAAGGCTTTTTGTGTTATTGTTGCATACCTAATCTGTCCGAGTGGCCAGGAAAACGACCACAATGGTCGGTCATATTTCCTGCCACCCGCCTCTATGTATATAAATACTATAGCTTTTACCACAAATATCCTGCTCACATGTTGCTGACTAGCTATATTATGTATGGTAGTTTGGTATGAAATTCAATATAAGTTATGCTCTAATTAGTTAGTAACCAAAGTTAAGTCACATTGAAAAGGATGGAAAATGTGTTAAATATAATGTACGTATCATTGACTTATCTTGTTTTATTCATTGTCTGTTTCCATTGAGTTACATACAACTCATGTACAATCATTGATAATAAATTAATCATATAATTTTTTTGATAAGAGTTTTATGTGTTCGTCTTCAGAGTTGTCTGATCTTCCAGACATTACAAGTATGGCTTCCATGACAGTGTTATCTTGATGAAATGTGCCATAATCATATAATTATGTTATACTTCTCATTTGTAGGTCCTTATTTGCTAAATGGCCGAACCTAAGCCACGTCAATAACCAACGACGATACGCAGTGAAAGTTTGTGGGGGAAGTACCAATACATCTATGTATAGGGAGGCGTGGGCCCCGGTATGACATAGTCCAGTCCCCAGCTCCTAATATCAGAGACGCTAACATCAGCTGCCGATTTTTACTAGTGCCACCCTCTTCAAGGATTCGATGGAAATGGAGTTGCCCACAAGGTCTTATAGGACGTTGGTATATCAAGTGAACGGCGCTGGTGCGGAATTATAATGACTTAGAGCCACATAAGATATATATTGTAACAACAATAACAACAAAAATGGAGAGGGCAATGCTTCCGCACCTACAAGCAATTTTGCACTTGGAGATAATTGCATTCATAATCCTTTCTATTGTTTTGTGTATGACTCCATCAAATATGGCTGATGCAGCCCCATGTGACTTCTTCAAGATCTTCAACTCGAGCGATCGATACAAACATAAACCGGAACCCTTCTGGCATTCATCAGAAGACCCCCTCCAACCAGAACCTCACAGAATCACCAAATGGGTTATACATTCAGATGCCATCTTTGTCAGCCATGGTTGGAACATAAAAAACTTCAGGGAGGTATCTTCCTACAAACTTTACTGTGTTGAGAATGTCTCAGAAAACCCAGAGAGAGTTTTGATGAGGTTGGACCAAACTGGTGGAAGTGGCAGGTTTGTGTGCATGGAGCTTACAATGAGGAGTGCACTAATCTTCCAGGTAAAGCTCTCTGGAGCTGCTACATCTGAGACTCCACCGAGAGAGCTGTGCCTGCAGGATTCTTTGGTGGATACAGGTATGACTTTTGTTACCTTTTTAGAGGCACTAACAAGGTATCAGGATTACATGAGGGGTCTCATGCAGTATGTAACCTGCCCCATAAATGGTGGTTATGCCATTACGTCATGGCAAGATGAAACAGGTAGCACAAAGTGTTCTGATCCTCGGGCAGGGAATCTTCGTGTTGAAGATGAGTGTGAAATGGGAGTAGGAATCGAGTTTTCAGATGGTGCTACTCCTGATTGTAAAAGTCCAGTGTTTGGTGAAATCTACCAACGTGATACTCTAAGGTGCTTTTCAAAATGGTCGGACGATGAGTATGATTACGCGATTGCACTGACAAATGTCCCTTCTTCTGCCTACTGTATTCGTGCACCGAAGAAGAAGGATGTTCAGATGCAGGTATATATATTCAAAGATGGCATCTGTGATCATACCTCAGACATCAGATATAGCAAAAAGTTCTTCAAGATGGATCTATTGCTTCACAAAATACCAACAGTTTGTAGTAATGTGTCACCATGGTGTGATCCAAACAACGTGGACACAGGCACCCAGAAAAGTCTTTGCCCTGAAACAGCTGGTGTTTGCCATAGCACTTCTGTCTTTTGGAAAGACTTAACAGTTCCCAGCACTCTGCAAGGCGACTGGTACCGTGAAACTGAAGCACTCGGCCCCGGCCACATGAAAATAACTGATCAGACCATTAGCTTCACACACCTGGGGACGTGGAGGTTTGCTGGAGAGGCTAACTGTTCCCTCCACACCCATGACCTACAGGAAAAGGGCACCTTTTATCTGGTCGTCTCAATGACAGATAATGGCTGTAGGAAGAGGGTGGCACTTCTGTGGCTGCTGCCCTTCTCCGACTCTGTTCTTGGCATGCAGCTGAGCCGAAGTGTCACCATCAAGACAGTCGTTGATGAAAACTTTGGTCTTACACCGGAACTACTCTGCAGCAATACAGGTCTTTACTTTGGAGGTGTTGAAATACTTGGAGACCACTACCATGTGTCAGCCTATGGTTGGTACAACTTTGTTAACACTGATAAAAGCCGGCCTTTAGCTGAGTGTGATGTCACCAAAAGGAACAAGATGCAAGTCAAACTACAAGAAGGGCAATCATGTAGTGTGTCCCTCAAACAAGAAGGCCCCACTGGGTTCTCTGTGACTGTGGAATCCTGCAACCAGCCAGTGGATGGGCTTGTATTAAATAAACCCATCAAACATGACTGTCTGGCTCAATACAAAGGTTTATATGACTGGTCATCCTTCCTACTTACAAGAACCCCAGAAGATCAGACCAACTTAGCTAAGAGGGAGTATATTTGCTGGCTGTTCCCAGATATGGACCCGCGGGGCTACATTATGCCAATAGGAGATTGTGATGATCGAACCGATGCAGAGATCACTGACACCAAGTACAAGACTCCACTAGTCAGACTCTCACTGACAAGCCCAACCGCGGGCAGAGCTGGCCTCCTTGTACCTTCAATGTTATTGACTGTCTCTCTTATAATAGTAGCACGGGTGTTGAATTAATTGAAAAAGGACATACATGTATCTGGCATCCCTATTGAACAGGGTTATATTACACATAGCTGTTAATCATATTGTGGTTCGTCATCAAATGAGATGTTTAAAAGACGATGTGTGAATATTCTTCTGAGTGTGCATACATATTCCTTCAAAGTGTTTTGCTTAAATTCTCACTTAACTAGAACATAAACCGAAACTTTTTTTTAATGATGGTTAAGGTTGTGGGAAATAATTTTAGAATACCATAGTTCTGAAATTACTTTTCCTTAACTCATACCAGGTTTTGTTAGCATGTCATTGATCTTGTTTATTGCTTTGGGATTAATAATTATCTGACGTAATTACTAATGATGCTAGTTCAAGTATTTCTTCTAAAGGAGCGAAGGATATGTCCTAATATAGTTCTAGGTTGATATGGCAGGCTTATACCCTTTAATAAACGGGGTCTTATGTGTGTCCCAGATATCCTATCTAATTACGTAGTACCGCAGTCTTTTTAAAACGTTTTCTGTGTAGCCTTATAAATACCCTATGCATATAACATGGGTCACCATGTATATATACTAGTGCCATACCATATACACCTTGTGATGCAAAACCTTCATTTGTCTAAAAGAAGAGTGCAGCTTGTTGGTCAAAAGACACATGAAATGTTAGTTGACTTTTAATAAAGCTTCTGAAAGGTATGAAAAAACTGTATTCCAAATGCCAATTTTGAGGCTGGCATTTTAGTATTGTTTGATACTTTTGTAAGGAAATTGCACAAAACCACACATCCTATGTACCATTCAAAAGACTATTGTGAAACATTTCGGGTGATGTATGTCTGTATCATTTAGCTTTAATTCCCGCTGCTCGTTTTTTAAATTGGCAGCAAAGTCGGCACGCGGAGTATGGGCTTAAGGAGAGTGATGGAAATGATTCTCTGAAAGTAGTTCAGATTTTAATTGTCCACGACTTCATATAAATGATTCATGCAGAGTGGGTACAAGATGTTTATTATTTTTTACAATTGCTGGTGCTATATACGCTGGTGCGTAGTACTGCCAACATCAATTCGGTATTGATTTGTTTGCAACTTACGCATTATTTGAACTGTGATATTATGAAAGAAGTATTAGATCAGAAATGTCTTCCTTGATCCACTTACCAGGATATGTACTCATCAATTTGCTACTAGTTTTTCTTTTTTTTCAAGTTCCCCTTGCCATTAAATGTATATATACGCTTATTGTACGAAGGTGCTTTCCTATACAATTTATATACCCATCTGCTATAACCTTTCCGGTTGTAAAAAACTGCTTACAAAGACTGTTGACTTTACAAAACTTTTTAACTGTAAAACGTCTACAAAGATTGCCGACTTAACCAAACTTACTTCAAACTGACCACAGATGAATAAGTAAACGTAATAAGAAACGATTGAAAGTGTTAAGCCCCTTTATTCTTTGTACCCTCCAATGTTATCATTGATGACTGGTGACGTGATAGAATAATCACTGTCTTGTCTATGTATGCTGGTGACAAAAATAGCTATATACTCTTATTATCGCGGCTACAAATAAAATTGTAAAATGTACTTTTGTCTCCCATTGTAATTCCTCTTATGTAATGCTAACAACACCATGTTATACGTAAATCAAAAGAAAAGACCGAATCAATTATGTTATTACTATCATCTGTAATTCACAATATCTAAGGCAATATACTCATTTGGAAAAAACTGCTTTGCGGTCGTGCACTAATCAATGGGATACTAATATCTCAAAATCAAAATTTCTACCACAGAACATGTCATATAAAAATAGGTTATACAATTATTTCTTTCAGTCCTCGTGGAATGACATAAAACGACATATGTACTTCTCTAGTCTCAATCTTATATCACGCTTCCTTATCATAGGTTATATATCAAACCTATATGTTTTATATGTATATCATGTTCTGAGTAATTTGTATTTTGTGCATAGATCTTGTGCAGATGTGGTCACGTGATCATATTTTGGTGATCACCACATGCTTATCATGATCACGTGGCGGATAATCTGAAATTTAAGAATACTAATTATTGTAAATATTTATTTTAAAAGTTTTATTTATGTAAATATGGTTTGAAATTGTTTCAGATGTTACTGAGTTATGAATAATATTTATCCTAAAGTGATCACCAATATGGCGGACATCTAATTTTGGAGCATGTGACGACATCTGCAAATCTATATACTAAATCTACAATAGCCAATGACCTATATCGTAATTCGCGTTAGTATGAGAGTCGTTGGTTCGGTTTCTATGGTGAAAAATAGAAAAAGAAAAACATCTTTGATATCCGAACACTCATCTTTAAGATTATACACAAATACAATTTTCTAAAGTACAAGAAAAGCCTTGTAGTGGTCCAGCACCAATTGGAATATTAGAATGTCCTGAACAATACTGAATGGTAATAATCTCTGAATTCTCCATCTCAATGGTCCGTATAATCCTGCTTGCTTCTATCAACTTGTTTGTGACTTGACGATATCTTCTTCAAATTCCTTGTAGCGTTTACACAGACTGTTGTACACCTGGAATAACAGATAAAACAGATGACATAAATTTATCTCAGTTTGACTACATAAAACTTTTGCCAGGTATGAATATCAAATAGTCTGCCCCATCCGTTTCTAAGATTTAGCTTCGTCAATAGAATATTCCTAAGTTCAATTCATTTTCCAATTTCAAATCCTCAAAAACTTTTTCTCTTGGAAATTGAGGAGGCAAAGAGAACTACAAATAAGCTTTGGACTAAATTGTGGCGAACCGAGATTTTTTTTACTTAAAGAGGCTTCATAGGGAAACCTTGACGATTATTACTAATAAAAAACCTTTGCAAAAATGAAAGCGTATTTTTAACTCTTCCTTTTAAATCCCTCTTTCATCCATACGTATGCTACCCTGCCACCTTAGTCTGGATATACCTCTGAGCGAACTTATTGAGACTGCATTTATTGCGACTCTACTTACCTCAGCTGCTTCTTTCCTTGGTCGGGCGACACAGGTAAACTCTGGCGCTGCCTTCACCACGTCTGAGAATGGAACCTTCTCTCCACCAAGGAATCCTTAAAGAAAGGATAACTCGTTAGGTTAGACTTTTTTAACTCAGGCAGGGACTTCTTTAGTGATTTACCGAAAACAGTTGCTACGCGGCATTGCAAATTCCATCGGTATATCTAACGAGTATATATAACAGTCGCGTTTTTGAGTTCAAAATTTGCTTTTTGCCATTGCTTAACTACAATTTCTTTTTAAATCATGAGGCCGATATATAAAAAAAATACTTCTTTGCAGTAACAGTATAAGCCCATTTAAAAAAAAAAAAAATCACTAACATATTTGGATTATTGAAAATTAGGTTACAATACAAAGAGGAAAGGCGAGATCGTTTGCTGTTTTTGAGATAGGACAGCAGAATTTATGTGAAGCGGGTTAATTGTTTAAAAATCTAGATATGTTCTGTTACCATGTTTGGCCCTGTAGGCCGAGCCGAGACAGGCCGAGTTGGGGACATCCTGGGTGTAGACGGCCGTGTTGAACACGTCCGACAGAATCTGGGTGAGACAGAGACAGGGTTCATTTTAGATAGAGATAGTGTAATTAAAATGTCGCATAAGCTACAACAAAAGTATCCATGTATCGCCTTCTTGAATAGATAGATCAATGGAAGACGTTAACCACATAAAGGCCGTATTCCACATGCCAAAAGTGCATTGCCAATGAGCCACCGATACAATATCGTAATTATCAGCAGAAAATTTTACCAACATGTTTGTAAATTTTCCCGGCCAATTTTGTACTGGTTGCCGATTGGGCACTTTCAGGAGCTGAAATTGTTCTGAAAGTTGATGATCCAGATTTAGAATGCTTCCGTGGAGATGCTCAATATCAGCGGCGCATACTTTTGGTATGTGGAATACGGCCTTAAGACGAGCCATAGACTCATCAATGGGCAAAATGAAAGTTGTTTTTTTAGATTTATTTTAGAAAAATTCTCGTACATTCTTACCAAGAATATATATCTATATTATTTTAGAAACAAATCCTGACTCCGACTGGAATTATTGTTTGCTACCCAATTGACAGGAAACTAATGTTTGCTTTGGGGAGGCCCTGTTTCCAAAGCCCCATACTCACTAGGCGTTTTGGACCAATTCGGCCGACAGAACTGTGTCAAAATCTACCCTTTTTACTAGATCAATCAGCTGTTTTTACTGATTCATATCAAACATGTACATTTCAATATGGCATACCGATTGGTGATCTGAATCAGTGCAAAGATCGGGCGGTTCTTTAGCCCAGTGGGAATAGGGCTGAAGGGTGCGGCTGTACCTGTAGGATGGCGGTGTTGGAGGAGGCGCCGCCCGTGGCCAGGATGCGGGCCCCCGGGCGGAGGGTGTACCCCAGCCCCTCGGCGTGCACGCGTTTAGCCATCAACTGACCCTCCACCACCGCGCGCACCTCCGTCTCCGCCGGGAAACTCGAAACCTAGAGATGAACGAATGATCCGTTATTTTCTAAGAAATTTAATTAATTAGTTTTTTGTTTATATACATTTGAAAATGTTTCATTTACAGATTTTTTCTTACAATAATGTCAATATACAGAAGGTTCATAATTATGATAATCGTATATCTGAAATATCTAATAATTATATATGCGTAGTGTTGATCAATGAACACATAAAGAGATGCGCTATCAGGCCTTATATATCATTCAGTTTTTTGGACTATTTGTTTTAAACTATTTGTTGATTTGGGGAAATTCTATTTTGTCTTTCTCGGTGCACCCTTAATCAGGATCTCAGACATGTATTGCTTTTTGCTTAAGCTATTGACTTAATACCTCTGATATTATAAGGTCGAAAAACTTTACTAGAAATATTAGCTTTTTACGATCCCTGGAAACCCTCACCGTTTTCCCGCCGGCGTCCTGGCGGTGAACCCCCACGGCGTGTGGAGTGATCTCCTGGATGTCAAAGTACAACCCTGGGAAACACAATAGGAAATACATAACGTCAGAATGTTTGTCATATTAACAAAATTCAAAATAGACTAGAACTGCATCTACCTGTATCTGTAATCTGAATACAAAAAGAAAGAAAAAACACAGGGAGTAAGGGTTATATTGGGAGCGTAAATTGATATAGTATAAAAGCTAGCTGAAGTTGCACTTTGCCTTATATTCCCGTACTTAGTGCATAGCCCTCCCCTAGTTATGTCGCCTCACCAAAAACTATCATAGCATTTCCAGAATCGTTGCCCTCACCTAGATTCCCCTTGTTTCCCGGCGGGGTGGCGGCTAGAAGCTCGTTGAACCTTTCCCACGAACCACAGGCCTGAGACGTTTGTATCCTCTCTCGGGTCAAAGATCCGTTTTTGTAACTAAAAGTGTAATACTATAGCATGTATTTGATTCTCAGGTATGGCATAGAAACTCTCGCAACGATACTCCAATCAAGGTTTCGATAGAGAAATCACTACACACTGAATATTTTAGAATATCAACAATGCTGGTGATTTTAGCTATTAATCAATTAACCATAGTTATTACATCAAAATCCCTATGATCCTGCTTCATTTTGAAAAATGTACTGGCTACAATATACATATCTTAACTATGTTGATTCCGAATCACATTAATAATCAGGACCGTTGGGCCAAGGGCATTAGGTGTCCACGATATTACTCACCCTGTTTAAGATAATGGGGGCATGAAGTATACCATCAACGGAATATCGATTTAAATAAAATTATTCTTTTTACTCTAGACACAATTGGTAGCACAAACGAGATCGGACGCTTCTTAGCCTCGCACTTTGTAACAAGACAATGATCCATGTATCTCTCACCACAGCAGCGCCATGTAGGCCTTGGGGTCGACCGGGTTGACGAAGACGTGGCCGGTGAGGGCGGGCCGGGCCTCGTCTAACCACAGGAACAGGGTGTCGCTCGTCCCCAGCGACACGATCACGTCCCCCCGCAGCAGCCGCATCCCCGCCACTGAGGCTGAAAGACACCAACATGGAGAATCTTTAACTTTTAGAAGGCAATGTACACAATGCTCAGTGATATTACATGACGCAAAAGGCGACATCTAAATATGATATTATATGGTGAAAAGGGTTACATCTATATAACTGTAACTATAACTTAGGCTCGAACATTCACAATATGCTTGTCTTAGATATGGGATGAAATACTCCACACATTATATTCATTACGATCGCAATATACTTTTTTTCAAGATAAACGAAAGAGCATTAACTGTAAGAAGTATGGTTATATGAAAAAAAGTAATGTTGAGTAAACTTGGAATAACTGGACAGCGCATTGTTTTCCCTAACCTTTCAAAAGGACTTTTAATTTTCAGAACATTATCAAATAAAGTTGTCCATATCTCTACAAACACAAGCTGTAGACTGATTGTGCTCACCTGGGTTGTCCCCTGTGAAGGCGACCACCTGACAGTCCGGGCTGAAGCCGTACCTGTCCACCATGTAGCTGGATATAGAACCCTACATCAGGAATACACATGTACAATGAACATTTTAGGAATCATGTAGATGAAAACTACACGTAGGACTACTGACGAAGGTGATTTGTTTATTCTGATAACATTTTCAAGAAAAGCTACATTTATTTTAGGTTTTAAGTAACAAGATGTATCTCTGGTCGCTAACTTGTCATGTTTTACAAGCTGTGTTTAATACATTGTGTTGAATTCAGAGTCTAATTACAGACATTCTTCATTTAAAACAAATATTCGATAACTACTTACAACGCATGTGTAAGAGGCTGCTGGTTGACCGAGTTTGTCCTCTACTCCTGGGGCACAGGCCTAGCACAAAGAGTGAGATGAATCTATAACAGATATCCGTCATACTGATAGTCCTAGCATGACTCGTATACGACGGACTGACCAATTCAGCAATGCTGCCTCGAATACCCGTCAATTAAATTAGTTAAAATATTTTTTCCTGTTTGGAACTGTTAAAATATAGTAAGCATATTGGACAGCTCCCTTCATTTGGCACTTTAACCAGAGTGACAAGTCATATTTCACTTTCAAATTCATTTTTTGCTTGGTTTTCCTACTCATTTTTGCTAATTTGTTCCAAACGGAAAACAATCTTAGTTACCTTAAGACAGTCTACCGACCACTTCAGGGTACGAATGTCGAGTAGGTTCATTCCTGAGCCGTCGGAGTAGTCAATAGGTGCGTAGTGCCCGAGGAACAGGCATGCTCCCAAACTACTCACCAGGGATATTCTCTGAAAGAAAGAGAATATTTACCAGAGTGAAAGACATCTCATCATTATTATTTTTATCACTCAATGTAATAATCTGAAAACCAGGGGTAACCCCGAAGATTATTACAATAAACATTTAAAAACAACAGAGACTGGTAGAAAATCTACATGGTCGTATTTGCATCCAAATAAAAAGACTGGGATAAAAACTGAGTAATCTAGTATATTTTTTCTTAATAATATCATTCCATATTGCATATCAAAACATATTAAAAAAGGATGTAAAAGAAAATATACTTCTCTAATTCGTCCATTCACATGTACTTTAAATAGAAAATGAATGTCAGGTTGCAATTGCATTTTAAAGTTTTGGCACACGTGTAATTGGAAAAACTATACAAGTCATAATGTCTGTCCTGGAGCAGAGCTTCCATGAGAGGCGAAATAGTCTTAGGAATTTGTAACTAAGTATGATTATAACTATGTGAAAAAGTCTATCAAATGTTGTTGTGACTTTACATAAAAATACTAGATATAAGTGCTTTTTATATCATATTGTTAATATGTATAATAAGACACTATTATGGAGTATCAGGTCAGATATATGTACCTCTGGCTCTCTGGGGACAGAGGCCGGTAGGCCAAGGTCTGAAATGGACCAAGGGGGCATTAGAAAAAGTTCAAGTTCAATGTATATATCACTGTTGCCGGGCGCCCCAATGTCCCGAAGACATCTCCAACCTTAAGTACACATGCACTTGTGCTGTTGCCGGGCACTAACTTGAAGCTTCCTAATTAATATTCAAAATCAACGCCACTGTTACCGACCACCGCCCTTTCCCCATCTCCCACTGTTGTTAAGTACACATGCACTTACTTCTATCTTCCATATTTAGGTCATTGGACAACGTCACTGTTGCCGGGCGCCGGCTATTTTTGCTTTTGCACCGGCGGTTTTTCGCTGGTTACCTTTTCTTGTTGAAAGTTAACCTAACCACCGCTTCAAGTTCAACACATGTAACTGTTGCCGGGCGCCTCAAAGACCCAAAGACTATGTCTGATCTTTAGTACACATGCACTTGCACTGTTGCCGGGCGCTGGGTGCCGGTATTTTTCAACTTGTACCGGTGCTTTTTGAAATCACCATGACTTGGCAAAAATTGAAATTTTTCATCATTTTCAAACATCAAAATGTGACTTTTATATGATGTTTTTGAGAAAAAATGGAATGGACTATTCTTCCCCAGATCTGGAACTTTCACCAGGATGTATCAATTTCTCTGTAAGAGTTCACCAGTCTGAGAAAAAAGGGAGGACAGGACAAGTAAAATCCTAAAATAACAAAGTTTTTTTGTCATTATTAGAGTACAGAGGCGAAATATCATTTCGCCTCTAAAAAAGCAAACTAATTTTAGAGATGAGAACTGCACCTCCGTATCGTTGTAGGCTGTTTCGTTCTGCTGGAATATCTTTGCAATCTGGTTTCCAGTGAATCGCTCGTAGGCTCTGGACCCAGTGACTTCGGCCACCTTTTGGGCGCCTCCCAAACTGGCCTCGAGGTGGCGACACTGGGCGGTGGAGCTGGAGTCCTGCCAGATCGGGGAATCTGCTATGCTGAAGCTATTCTGGAAAAGTACAGAAACGACAACTAAGACATTTTGAGGTGATTTCTGAGGATTTGTTTTATTGTGAGAAGTGGCGATTTTTTCCCCTGAGATTTCATGGAAATGTATTGACTAAAATTTCTCAAGTTTTATCGGCTCGAAGAGTTTCTATTGAAAAAACATTCTAATGTTTTAGAGGGGCGTTCTCGTCCTGCCGTTGTTGAGCTACGAGGTGATGGCTCGCGACGTGTTTTGCACTGTTTGAACGTAATCCGGCGACGTTATTGGTCACGTCACGAATTTGGCACGGCACTCAGGGAGTTACAACGAATCAAATTACGTCCGTCTCAGGGACGATAACATGGCTTTAACTAAGCGTGATATGCATCTTTTTCAATAAGTGTCATAATTTTGAAATAATAGTTTTCCTATAGTAAACCTTTTATAGTGAATTGACCCAGTTACCAGCAGTCCCAGAGAAAGGCAAAGTTGCAGACTGTGCAGGTTCATGGGAAAGGTGTATAGACATGCAAAGCAATTGTTGTAGCTAACCTTTAGTTGATCTGCCATGGAACTGTTGGGCTGCAGTGAAGAGAGGGATGCTTTTGCTCCACTTTCCCAATAGACACTTCCATGTTGCTGCAAAAACGAATAATAACACACTAGTTATGGTCAAATGGACAATTCATTTGTATTAATTGCTCTCCATGCAAAATGTATTTCATAATAGAGAAAAACAATTAACATGATCAATATACAGTACAGTCTAACACAAAAATCTTATGTTAATGAATTTACACTATGTTAATGGCAATAATTCTGGCTTAGTTTTGAAAATATGACATGTTTATTTAAAAAGGTGAAAGTATTGTACATCATCTCATTTCATTATTATTTCATGAAACTCGATCATCATTTGTGTTATTAATGAACATTTTTATATTTTAATTCCAATCATTGCCATCTCACCTGTAACTGGAAGAACATGTATTTGTATGTGAAGTTACTAAGAATGTTTCGGTGGGGACTCTTCAAACACCAATCTCTTCTCTTCCCACCTCCTCCCCAAAGTCATCCTTCGCCACCTGTTCCCAGCCCCCCCTACCCTCTCACCCACCCAGCACAGGTCCTGCTAGACTATAGCTACATCCAAATCTGCTAGTCGCTCAAACTACCATGTAAAAGCTAAGTAGGTCAGGGAAGGACTAGAGCACTGCCTGGCCAGACAGGACCCCTCAATAACAAGATCTAGGCCCAAAATCAGTGGAGGGTGAGGGGGGGAGGGTGAGGGGATATTCACAGCTATAATCCCCCCCCCCCCTCCCCCACCACCGTCACCCCTCAACCATGGATCATCAACCATGACACCTGCTCAGAGGGGACTGTCTAATCACTGCCCATACTAGACCACCCCCCACCTTCACCCCACCCCACCCCTCCCCTCACAATAAGTGCACTAAGTTAAAAGTGGGATCTGGAATTTTCTTGGTTCTTTTCTTACTTCAAGACTACTCCAATTTAACTTTTCAAAAAATTCCATTTAATACCTTTTTAAGACCTCTAGCAAAAAAAAAGAGTCAAATTTAAGAATTTTTTAAGGCCTTAAATTTGAGAAAATCAATTTAAGACCTTTTAAGACCTGCGTGGGAACCCTGTTCGATGAGCACCAATTCAAACACCAACCTATCCATTTGTTTCAGTGGGTCCTTCAAACTTATATAGGCTACAGCAGTATTACCCCACCGAAACAAAAACAATCTCTGCACTAACCAGAGGAATATTGATGAGATTGCTCTTATTCCAGTGGACAGACCGTATAAGAGGTTACTCACCTGGCCTGTACCAGACAGCGCAGCGATCTTGGAGAACTCAAAGCCTGAAGATTTCATCCTTCCTAAAGCGAGGTCTAAAGCCTGTGGACCACGAGTTGCAAGAAATAGTACCATTAAAACCAACACACAATCTATGCATCTTCTAAACATCATGGTGGTAGCATCAGCAGAGAGAACTGGGCACGTTTTCACAGAACTTCTAAACATGAACGTTAGTCTACACAATAACCATTCGTACACTGTAAATGACAATTAAGACAAGGAGTTTAGATGCAATATCTTGATGATATGCATTGACCTTTCGTGAGATAATTGTTGTTTCAATCAAACTTGTCTAGACCTAAGTAGGTGGTGAAATGATGAGTATCTAACCTTAACCCACATGAGCGTGGGTGCAGTCACTGTGAGCTGGTCCTGGTGCACGTGTACCCCTCCCTCCGTCCTGAAACAGTGAAGCAAACCACGGGGAATTAATCAAATTACTGTCATCTAAAATGTACCTGATTAAATAATTTATAACATTTTCGACTGTGATGAGTACCAATAGCAAAATATATTACTAAATTTGGGACCTTGATACAAAGAGAAATAAGAAATCAAAACTAATGGCAGTGTTGGAAGATAACTTTCTCCCAGAATAAAGCTTGGAAAGTGGAACGTAGGTTGTATTAGAGCAGATTTACCGTGTCTATCAAACTTGCAATCTAACAATGGCGCTATTCTTAGAACAACAACAATGAAAGTAGATTCATACCTGAACTCTGGAAGATCCACATCGAATTTTACACCATCTTCATAGACCACATTCAAGTCATCGTCAACTGCAACTAATTTCACCTGGGAAAAAATACAATTAATAGTAAAAGAGGAATAACGTAAACAGGATGCCCAGGCTTTTCCCCAGGAATGTAAGTCAGGGTCAATGACGAAATCTGAATATGCATGACGAAAATCTGTAGGTATCCTAGAATGTTAGATCTACAAAACCTCATGTGAACATTTATTTTTGAAAGTTATCATATAACAGTTATTACCTACATTTCTTGACACATGAGATCAAATGTAAATGACTCGTTATTTGTCAATAAACGTTCTACTAAATTATTCTTCTACATAGATCTATAGAGTATAATAGACAAGTCTTAGTTTATACTTTATTCTTTTTCAAAATCATTCATGTCACACCAACTTGGCAATCAAGATAATATATATTCTCAATGTCAGACATTGACAATGAATAAGTTCATGGCGTCATAGATCTACCTCAAATCGAGAATTATCTTATGGCAATACGACATCCCTAACCTACATATTTGTAGTCAGTGAATTATCTACTGATAATGCCATGGAATGAGGGATGTTGGATGATTCAGAGCTCACGGAATTTTAAAATGGACAGGTGTCCACAGGACACCCAGCCTATGATTTGTGGGTGTCCTGCACGTAAAGTTGGGGTCCCGTTTCCTCAACCTTCTTTTCAGGTTATGATATCTTGGGTGTCCACAGGACACCCAGACACCCAGAGGGTCCTATTTGGGTGTCCTGGGCCTTTAGGGGGGTGGACAGGACACCCAGGACGCTGGATTTCGTGAGCCCTGTGATTGATTTGATGGGTGTGCCCCCTCTCTGAACTGAGTCTGAAGCCTATTGAAGATCTGATGCGTGATGTTATAATCTATGACATGACACTTGACAGGCCAAGCAAGAATGCCAAAAAGGATCACACGTATGAACAAGCTTGCATAGTATCTTAAATACCCTGTTGAGACAATTTTTGGGCTTGTACAAACCTGTTGTGTGCTTATTTCTACACCGAGAAAGCAGCGTGTGCAGCCTGGGTCCGCCATGTTGATAAACACCGGTCAAAGGTCAAGGTCGGCCATATCGTTTTTCTCACCAGATGGCGACTCTGCCCCACCTGACTTCGCGCCACAGTTGGAGCCGTCGGCCCGCAATTGCTTCAAGGTCCACAAACTGAACAGAAGGTTAAAGACTATCAGGGGGCTAGAGTAGTCAGATGAGAGGTCAATTTCAGAAAAATGCCTCTAATTTTATCCTTTAATGAATTGGATTCATTAGAATCAAGCCTTGATGCACAAAATAACGAAGAGAACTTATTCTGACATTTTTGTTGTATTTATTTTTATTATCCAAGTTGTTAAAATGATACATCGAATGGATTTCTTTTTTTTTCTTCCTGCAATGTCAAAGGTCAATTTAATTTTGATGTCTAACACGACTTCATTGGACTAATACTTTCTAATTGCTATGCTTTAGAAACAGGATTCCTCCCTTATCCAAAGGACACCCCGGTACATTTGTGCATTCATTCCTTAACCTAGGGAATCATGTCTCAATTTATAGTGGTTTAAACTTTAGTTTATATTCTATTTGATATGAGAAATTGAGAAATGGTGTTTTCCATATATACATATTATGTAGCATATTATCAAAGAACAGATTTAAAAGAACATGTACGGAGTTAATATATTTCTATCAATTGTTAATCAACAGGTATATTAGTTGTCTGGACAGGTACACATGCTTCCTCTTGTTACTGACAACTAAAATGAACTTATCACATGAAAATTCTAGTCATTGACTCTGTAATATCATATTATTTTGTAATTCAGAGTAGGTAACACCAAGTTCGCTAAATTAATATATTTCAGGTCATACGTACAATAAAGCACCAACAAATCTGTTGGCCTTTCATTTAAGTCAAAACTCTAAGTCTTTATCTTTTTATTTACTGCAGAAATGTACATATATATAAAGCACCAACAGGCACAATAGTAGCCGTATCCCTATAGGGTTCAACTGTAAAGCCTTTCAGTTTTGCTCATACCGCCTAAGCATTGATTACTCTAGTCTAAAAAAATAAAACATTTTGACGGAATATCAGTCCTGGAAATTACCAACCCCCTATGAAGAACATTTCCCGAAAAGTGTCATCTTACCTCCCAGAAAATATTGAAAGATCCACTTAGATTCTATCACTGAACGCCAATCCCCCCCCCCCCCCTCCTTCCCTCATTGAACGTTGTGTTCTACCTAGGGATCCCCCACCCCCATACCCCACCCAGCCATCATACACACTAGGTGGTTTTGACCACGTCGATAGCAAAACGAGCCATGTCTGTACAATAAGTAGGGTTTTACGCCGCATTTATATAGTTTCGCCTGTCTTTGAGTATACTTCATTTGCATAGTACTAGTCAGAAGGAAGAACCTACATTGTAAATCTAAAAATGTGAATTGCTATACACAAGCTAGTCGTAGACGTGGCTAGATGTGTCTACCTTTCGCGATGCTACCCGTTAGTGGTGCCTGGGTCAGGAGATCGGGCTATGATTGGTGCCATTCCCACCTCTGGTTACCACTCTAAATAAACCAATCCAGAAAAAAGGGGTTAAAAAAGGAGGGGAAATAATCCCACATACAATTACTGCCTCTTGTTTCTTAATGCCTCATAGATTTGTGTGTGGAATAACCTTTAAAGTAGATCTATACGTAATTTTCGAGATTTCACCTTGAATTCCACGAATACGATATCCAAAATCTTAGAAATTCAAGAAATTAGGTCTATCTGTAAAAAGTCTTTTCAGGCTTTTTCTAAGCACCCTGTTTGACCCAAGGCACCCAGTCACCATTATGATAGTATGGCAAACCCTTGGGGTCTTGACGTTGATTCCTAGGGGGCACTGCTGTGGCTTCATACAACTTGAGCCTACCCAAGAGTTCCTTGACCTGCTCAGGCCTACTAGGGGCCAGGTTGTTAAACTCACAAGGGTCTTGGTCCAGGTCAAACAGACAGGGAGCTTTCTCTGGCCTGCAGTTGGTCGAAGCGTTTGCCGGTCGCGCCCCACAGTCTACGACCACTGGAGTCGGCGTGGGTGGCGCGCGGCCAAGAACTTTAAAAAGTAACATTGAAATATCGGACTGAGGTAGTGTAGATTTGCTTGGATTATATGGATTCTTAAATTGTTTTTCGTATTTAAGAGTTTGCTGCTTTTCCATGTGTTCATCTTGACCTTGCTCCTCATCCTCAGGGGTCTGCCATGGCGGGTACCACCCACTGTGAGACCCGCCGTAACCCTGGATGAGCTTTAGATTCTGCACCCTCAGGGCTGAGTTCTTTAATACGGGATCTATGTTGTACAATATATCTGTCCTAGGGGAGCTCTTCTGATTGGTGGAGAGCACATGCCACATATCCATCCCATCAATGCGATCGCGGGGTAGGATGCTCATGTCGTGTCCCGCGATATGGAGTGCGGTGGGAAACCAGTCAGTAACGTGCATCATGTGCGGTGAAACGTAACGCGACTTCTCCAGGAGGGGACTCCACAGGAAGCCTGCTGCTCGCGTGCCCCCTTCCCATAGCGTCGCTTTACAACCTCTGATGAGAGAAGTAAAAAAGGAATTTAATTGGCTTATTTCTGTCAATTTAAGTCGGGTTACCAGAAAATACATCACAAGTACATGCATTGTAGATATCAATGGAATTTTAAGAAATTCAAGGAATATTATTTACAGATGTTACCCTTTCAGTGTCCTGATATAGATAACTGAAACTGTGGTGCATTTTCGCTTATTGTATTAAAGAGAAAGACAAACAGAAATATGTCAAAGTATCCTCTTTTCCAATAGCTAACAGAGACCTGCTTTCGACCAACATGAAACGTTAAGTGCCTTGTAAAAAATTCGATCAAAAACAATGTTTTAATGTTTGTATCTGATGTATTCTCATTGTATGCGTAAAATCAATCAATTAAACAAAGGAAATATAAAGTACCTAAAGTCTCTATTCGCCATGCAAATAAAGTGGTCTAAGCATAGAAGTTATAACTCAAGACATCTGAGTAAATAGAATGTTAAATGAGATTTAAACTTGAACTTACATCATTGGCCCATAACATCGATTAAACACGTCATCCCTACAACAATTTTCCCTGGTTAAATCAATATGATAAATCAGCCTTACCTGAGAGGCGAGTTGGAGGCGGCGTTCATGTCGAAGCCGTTGACGGGCCCGCCGTTGTCGGTAGTAAACATGATGACCGTGTTGTTCAGCATGCCGGCCCGGGCCAGCGCCTTGGTCACGTTACCCACCGAGTCATCCAGGGCAGACACCATGGCTGAGCAGGCGAGAAAATAGATTCATGAGAACATTATAAAGGGAAATTGCGTAACAGGGAGCCGATGCTGTTTATGAAAAAACAAACAATTTAAGACCTTTTCAAGACCAACTTAAGACCAAGACTTCAAAAATGTGAAAGCTACATATATGTAACACAATAGCAGAAATTCTGGAATTATGGTTTGGAGTAAAGACACTCATTTACAAACAACTTTCAGAGTCTCACTATCAATGAATGTTCAAATCAGACCTTCTAAGACCTCACAATAGAGTTTAAATACATGAACTTTGTAAGGTCTTGAATTAATGATAGAATCAATTTAAGACTTTTTAATACTTGCATTGGCAGCTTGTGTGTGTTTTATATTTTACCTGAGCAGTTAAGAACCTACAACATGACAACACTATCGCTGTCTTAAGGGCCTCATTCGCATGCATGCTGCGCAGCCTGGCCGTAATAGGTGAAAATGCTCACCTATAGAAGCCTAAGGAGGGGAAATGCGTTTTTTGCCTATGTCTGTTCAACCAATTGGCATAGTGTTTGTGACAAAGTAGTTCCCCAGAACCTGAGGAATACATATATTTTCTTAGATTTTATTTCTCGAATTTATTATGATTTTATTTGTAACAAAAGTTATATTTCGACCCCACCTTAGTACTTTCACAATAATAAGTAACTTTTTTTTGTAAGTCTTTCTCATTAGATCTTCACAAAAATTGGTATATATAAGGCAAATAGCATGTTCTATTGACAGGGTAGGTACTATGTATGATTCGTATGGTGTGTGGGATACAGTGTAATCAATACTTATTTCAAAATTTCTGCCCCACCTGCCCCACATTTGGGCTAAATCTTGAAAAGTATAATTAAGTTTCCTGAAAAAGTTAGGTTTGTGACCCTCTAATTTCAGCTTAGGAAATGATAGCTGACACTTATAGCAATTGACTGTAGGAATTTAAAGAAATTTTCAATTTTGAAATCTTTGTTATCACTTTTTTTTTTATGAGAAATTCTCTTTTTTTAATGACAATATTTAACTAAATAATATTCCCTCAAATCCTATTGTTGTTTTTTTCATTTTTGAGGGGTAATACATACACCGTAAAGATTCATATGTTGGCTTCATATTTAGGTTGTTTCCAAACATCAATGATAGCTTGTATCAAGGTTAAGAAATATGTATATATATGTAGTTTTAGTTTGTCAAAATAAGGAAATTTGATAAATTTATCATCTAGTTATGGTGATGAATTTTATTCAAAAGTTACCACGGTGACTATTTTTCTTTTCATTTCTGGCATGTTTTCACAATTAGTTACCATGTCCTAAAGTTAAAAGAAATCTCAATAACAGAACTAAGATAGAGCGATTATCTTCCCAATTCAATCGGAATGATGCATACCCAACTTTCGGGATAAATCTTTCTTGCCTGTTGATAATCGGCTGATTTATGCACAAACTGAGTCCAGGCTTAAGTTAATCTCTGTGACAAAATGTCTCCACAGGGAGATTTACCTGCGAACTTCCTGCGTTTTTCGTTTTTGATGTGAGAGACCTTGTTCAGGTACTTCTGTGGAGCCTGGAGCGGGTCTGTGGGGTTTGCACTGTGAACCGCCTGCTGGGCCATGTAGAGGAACAGCGGCTGAAATAAACAGGATTTGAAAAAGAAACTCAGTTTGTGTATTAATCAGCTGATCATCATTAGAATTTCTACTTATAATCGACCTCCCCTTATCACCCTCAACCATGCGCACGTATGAGTATAGACTTACAGATACATTTTTTCTGAAAAAAGAAAGAAAATCTATCCCATCCTATCTTGATAGATGCTTAATTTGACGTGGACTTAAAAAGAGGGCTCTAGTCAGACAACTATCGGATGTGTACAAACTTAATAGATGAGAGCCCCTACCCGTGATTTGTTGTGCTGGGCTATAAGTCGCTCGGCCTCTGTGGTATAGATCTCGGTGGAGTACTGCCCCGAGGACGACCTGTCCAGGGTCATGTTTCGGCGGAAGTCAAAACCATTGGATTTTGGATCAGGATACTGGAAGAAGAAAGGCATAAATTCGCTAAATGAAACAAAAACGATCCAACTAGAAATCATCAGACTCCATTCCTTGTTATCCGATAGGCTGCGTACAGTACGACACAATTCAGCATATTTCTATTTGTTTGTCAAGTTCTATTCTAACGATATTTCATTTGGTATATGAAAAGGTGTCTCACATAAATTCATTTTTCTTTACTTACACAATTCAAAAAATGTATTATTATTTATCAGTTTATATGCCCTTCAACAAACACAAAAGGAATTGTCCCCTCTTTCTAATCGATACTTGTTTTTATGTATTTGGCACTAAATTTGCTTTTTTTGTGTGCAGACGAATGCATTTGATCAGTTCTGAATTGAATTATTTTCATGATTTCAAGGTCCTTCTGTACTCACGTGTGCCCAGTAGTTGTGCTTGTAGTAGTCTTCACAGCCCTGGTAGTAACCGAAGTGGGAGTCAAACCCGCGGTATAAAGGTGTGTACTCCTTCTCGAAGAAACCAAGGTGCCACTGAAACATTTTGATTTAAATTCATATTTAGGCGCAAAAGCATGAAACATGTAAGATTTCAATGAGATTAAAATCCATGTATGAAAAACAAAAAGGAGAAACAAAGAATAACTATCGGGGCCACTGGCTACCAGCCTTAGGTTATCAGCGTACATGCCAAAAACTTTCATCACTGGTGCCCGGCATGGTACACTGATTACCTATGGCTGGTTGCCAAGGAAATACACTTATTACAAATTTACTAAACGTACATGCACAAGTTTGACAGGTCATACATTTAAGGAACCTTGGTCTTCAAATGATCTTAAAAATGTCTTAGATTCATTTTCGAAAATACGTTGGAACCCTGTACTATTAATAGGATCACTTAGCATTCTGTTCTATTTTCGTCTTTTCAAGAGCCGTTGATCGGATTGCGCAAAGGTAGAGATTAATTCATTTACTTTGTGCATGATGATTGAAATAGTGTAAAGGTCACCAGTTGAATACAAGAGGATACTAAGAACTCTTCCAAATCACTTAGCTTATGAAAATACATAGTATAAATATGGCAGGTGCTGCTGGTAGGTGTAAATATACCTGATGACAATGCTCAGCAGGGTACATCTCCCAACAGGCGTCGATGCCTGGGGTAAAAATCAATACCGGACTGCTATAAGAAGCGGGAACGCAGTGTAAGGGCAGAGAGAAATCATTAGCGTTTGGACAATACGGATCGAGAGATTCGAGGGGTTTTAGATAGCTACGCATCCACAGGGACATCTGGTGACTTACATGGTACTACCGCACTACGGCTGAAGGTGAGACTAAGCGGACTCTGAGGAGGAAGTTTACTCTACCCCGAATTGGAATTATAACACCTAGGAACTTATCATCTCTTCACTGGCAATTGTACGCAGCACCATATCCACCAATAAACTTACCCTACTGCCAAGCGTTGTTCATGTTATGGATTGAGCGCCCATCTCGTGGACTTATATACCACTCGACTAGCACCCATTCGGAATAACAGTAATAACAGTGATTATCTCGGACAATGCACTATAACTATAATTAACCATAAACAATACAATAGCGTTCAGGATTATGTGTCGTCATTGAGAGTGCCTCGACCTGGATCCGCCTAACCTTCTTGGTTACAGAGGCCGGTAATACTTCTTATAGTTTGCTACGTTTTCTCAGTTTTTGTCAGATGTTCATGTTTCCCTTTCACTCACCTTCCCCACGATGTGGTTGGTATAGCCGAGGTCCCGCAGGTACTGTGGGAGGAGCTTCTCGTCTAGCCCCAGCCCGTAGGGGGCCGCACCCACGATCACTCCATGCTGCAAGCCTGCGGTACATGTATTCAAGATAGCGGTCCTTAATGGTACACACATATCTTCTTTGCACAAAAAATATTACTTAAAATCAGGTCTGAATACACTCTTGTCGTGGACCTGATTTGAGCGGATAATCAATTAATTGGTTAAATGCATTGAAATTTTGCTTATTAACTTGCATATCAGTTGCACTGGAAATGTCCGATTTTCATATTGTAAATTTGTGATCTTCTACATTACCAAAATAAGCACATAAAAACGGGCAAAAACTCGCGGTTTTCTCATCAAATCTTCGTTCTGATATAATGCCTACATCTACGTCTTGTGGTCACCTGTGTGTATGGGGTGGCGGCCGGTGAGCAGGGCCGACCGGGTCGGGGTACAGATGGGCTGTACGTAGTAGTTGTTCAGAATGATCCCATCATAAGCCAGCGCGTCTATGTTAGGGGTCGGGATTTGGTTGGATCCATGAAAACTTACATAATTCCAACCCTGAAAATACAAAGTATAAAATTTCAATATTTTCACATTAATCGAACTCAGTAATAGATATCCAATTGTTGTGTAATTTTCTTTTCCGTCTACATCTTTTTATATCTTCTTTTACAGGCTAAGAATCACTTTACTTGATTAATTATCTAGAATAATTCACTTTGAAAGGATTAATAACGTATCAATGAAATCCATTTACAAGATCATCTGCTACTATCAGCACTATGTTGGGAGGTTGCTTGCCGGCCACTGCAGCTATTGTTGCCAATATGACGATGAAGTCTAGGGCTTGAGTCAAACCCATATTGACGTAGGTTTTACCTATGCTGGAAAAAAGATGGAAGAGAAGAATAATGTTTAGATGATATGGATGATACACTTTGTGGCAGAGCCTGAATAATTATTTGTCAGAAAATAGAAACATGAAGAATGGGCTAAACCATAGACAGATCTAAGATTCTGCGACATGCTAGTCTAGATCTATAGGTCTATGATTGCTTCCCCCAGCTTAGAGCCTGGTTTTCTTGATACATAGATCTAAGACTAGAGCTATGGACATTGTCTTCCCCTTTTTTTTAACACACACAAATAATCGGCCTACCTGGTATGTAGGCCTAGCCTGTTGTTGTTCTATTTTTTTTAAATTATATTTTCTTTCTTTTGAACTATAGAGACTTAATTATCTGTTGTATATGGTGTACGTAATTAGTCGTAGTTAATTATAGATAATAGCTAGTTCCTCCTCTTTCGACTACTGTCATCCAATACATAATTATAGTTCCCACATCATGTAAGACGTAACACTCACATGAAAGGTAATTCTTTATTCATATTCTCCTGTGTATTGCCGTTCCGTGACAAGATCTCAATTGACAATGATCAGCTCCAAGGAAGCAATCCCCTCAAAGACATTCAGTCACCGCTCCCGCCTTCTAGCGCAGTCTGACTGCCTCTATTCCAAACAACAGGACTCAGCTTCTAAGACCTAACCTTTCCAAGATGGTTACTCACTCAAAGTTCAGCTGACTCTGACTGGCTAGAGCGGCGTACACGCCTTTAGTATGATACGTCACAGGGGCGGATCCAGGGGGGGGGGGGGGGGGGGGGCGGACGGGCCTTGCCCTGTTAAATCATGTTTGATGGGGGCCCCACCCCCCTGTACATTCATGTTTTTGGGCCCCCCCCTCTACAAATTCCTGGGTCCGCTCCTGCGTCACACTTTGACTCCTCCTTCAACTCCCTACTTTGACAGAGAGTTATGGCTTTTGACACGAGCGCTGTTCTAATGCTAACGCTATCAAGCCTACACGAATATTGACTGGCCACCCGCGTCAGTACACTTTTCTATCTTTTTTATATACTAATTTTACTGAAAGTTATGGAAAGTTACATTTACTGGAAAATAGCATTAAACTCCGCTGGCTTCCATCTAGATTCTTATAGTACGACTGAATTTACCTTGGGGAGGCCCTAAACTGGCCTTAGAGGAACCATGAAATATAAAATCATGTCACATGATGTGACTGCCTGTACAGGCTGTAGCTGTGCTGAGGAGGCTTTGGTCCGGTGACAGTCACAGTGTATTCCCTGGTCACAAACGTACAAGAAGTCATTTTATAATCATCTGATTTTGTGAATATCTGCTAGCACTAGACCTCCATCACACGCTAAGAACTTCCCTATAATAGTTATAAACTTAGATACCTGTTCTCTCCTTCAGACTCCACTCATCAGCTTTCCTTGTTTTCATCGGCTCGCTGGTATGTTGCTGTTTTAGTTCAACACGCGGAAACCAGCTTCAGCCAAAACTGCTGTTTCATGAAAAAGTAAGATGTAATGAACTAAAATAATCGTTAATTAGCAAATAGGCACTCTAAGCTATCCAGATTTTCAATGATTATGTTTTGTTATGCAATAAGAAAGTCGATAGTGTGAGAATACGGATTTATTACGTAGAAAAATAAATTTGATGACTCCAAACATTACTGATACACTACCTATCCAAGATGGCGGCGAAAAGCAATTTATTTAGTTACTACCGAGTAATTTAATTGAATAATAGTGGTTTTATATACTTTCTTCGACTTTTCAACGCCTATCTAAAGTCTACTTGGAAAGATGGAGTCAATGGAAAAGTAAGAAATGCGGATACTATTCTGATTACGTATTATTTTCCCTTGTGCGAGTGAATGTTGTACCCCGTACTCTCAGACGATCCAGTCACTGACTCAGATGAGATTCGGTAGGTATTCGGTACACTCACCGCAAACTGTACTAAAGAGCTCCTTTCCGCACCAGTCGGCCTACCGTGAAACCATGATTTCGTAGCAATCAGAAGCTATTTGTAGTGTGCACTCACCGTACATTTATACGTTACTCGTTAGTAGACGGTGTTTATTCCAGGGACAAAGCTATAAGCCATAATAAGGCCCCGTCCGTGATTGAATTCCTGAATTTGGAGTAAGGAGAGGCTGGGTGCACAGGGACGGATCCACAGATTTGAAAAAAAGGGGGACCGGCCACTAGTAGTGGCCCCACCCACTCACCTAGGGCTAGGGTTAGGCCCAGGGGCGGACCCAGGAATTTGTAGAGGGGGGGGGGGGGGGGGGGCAAAAACATGAATGTACAGGGGGGTGGGCCCCCCATCAAACATGATTTAACAGAGCAAGGGGGGGGGGGGGGGGGGCAAGGCCCGTCCGTCCCCCCCACCCTGGATCCGCCCCTGAGGCCTACTGACTGAGGTTTAGCCAAACCATCGACGCCACTACTAACGCAGTAGCGACGGTAGGAGAGTGGCTACAACAGAGCTAACTGAGGCTAAGCTTTTTATAGTGGGCCCACTACTAGGTACTGCTACCCTCTCTGCTATCCTACAGCTGCTTGGGGTGACAGTATAACAGATAGCTGGTCACATAAAATGACACAGTGGCACCATGCTTACACTGTTTTATATTGGCTCAGACAGGTGCCCCATCCACTTCCTACCTAAATCCCGCAGAGCAGTCTAGAGTACAGTAACACACATTAGTTGGACAATAGTAGTCCCAATAATGTGTGTTACTGAACTATATCTGCAGTCTACATTGTGCTCTGTAATTGTTGATTACATTTCACTGTTTGAAATCCTACTTTGAAATTTGCAGACATAGTCTGTGAGTTACTTAACTTAGAAAAAAGTCTGTGGATCAAATAATGAACTTGGACGGTGTAACTGTTTACCATGACGTCAGTATGAGATTTCTTTTCTCGCCCCACAATTCAAATCACTTTCGTGTTTTCATTTCAGAATTGCCAAGATGGTCCCTAAACACCACAATCTAAAGCTTAGATTGACTGATGCTATTGTCGAGCTCTGTCGGAAGGAAGCATTCTACATTGAAGAACTGCGTATCGAGGGCACAGTTTGTCTGGTCTCAGACAGGTCTTCAGTACTCATCGCGCAGATTACTGAACAGATTGGCAACCAGGAAAGTGACGAACCAAGGGACCTACCTAAGCTCAACAAAGACCAAGCATCCTATTCTTCCCCTAGTCGAAGTACCGAAAAAAACAGCGGTGTTGAAATCCAAGCCAGCGGAAGTATAGATGATGTTTCAGATGCCCAAAATGTCAGGTCGAGATTACCAAAAAAGGGGTACAGAAACAAATATCAATGTCCCTTTTGTTCAAAATCCTATGTATTTAAGCATGGTATGAAGGACCACATGAATGTACACCTGGGACGAAAGCCTCATGTTTGTAAGTTATGTCTGATGCCATTCGCACATGTAGGCAGTATGTGTGGGCATATGAAGCGCGACCATTACCACCAGCTCTGTCATAACCATTCACCTAATGACGGATCCAGACAAAACCAATCAGTCAAAACCTGTAATAATCTATCTACTCACTGTGCGTGTGAGAGAAGCCAATGCCAACGCAAGGATATAGAAGCGAGTTCAGTAAAAGGATCGCAAACAAGGGCTAGGTCAGAAAATTCCATGGATATGGATCGTATTTCCCTCCCCACAGCAGAGTCCATAGAGAACATCAAGCAGGAACTGAGTAGCACTGAAGCTGATCCTTCCGAGGAGGCTGCTGTAGGGGAGAAGGACTCAGAGAATATTATGGATGTGCAAAACTTCCTTCAACAATTTGAAAGTGAAAAGGACCAACAGGCTGGACATTCACAACAAATTGGTTTGACTTCTCAAGGTCAAAGGGTCAATGAAGGTCACTTACTAGGTCAACAGTCTGGGCTGATCCCAGTGACCTCTTTGACCTCTGACCTCATTCATACACTCAACATGTCGCAGGCTGCGGGTCACCTGTCGTCCCAGACCGGTCAGCTCCCCGCTGTACGCTGGGACAACCCGCTCGCCACAGTCGGTGGCGTCAGCACCAACGTGACTCCGGTCTCAGTACCGCAGGCCCAAGGTCTGGCAGCACTACCGAGCCCCACCCTTGAGATGCTAGCACACATGGCCCAGATGGCCCAAGGAACCCAGTTCCCAGCTGCTGTCTCTGAACTAAGTCAAGTTCTTACAGCCCAGCAGCGCGCCGTAACCACCGCCACTGCCAGTGGTCCCCGACTCCGCATGCCCCCTCCAGCGAGCCTACAAAGGTCCCCAGATGGAAAGTTCCAGTGCCCTTTCTGCGAAAAGACCTACAACTTTAAGCACACCTTAAAGGACCATATTAACAAGCACATGGGAAACCGACCTCATGTATGTAAGCACTGCGGTGACTCCTTCACGCATCTGGCCAGTCTGTGCGCACACATCAAAAGGCGTCACGACAGTCAGATGACTTCAGACTACCAGTGCGAGCTGTGCCACGAGAAGTTCATGAACCTGCAGTCTTTGAAACAACACTTCACATGGAGACACAAAGACGTCAAGTTTTCCCCGCAGAAGTTCCTCGAGTGTTCCCGTGGGGTAGTTGGGCCAGAGGGCGAGTCCCAAAATAACCCAGCTCAACAGCAGCAACCAACAGCCCTCTCCGGGGCGGCATCCCCAGCCTACTCTGTGGCGAGCAACTCATTAACCAAACTGCCCTCAACTCATAGCTCTGTAAGCAGCTCTCTATCTAGCCCTATGGTTTGCGCATCACTTCCCTCCCCAATCACCACCACCCAAGGAGGTGGAACTCCTCAGTCTGTAACCAATGCCCTCCCTAGCCCCCTCCCACCCAACCTAC
Source organism: Lepidonotus clava (assembly GCA_936440205.1). Taxonomy (NCBI): domain Eukaryota; kingdom Metazoa; phylum Annelida; class Polychaeta; order Phyllodocida; family Polynoidae; genus Lepidonotus; species Lepidonotus clava. The sequence continues at coordinate 28,097,001 of OW387150.1, read as the reverse complement.
TCAGCCCCCACGCTACTGGAGCCACCAGCACCAGGCTAACTGATCAATGTTTGTTCCCACCAAATTCAACTATATCCCCAAAAAACGAATGCCTGTCAGAGAAAATCAGCGAGGAACAGACTGCAGCAGCCACTCTTAGCAACCAACCCCAGTTTCCAGGCACTTTTGTTTACCCTAGCAACCAAAGTTGTCATGACAACAACCAAACCAGACAGGAGATGGTTGCTGTAACCGCACCAACCCGATCACTCTCCGAGGAAGAAAACTTATCGCTAACCACCCACATTGCGGACTACTTCAGTGAAGTGAACCTGCAAACTGAACAAGGGCTTTATAAATATAAGTGTAAAATCTGTGGGAATTTATTTAAGATTAGGAATAGTCTGTATGAGCACCTGAACAGTCATTTGGGTAAGAAGCCCTATGTTTGTGCAGTCTGTGGGGACGCTTTTACCCATCACTCGTCCTTACATAACCACACAAGGAATAAACACAGCCAGCAGTCTCGGCAGGAGAGGGAGGCCCAGTTCAGACATGGCTGTGGGGTGTGTGGCAAAAAGTTCAGGTTCCCTAGCGAGTTAGACCGACACTTCAAAACCAACCCTGACCATGATATTCGACAGACACCCGCCAGCATGGTTTAATATGTCATAAAGACCCGGTTCACCTTCTGATATAGAGGGGCATTATTAATATGAAATTGCTTGAGTGATTATCGTTTATTTATATGTGATTATGATTATGTATAGGAACAGAACCAATATAACCACCGATTCATGAGTTTGAATTACCAGTAGTAGTTTTTGATACTTTCCCTTACAGACCACTTTGTAAAATATAACAGAAGTATCAATTATAATTGGTCGTGACAGGTTTAAGTATCCTCAGCTTTGTCTGACGATCATACAGTTTTAAAAATATTTTTGTATTTGTGAAAATAGTTTACAGGAAATAAGGATAGCGATATAAACTTATTCCGGCGATTAATGTGGTTTTTATACCGATCGACTATAAGCATCCCAAACAAAAAATAATTACTATTTATTTCAGTATGGTATAACCATAATTAACCATTCTGTTAAAAAACTATGCTTTCTTACGTCATTGTTTCTTGTATTTATTTATCTTCCCAAATACATGTAGTGAATTCTTGCAGGTCTTAGAAAGCTATACTTATCACCTAATTATTTTTACTACATTTATAATTTCACACTTTTATTTTTACAAGTGAACACTACGTATTCTCAATTTGATTCTGCATAAATGTTACTTAGGCCAAGGAAAAAATAGTTGCGTTCCGGTAACCCGACCTGCCCTAATTTTATGCTCCGACTCTAAAGTTTTTAAAGACTTTTTAGTCCAAAATATTAAAATTTTGTAAAATATCACAGAAGGTGGGAGATTTTTGTTTTTTACACTAACAGACCTTAAACAAAATACTAACAATTCCCGACCTACCCCGACCTTTTGTGACTGATGTTACCGGAACTCAGTTATTTTTTCCCGTGGCCTTATATACCACTCAGGAGTTAAATCATCATTTTACAAGGTGCTGTTATCTTATGATTATGATAAAAGCAGTTAGAGATCGAAGGATTGAAGGCATAGCTAAAAAAATGTATGTATTTTATTTAATTAAAGCCACTGTTGCACTCTTCTACTTAAAAAAAATGTGCGTGGCATATTAACATAACATTATGTATCATAAAAGGTCTAGAAATCTAAACTAGATATCAATTCTTCATAGCTTATATGCTGACAAAGGCTGCTTACGCACACATTAATTGTGATTTTATGTTTACTGCATAATGTTGAGATGTAGTTCCTTGCAAAGTGTGTATCTATAGCATATATAGCCCACTGGTCAGACTATTCACTTATACTTGTGTTATGAATTAATCTGTTAGTGTCACGAGATAAGTTACTTAATTATGTATGATGTGCTAATTAAGTTGCAACGTAAAACTAATGTCAATGCATCCTTCTAAATGGATATCAAGGCCCGATTTGCTGTGTTTAACTTCGGGGCTTTCGGGGCCTTCCATTACGTATGTACGCATCGGGGGGGGGGGGGGGGGGGGGGGCTTGGTGGTTAAAATGCAAGAATAAAATCTGCGAACGTCCTTGTATAACATAAATTGATATAATCCAATATTATTCTTAGAGTTATTCTATTATATAATCCAATGCGTACTCTTTCACAGAGAGGGGTGTTGTAAAGTTGACGGGAAAATGCGTAAGCACTTGATGGAAGGCCCCTAATCTATAATATTTTGGTTCATCAGTTACTTGATCAGATTTTTTATAAAAACAAAACAAAAACAGTGCTCTCTATGAAACTGCAGATAATACTTTATGTACATACATTTGAATTTTTCCCTGTTTTTCTTATCTAATTTTTGCAATTCTTGTTGAAACAGTATTGTTTTTGTAAATTACATGATTGTGATAAGGTTAACTAAATTGCTTACATATATCGTAGATACTAGTGCAATATTGACTAGTTTGTATAAGCGCTTATATCACATATACTATAGCATACAGTGTTGATAAGGTGTTTTAGTTTTTTCTCCCATGGTAAAGCACTTGTTATACCAATGCTATTGTATCATGAATGCTTTTTGATTCAATATGAGAAATGGGATTTTACTTCTCGTTTTTCTAGATAACGATGTCATAATCATAAAAAAGATACGCACAAAAGTTTCACTGAAAGATAACCATTTTGTTGTGAATTTCACACAAAATTTTCTAATACGCCTTTGCCTGAAATTATACATTTGATGTATATAGGGTCATATGCATTTCCTAAAAGCAAAAATCTTAACCCACCCAACTCTCCGTAAGCCTAGATAATGAATTTGGATTCCAGAAATCTTGTCTACGTCGAAATATAAAACGCTTATTGTTGCGATTCTAACAGTCCATCTACTGATACTTTCAATTTTCTAAAAAGAAATGTATATTGATTGCGTACGTGATAAATTGTGAGATTGATAATGCGATGACTGGTAATTTTTGTCATGACTCATTTTATCTTGTTAGAAAAACTCATTATATCGACCTATTGATGTTTTACTGGCTTGATGATATGCACAATACATGTATTTATAAAGAAACACGTCAATAATGTGACCATCACAAAGTATACTGAATGAACTTTAAATTTCTTCAGGTGCCAGATAATATTCACAGATAGAATGAAATGGTTTCTCAGTTTGTTAGACGTATTCTAACTAGTCTGTGAAGTGATCGCAGATTTATAAAACTGTGTCGGTTTGCAAGGAAAATTAAAGAGTTGATAAATTCATACACTTTCTCCGTTATTCATTGCAACCATTGTCTTTTCAGCGATACCTAACCACTATTGATTTAAAACATTGCTCTTCTGCTTATCATAACAATGCACAGAGACCTTGCACTTTGGTTTCTCATAGTTATGTGCGCAGAGGTTTTCCTCTTTATTTTCTCTTAGCAGTGTGTTAATCAACTTCACTCTTTGGTTTCTTTTAGCAGTATGCACATTAATGTGTCGAGAGACTTTACTCTTCAGTTGCTCATAGCGGTGTGCGCAGAGCCATTCTTTTTGGTTTTCTCATAGCAATTTGTGCAGAGACATTGCTCTTTGGTTCATTAAAGCAATGTGCACAGAAACCTCCCTCTTCAGATTCTCATAGCAATATACAAAGATCTTGCTTCTCAGTTTCTCATAGGAATTTGCACAGAGATATTGCTCTTTAGTTTCTAATTCTTATAGAGACCTTGCTCTTTGGCTTGTTAAAGCAATGTGCTGGTTGGTTTCTTATAGACTCTTTTCCACACCCCAGTCAACCGTCACGTTCCAGTTGAGGTTGGACAAACGAACCCACGTGGTTGTGGTAGAGCGAAACACCCCTGACTGGTGTGACTAAAAATATATATACTAGGTGGCGTGGTCTGGAATATCAATTAATTTCTCATAGCAGTGTGACAGAGACCTTGCTCTTCAGTTTCTGTTATCAATAAGGACAGAGACTATGCTCGTAACATTTTTTTTATAGAAGTGTACACAGAGGGATACATTGCTCTTCAGTTTCTCATAGAAATATGCACATAAACCTTCACAGCTAGAGACCTCGCTAAGACGTCGGGTCCCCATCCTGCATGATTGCAATTACTGATGGTTTTACATTATCAAGGATAGATGACATTTGATAATGGGTGTGCTAACAGGTTTGATAAAGTTTTGCTGTAATCTGTTCAATAACTCAAACTCTCATCCATATGCATATTTACTTCTTTTCTGTTTTATACCGCTTTTTGTTTGAAAAACCTATTGGATAATTTTCATTTCATTAGATTAATATTTAGACCTAAAAGGCAAGTATACACAGTACATCTTTAACAAATACTTTGGTTTAAAGGTAGGGGTTGTGTCAGTGTAATAACTAATCTTTTAATTGTGTTCGATTCTTTAAGGACATATAGAAAAAAAGATATATGACTGTCGTTCGAAAAGGATTACTTATCCCAATAATATGCATAATTTTATAAAAATCTATTTGAACCTGAGGCTATGTTATGACGTTTGGAACCCCGGGTTTGGAACATGAAACCATTTAACAGATTGAAAGTACTAAAGCGTCCAGGAATAAAAATCGTCGATCTCAAGTGAAATGAACATGGTTTTCTTTTAATCGAATCTCATTACGCAATAATGAATATATAGTAACTGTGCTATATAAGTAACCTCCCAATTCTTTTGAATGTCTCTTTTCTCATTTATATTTTTATTTGTTTTCTGAATTCATGATAAATGGATTGACGAATACAGTATTTTTCTATATTTAGATCGATTCTATACACAATAAAACTAGTATAAATTCAAAAGTTGCATACCAAACGATTGTCGCCTTAATTGAACTCAACACCGATGGAATGACAGGCGATATCCATGGTGTAAATATGAACCATTCGTCTGATTCAGTAAAAGAAAGACATCAACCACCCGCTACATTAGCAGCGATTCATAATTGATATCTGACTGCTGTATAGAGGCCTAGAAACCACGTTTCCGAACACACTCATCTGGCACACATTCATAGGTATAACTTTTTTCCTGAATAACCTATGTTATTCTTATTTTGAAGGTGGACCTCGACCTATCAGCATGGCCCACCGGTCGGCCGGTCTGTCAGGTAGGTAGGGACGTCCTTAATGTAATCATCGGCGGGTAGTTTTCACATGTGTTTCTGTGTTAGGGATAGCATACTGTAAACGTATTATTTTTCGCGTTGTACATATTTTCGCGTATTTCGCGCATCATCGTAAATGCGCGAAAATATAATGCAAGTGAAAATTAAGAATATTATAGAACTTACAGAATTAACTATTCAATGCGTGAAATTATGATTGCGCAAAAATGCTACTTACTGCTTGGTGCGCGAAAATTTAGCAGCGCGAAAATATATAGTTTCACAGTATATATAAATATCCAGCCGTTATGCCATCCATAGCTGTCCCTTAGAGGGGTAGTTGGCCTGGAAAAACGTGACCTAGTTGTTCTTCGACATGTGTTGAGGTCAGTGTTTCAACAAGTAAATATCTGTATAATATTAATATTAGTTAATGAACAAAGGGTAAGGTATATGAGGTAATTAACACGTTTTATAAAAAGAACGGATTATCTAATAACACATACTTGTGGTGTTCGATTATATAAAATGCAAACAGATGTTTACATCATATCATCTTCTCATCCCTCTCTCACCTTTTATCACCCTTATATCACCCATTTAGTAGATTAGTGTGTTAACTATGTTAATGTAGTTGCTTACTTAATTTTGGACAGCATCTGACTGACTTGTATAATTAGTTACAAAATTTTGAAGGTGTAGTATTAGAGTTGTGCGACTGGCAACCACTGGAAGAACGGCTACATATTGTCAAGCCGAAGTGTTGTATGAGTTTTAAATCAAATAAAAAAAAACAAAAAGTATTGGGTGTCTATGTGTACCTGCTGCCAGCTTCATGCATATCTCTTGATTCTCGCTAACCTGCCTCTAAGCTCGGTAGGAATAGGTATTATCAGTATTCAGGATAGCTACAGCTTTTTGGCCGATTAAGGAATTTTATAAAGGGGTCAGCATTTTTAGGTGTCAATGTTTCATTGAAGAAATACAAATTTGGGCAAAAGTGCGTCCTGTTCCTAAATTGCTTAAGTTGTCCCTGTTTACTATTCAATATACATTGCGGCGTATCATGTACTCACGGGTTCTCTTAAAGGGAGGGGCCAGTGACTAAAATTTAGTATACTGTCGTGATCCTCACCATCCAGGGAATAACCATACCAAATTTTATACTTTTATCTCTATTAGTTTTTATTTTATGCACATTTTTGTGTTTCAAACTTAGCTTCTCTGCCTGCATCTGACAATGCCTTCACAGAGCATTTATCTGTTTGTGACATCACAAGCAGAACAGTTGAAAAAATATAAAACTGAAAAAAAATGCAAAAAGAAATTTGTCACATGTTCTTTATAAGTCTAAATGAGCTTAAAATCACAAAATCAAATTATTCATAAAAGAAAATGTGAAAAAATATAATTTTTATGGAATTTAGAAATTTGAAATTTGAATATAACTGTCATGACGTCACAGGCAGATACGTCTTGTACCTGTGGACATCAGAATCATGACGTTCTCTATTTAATAATCAGTTTTAACATACAAAAATTTAATTTTGGAAACTGGAACTTTAGGTAACATCATAACAGTCCTCAATGCACTGAATTACGGTGAAATGAAGCAGATCTAAATTTTCACTGGCCCCTCTCTTTAAGTATGCACTTTTGGTGAGGTGTCGCTTTGAGAATAACTACTAAATTCAAGGTGATACCAGACAGATAGTGACAGTGACATGCACATTATACTGTTACACACACACACACACACACACACCACACACCACACACACACACACACACACACACACCACACACACGCACACACCACACACCACACACACACACACACACCACACACCACACACACACACACACACACACACACACACACACACACACACAGTATTCTTACACCCCCTGTCTCATTTACTTTTCAGCGGACAGGCCCATTGGGATAGAGCCTGCTATAAAATGGGGAAAGATGCAGACCCCCGAGGAGTGGTTAAAGACACAGCCCACCATCATATGGAAGGACTTTTTCGCCAAGAACGGATACCTGGTAAGCGGTAATGCCTTTGACCTCATTCGTTATACGGAAATACATAGTTAATGTAAAATGAAATGTTGAATACAAGTAATGTAACGTTGATATTATACATGTCTAATAACATGATCTAACTGTATGCTTCTTGTAACGTTTTAGGTGGTGAAGGACATGATAACGCCTGAAGAAGTTCTGGTCTATAGAGGTGAGCTACAATTACATGGGATAAGCTATTAGCACTTTTTTTACTCAGGTGTACATTAGTCCAGTATTTTTAGACTATTATGACGTTTCAGACGGTAGGTGAAATCATTCATTCACGATACAGTATATTCGGTATATTCATTCATGAGGAAGAAATTATAATCATACATATTCGAATTTAAATGTGAACATATCTAAACTATGTTTAGTATTTGGGACGTAAATACTTCAGGTTTTTAACGTCATTACGTTTTGTTCCAGATATCTATCAACGAATGCTGATCGGTGAAATCGATACCACACAGCACAGGCATGACTTGGGCAATCATGGTAAACAATTGCGCTTTTGACCACGTCTCCTATTCCTGATCAATATGATAGAAGCACAATAACTAATCAGTAGTTTGGTAGTGAATCTAAAACACATGATACATTTCATATCAAATCAGACAATAATAATGATTATAATAAAAACGCGTCATCAGAGTGCCAGTAATTTATTGCTGACAGTGGTATGACCTAGCCTATCACGCCATAATTACACCAGGAGCGCCATTCTCTCAACCAACATTATGATACATTATGAAATATATGAGTATGAATGCACGTTAAATGTCCAAATTGTTACCCAAAGTATATATATCTGAGTATGCCCTTCAACATATTTTGACAGAGGAAAGGAAAACGGAGTCAGAAAACATTTGTCAGATCATGTGGCCCAGTGTCTATGTTGATCAACTAAATGAGGTTGGTGACTTGCTTCTTTGGCTATAAATACCTACATATTTAGTAAATGCATATAGATCAAAGTCATTTGGAGAAAAATATGTAAGAACAAAATCCATAGTAAAAATATTACACAAACTTGACATATGTGACCATTAGTTCTTTGCAGGCCTATGATTTTATCTTATAGGAAAAGTCACACTACATGATATTGAATTTGTAAACAGCTTTGATCACACACGTATCGTTTCAGGGACCTCTGCATCAAAGAGCCAGGGCAGTGGCACAGGTCATTCTTGGAGATGACATGGCCTTTGACTTTGACATGCTCATATCTAAGGTAGGACACACCTCCTAGAATTACATGCAGATGATATCATAACAACATGTATCTACCACGGAGCAGGACTATGATAACTCCCATTAATGTCCGCAAACCGGACCGCATAGTTATACCTTTGTTCCGGTTAACAAATAAGTCCCAAAATTGATGAAAAAAGAGTAAAACTAGAAACGCCTAATAACCATAAATGATCATTCATCTCCGTAGGAAAATTATTGAACAGTTCGTCGATGTATATCTCCATTGACAATTTTTTTAAATTATACTTTTCTATGATTAAACAATTAGAGACCACTCACCTACTCGCTGCTTGCAGGCCCCCGGTACCGACACGTTAACTCCGTGGCACCAGGACGAGTCCTACTGGCCCGACCTCCCCGACAAAAGGGCCGTGTCCTGCTGGGTACGGCACCACTACAACCTGTTTGTAGAAACCGATTAGACGTGTATTGTACTGTAGCATTATGTTTTATGCATATCTGTTGCTGATACAACTCCCTCATGCATAATGCACCAACTGTTTTTTAACCGAAGGATGAGGATATAGGGACGGGTTGGTAAGTCCTGACCCCAACCCCCCATTAATAAAATCAAACAACAATTCCACAAAGAGAGGGAACTGCTGTGTATACATGTATGCACAGGGCCTTAGATTCCCTTTCAGACTTGACAAAATCCTGCTTCAACCCAACAGACCTTATCGACTGTAAACCCTTTAATTCTTGCGGCTGTTTCTATACCTATAACACGTCATAAATGCTAAATCTGTTGAAAGGTGACTATAGATTGATTTTGGTATGAGCATGTCACTCAAGTTTATTGCTTCATTATATTAAACCAACAAACAGGAACCATATCTAAGACTAATGGGGGCTTTTAACAAGTGCTTCTATTTCTGATCTATAGTTGTATTGATGTGATCTAAGTTTCTTACTTAATTATTTAAAAAAAAACCAGGAACTATCTGAAAATGAAATACAGTACCTCAAGACTGATGCATGCAAGCAGTAACTTCAAGTCATGAATGAATTGAAAACACCTATTTTCAATTCCTAGTGTACTCACTCACAGGTTACTTAAACCCTAGTAAATATAACTTTGTAATACCCCCATGGATTTGTAAATATTGTGAATTGATTCGTGGCCCGTTCAGCGGCTGCTAATCATTAGTGTCTATTCATCCTTTAACACTAACGTCTTCTCCCCTATTGCAGTGCGCCATGGACGACGTGACCGTGGACAACGGGTGTATGTGGTTTGTGGGGGGCAGCCACCTGCCGCCCCTCCGGGACCACCGCCCTGCCCGCCCGGGGGTCCACGTCCTCACCTGTACCGGCTCAGAGGTACACCTTTATTATGGTTCAGGATCCCAGCCCCTATACCTTCACTGTGTACCTGCTCTCCCAGAAGTGGGTGGATAGAATATCTGTTATTGCCCCAGTGGTTAATAATGCCCGTCTGCATATGCCAAATTTTATATTTTTAGTAAATTTTATTTTCAACATTTTCTGTGTAGTTGATATGGTGTAAATCAAGTACAGACCACGGGTACACACCAACTAATATTGTCCTAGTTTGCACACAGCTATTTCTTGAGCTAAATCAATAGATGTGTGCAAAGCAGGGCAGTAATAAAGTTCTGCTTTGTGTCCCCTCCGTCTGTACACTGTCTGTATCATACCCTGGAGTGATACAGTTTTAGTAGTCAAGACTTTAATGCATCACTGAAAGAAGGAGGGTGATAACCAGTGTTATAACCCTAAAGAATGATATAGGAAAGAAGTTCCGGTGGTAGAAACCAGTTGCTCTAGTTTAGTTTTTAAGCTTTAAAATCTCACTTTAATAAATTACGCTAGGGAATGATAAATTATAATCAATTAGCCCTTTGTGTGTCAGGGATATCAGCCTTAGGGCGGCCCTCCAGGCCCTGCCCCTGCATTGATAGGACCGAAAAACTTGGTCTCATAATCCATCCCAAGTTGATATTTATACCGATTATATGGGTTCCCCAACATTGCTCATATATGAATTTGTTCATTAGTTTTAGGTAGAGGATGTATGCTGGCATGTGAGCTCCGAAAATGCAACTTTCACATAAAAGGACAAACATGATTTTGAAAGTCTAAAAAAAGTATTTGAGTCTAAGATTCAATTTGCTTTAATATTGATCAAATTATCAGCGCCAATGACTTCATATGCTCCATCCGGTCAGAATCCATATAGTTCCGGCTCTTCTGATTGGTGGAATCAAAACCTTCATAGCCTGGATCTTTGGAGGCCAATTTTCCACATTTCGGTGAAAAATGATATTAAATGCAATGGACTATTGTTTGATATCAACCGCGGCAATGTGTTTGAATTAGTAATAATTATCCAAGTGAATGGTACAACAGTTTTCTTCAATTTTTACTATTCAATAATTATGATTATATCTGAAGCCATGAACTGCCTTTGAGAAAAAGGTTGTACATGTATATTTATTCACATTTTCACAAACAACAACGCAGAACTTTTTTTTAACATTATTTAATGCCACTATTGCACCATTGCATACTCGTTTTGGAAACAAAGTAAAAAGATAAAATTTTAGCATGTCTAAAAGTCCTCTTTATGAATAGCGTTTTCATCCTTTCCCTGTTCATAGAGAGAGGGCACCCCTCAGCCCCTGAGTGCCGGCAGCGCCACCTTCCACCACGGCCGCACCATGCACTACACCCGGGGCAACACCACGCGCAACCAGAGGCGCGCATATATCACCAACTTCCGGCCAGAGGCCATGGTTGAACGGGAGAGGCAGCTGGACTTTGACCACGGCAAGGTATAGTGCTGCAGGAGCATATCAGAATTAAAAGGCTTTATTGTATAAACAGTTACAAATGAGTTAATAAAGGTTGACATGTTATATCACAATCCCTTACCATTCATTGCTAACCTCTGGTATTTTATCAGTGTGTAGGTAGGAATCAGCCTCATTACTGAAATGTCTATGAATGACCTTGCTTCAAAGTCATTAAGAATATAAATGCCGAAGATGATTCCAATTTAATTGGGATCAAATCCTCATAAATTAAATGTAAGTATTAGGCCTATTCCAATTTGGGAAGTGAGTTGATACTTTTCGAATGAGCTTAGGCTTGTAAAAAAAAGATGCAACAATTGTAGTTTTTTTCCACAATACAAGTATAGGTTTGAAACAATCTCATTTACTGAAAAGGCAAATTGAAAACATGTAACGCTACATGAAAACTTTGCCGCCGCCTCTGTGGAATTTTCTGGTAATATGGGTCTGTCCTATGTTCTTTAACCTTGTGATATAGGACTTTTGACCCAAGGCAGAAGCTCATTTCACTTGCTGAATCTTCATACAGTAACGACTTTGTACCACGAAATCATTCATAGTTATATAGATATATCTGTAAACATGCATGTAACAGTTGTATAAGCATCCATATGTCAATGACCAGAGGGCCATTGTAAACAAAGCATTTTTCAAAGTTATATGGATACATTAAAAACAGTAGCGAGATAAAGGTCGTGAAAAGTAATTAATTTAGCCTTTCAATTGTTCTTTTCTTTCCAGAATGCAGGCACAAAGACCATGATAGGTGCCGGCCAGACCCATGTAAAGAGTAATTGAACAACATGGCAAATTTTGACATCAGTTGTGGAATATTGAACGCACAGAAAAGAGGAGATTGGAGCTGGGGGGAACAAGGGTAATGACATCTAATTTGCATGTATACCAAACGCCTTTACATGCATCTCAAGCCTTAAGATGCTGTAATACAAATTTGCGAGGAAAGAGGTGTTTGCTTTGTTGACGACTCCGATACTAAGTAGGCCTACAATAAAAGGCAGTAAATTATGGGCAGTTATGTCAGACTTGTTACTATCGGTTTAATTTTTGTTATGTTGAGGTATGTGATTCTGGATCTCGATTTGAAACAAAAACACATTTTCCACAGTAAACCATAAGATAATAAAGATTGAACTCGCTACTGATTGACAGTGTTTGTCAATGCGTTATAATTCCTAACTGTTATGATATGGGATGAAATAAATGTATTTAGAAGGTAATAAACAAAGATGATTTTAAGACCAATTTAAAATGTTGAAGACATTTAGCTATATTCCTATCTTTTCTCATTTTGATGGGAAAACAAGTATACTGTGTCTGAACGCATGGATAAATACTATTTATTGTTGCAGAGCATGGTTAATCATTTCATATGGTTAGTGAATCGCCAATGTATTAGCATAAAGTTTGATGGAGAAATAGAAATAATTTAAATAAAATTATCAAGCTTTTTTCTTGAATAAAATTTTAATTTCCTTCAAAGAAACACAGAAGAAAAACACAAATAACGAACAATAACGAATAAGAAAGCAATTAAAGAATGCTGATTCGGTTGTCTTACATTACATGTTGAAAGTAGGGAAAATGGGAATTCAAATAAGAGAAAGAAGAAAACAGAGAAACCATAGTTGAAACAACATTAACTAGGACCATTTGTAAATGCTGAATACATTAGGGAAGAATGAATGAATAGAATATTAGTAAAAAGTATTATTGTTCTATGAATGGAGACCCAAAGGAAAATTATCATTCACATTGACCTTATGATGAAGTATTTTCCTTTTTCACATTAGATCAAACAAATAGCCTTTTGATACTAAATATCTTTATTTATGGGTACCCTAAATATCAATGTCCTGTTGACTGTAGTCTTGACCGGGCCAGCATAATTTTATGATGGCCTTTATTTAGATGAGAGAACCTTTTCTTAGGATGCTGCCACAACCTTTTGAATGCCCTTGATGTGGAGGGTCTAAACATGAATTTACTTTTAGACAAGTTGGTTGTTCTGCCTTTGAATTGATCTCTATGAAAATCTCTGAGATTTACCCCGGCAGCTTGATTTTCCTTCGGCATGCAATTTGCATTCCCATCCACGTTGCCAAAACTAGTATTGATTATTTCATTGTTATTGTTGTCCTCATACCTTGTCGGTTTATTCCAATTTTCTGATTCTTGTCTATCTTTAACCAACAAACCATCTAATCCTTTGTATTCCTGCGATTCTACACAGTGTGGTTCACTCTCACAGCTTTCTATTTTGATATTAACCTCAAGAACTTGTGATTGGTCGGCATTGAAAACTGTTGCTTTTTGCTTAGAATTCCTTTCTTCCATTGGCATGCGGCGTACGTTTTCATTAGGTGAGGCAGCAAGCTGTTGAAATCTTGGAACGTTTAGGGTTTTTATCGGATTCTTCTTACTATCATTACCACTGATAACTCTATCCTCTCTATCTCTAGTGCTACCAATATGCTGACTATGATCTAAAGTTGTCATTCGGTCATTGAAATCACCCATTATAGAGACTGGTCCATTGGTGGCAACCTCAGTAGGTTCTATTGCCTTGCAGCTGCAGTTCTCATTCCTGATATGCTTCCAGAGTTTGGAAGAGGTGGCATATGTTCTCTCACAGTAAGGGCATTTATGGCCTTGTGAAGAACCACTAGTATTTGTACTTCCTTGAGGTGTTACTTTATTGGAGTCATCTGGTCTTGGACCTTCCTTTAAGCAGTAGAAATTATCCAAGTCGAAATAAGGTGCAATGACTGGTTGATGTCCCTGCGCTGGCATTGGAGTATGTGTCGAGCTCTGACTGACAGATCGAATAGTGGGGAAAGAGTAGTTGTCGTTAATACCTGTAGTTCCTATAGATCCTGCTCTACCCCATCCTCCCGATAAATTGTTGTATACAGTAGCAAGCTGAGAATCATTAGGGAAACTGGTAACATATCCCAGACCAGCAAGACCATCACTCTGTGGGGCCAATTGCTTCATTGCATCTCCTCTAATGGATCCATGTATCCTGCCAGCAGATACATTATGGACGTTTCTTTCCGATATCGATAATCTTCCATGTGGCAACGCCAAGTGTTGCTTGTGAATGGGGTCTACTACTTCATGCTCCCTCCTAGTGCTGCTCTGGTGATGTGACTGAGGGGTATGGAGGGAATACTGATGTGACGTTTTGGAAAGAGATGAGGGTGTGAAAGGGTCAGCTGGAGAGTCCCTTGACGCTTTCCGAGGTTTGGGACCTGCCTTTACTTGCTGGTAGTTATTTTGTTCATACGATCTGCCCATGAGTATTCTCTGTCTAGGATCCTCTCCTGAGCTTTTAGGGTAACTTCCATTCTGTTTGTCCTCACATTTCAGCCTTTCAGATACCAACTGTTCATCTGTAGATCTTCTCGGAGAATGGTCCGACCCAGCACCTACAGAGGCCAGGTTTTCGGAACTAGAATTCCTAAAGCACCGCGAGTTACTCGAATTTACCGGAGAAGTTTCTGTACATATCTCCTCCAAACCTCCAATATTACTTCCGGAATTCATATTGCCAGGCTCATAATGGCGAGAATGACCATTGCCGGAACCGAGGTTCCCAAAGAAGCTTTCCGTGATATGGGCGACGATGACGTCACTGTCGTCACAGACGACGCAGATGGTGCCCTCGACCTTGGCGCGCGTGACGTACATGTTACCTTGACGACAGAGTGTCATGACGGCCTCCGTCAGTTTGTCCTGAAACCAGGCCTGTTTCTGACGGCCGGCAGCCATATTCAGATCTGCAACTAAAATTACAACGATATTCAAGCATGGTTTAGCATAAAATGCCAGAGAATAAATCTATCATAATCAATAATGATGGAAATTCTGAAAACTGAAATTATACACCGTGATGCAAGCGATCAGAAAAAGCATCCAGGTTGTACATGGAACTAAATAGATATAATGCGGGTGCCTGTTGATTTCTCAAATCACCTCTTTTATCGTACATAGGCTATAGCACATGGATACACTGTATAACAGTAAAGAAAATAGACAATTGCACATAAAATGATAATAGATGATCGATCAATGTACGATATACGTATACGATGATATATCCATCGCAATATATTACCTACAGAGCCTCTTTTCTGTAAGATAAGGATTTGCAAATATCCAGCTAATAGCTGTCATAATTATAGCTTCTTTACTCTGTATACCCTCTCTCATATTTTTCATATTATAATGCAACAAAGCATTACTACTTGCACCCCTGAGAACTTCATGAAACACGAATTTACAAATTGATTCGATTTCTTCAGCTATAAGTAAGGAAAACCTTAAACCGGTGGACCTTTCCTTACCTTCAGTTGTCGACAGGGCAACAGTTGAAAAAGCCGCTGCTGATACCCAACTAACGTGAACTAACCTTGCGGGCCCACCCCTAGCCGGGCCCCATCACAAAACGGTCCGCTTTGATTGTCTCCTCTTAACAATGGTCGCCGCCAGCGCGTGTGCATTCTTATACTGATCAATCTGTTAATAGCCATATTTTATCTTTGTTTGACCAAATCCAAGATACGAAAAAAGATATAAACCCCCGGTGAAACATCAGGAACAGATCCAGGATTTCGGAAAGGGGGGGTTGGATTATGGTGTAATTATGTATTATATTTAGGCTTAGTACTAACATGTTGTACAGTTGTGTTCACACGTGGAGTGCGTTTTTCCCATCGTTGCCTCAATAAGAAGGAGGGAGGAGGCCCAATGGACCCTTCTGGATCCGCCGCTGAACATTCTTTAGGACATTCTCTCAAGATCAAGCACATTTTCATCGAATTGTAAATATCGTAAAATGGCTTATTCTTGTTCGAGGAAACAAACCACTCACAATACTGATCAATACCTTTCCTGACTGATGCTTTAGAAAGGGGATGTCGATGACTTCTTCAGCCTGCATTTCCGTGTTATGGTCGGTAATATTATATCAGCATTGCATTAGCTACATTTTCCATAATTTGCTAGTTTAACACTTGGTGTTCCATGCCCAGACCCCTGCCGGACAGCACACAGTCAATGGACGTGCGGCGCATGCGCAGGCCGCCCCGCGGTCACGTGGTGGTGGTGTGTGGCGTGCCCGCTAGGGGTCTCACAGGTATGCGCCTCCGGGAGGTTACTTGGGGGCATCAGGAGTGAACTGGTTGATCTATACGGCGTTTTTATGGCAGGTAGGGCTTAAGGTGACGTCTGGCCACTGTATGTGCTGACCATTAAAACTGGCCACTGCATGGGCTGACCATTAAAATTGGCGACTGTATGGGCTGACCATTAAAATTGGCAACTGTATGGGCTGACCATTAAAACAGACCAGTGCATGGGCTGACCATTAAAACTGGCCACTGCATGGGCTGACCATTAAAACTGGCCACTGCATGGGCTGACCATTAAAATTGGCGACTGTATGTGCTGACCATTAAAACTGGCCACTGCATGGGCTGACCATTAAAATTGGCGACTGTATGGGCTGACCATTAAAACTAGCCACTGCATGGGCTGACCATTAAAATTGGCGACTGTATGGGCTGACCATTAAAATTGGCGACTGTATGGGCTGACCATTAAAACTGGCCACTGTATGGGCTGACCATTAAAACTAGCCACTGCATGGGCTGACCATTAAAACTGGCCACTGCATGGGCTGACCATTAAAACTAGCCACTGCATGGGCCAACCATTAAAACTGGCGACTGCATGGGCTGACCATTAAAACTGGCCACTGTATGGGCTGACCATTAAAACTAGCCACTGCATGGGCTGACCATTAAAACTAGCCACTGCATGGGCTGACCATTAAAATTGGCGACTGTATGGGCTGACCATTAAAACTGGCCACTGTATGGGCTGACCATTAAAACTAGCCACTGCATGGGCTGACCATTAAAATTGGCCACTGTATGGGCTAACCATTAAATCTGGTGACTGCATGGGCTGACCATTAAAACTGCAGCTGGCCACTGTATGGGCTGACCATTAAAACTGGCCACTGCATGGGCTGACCATTAAAACTGGCCACTGTATGGGCTAACCATTAAATCTGGTGACTGCATGGGCTGACCATTAAAACTGGCCACTGCATGGGCCAACCATTAAAACTGGTGACTGCAGGGGCTGACTGTTAAAACTTGTCACTGTATGGGCTGACCATTAAAACAGAGTCAGACAGCTTGCCATAGATTTATTTAGCAAGTCACAGGTGGTGCTGTCAGGCAGAATCTAGTGGTTATTGTAGAATGGCACAGAATTTGACATTTACTGAGTTTTTCAAATGTGAACATTAGGGTACATGATCACACTAGATCCCAGTTGAACAATCTGAAAACAAACATCAGATTAGGAAGCATGGTTTTCTGAGAAAGCGAAAATAGATTCAATGAATTGACATCCAAATATTTTGATCTGATTCTATATTTTACAAGTTAGTTTTCATAGTATTCCCATCCTCTTACCATGTAATAAACGTGTAAATATATCAACCATATTGACACAGAGAGGCTAATAAACATTGAGAGAAACCCCAAACCATTCGAAACCTAAGGCCTTCCATTAAGTATATATATACACACACACATTTTCACAATTTCAATCCACACCCCCTCCCCGGCTCCCGGCAGTTGCTGCGAACGCACTTAATGGGAGGCCCTTTACTTAATTGTCGCTTCATTGAGCTCTACCCCCACTGACCCCCACGCTACAGGCGTACGTCTGAATAGCCTCAGACAGATTAAGTTGGGGTCAGTCCTTCTAAGTAGATGCAGGTCCCCTTTTTGTGTCCGCTGATTGTAGTCCCGAGACAATGACCGCTCCTCGGTAACAACCTCAACTGTCTGGACTTTTTATTTCGTACCTTCTCATCTAGAGTACAGGCCAAAAGAGACAAGTCGTGCATGTATGTATTATGGAGATATACTTATGCAATGGTCCTTTATAATTACACGCGTTGCATATAGGTTGCCTTTGTTGGTTATATGAATATGAAAACTGACCAGAATTAAGTTTTGAATGAACAATTTCCTTATCTTATTCGTTATTCCATAGAGATACATAAGATGTATGTCTATAGTTATTCACCTGAAAAGACATGCTTGCATGAAACTTCCATCATACTTGAAAGTATAATAGACGGACTGATTTTTACGATACAATTTACACTCATCTAAAGAACTTTGTCCCTGCTAATAACAACATCGATTATAACAGGTGATAAGAAAGTACAAGAATGGTGGTGTTATACTGAAATACAAAACAGTTTTCTTTAACCAATAGGACCAACCCTAGAATAGCTATCTTGTTTAAACCAGCCTGCTATTCTTATGCAGAAGTAATGTCCATGCATTCTGTTTTAGTCTCATAAATGTTTGTTTTGTAATACTAAGAATCAATACAAAACACTTTCCTTTACCCAGCGGGACCATATTTTACTTTGCAATGTTTTCTTGCTGCTCTTGGTTGTGATCGTGCATTCAGTTTCAATCTCATCGATGTTCATAGGAACTGGTTTTGACAACAAGGCAATTTGGGCATGGCCTCTAGGGACTAAAGCATTAGTTATTGCCTGTTAAATAGGAAACCCTACGTGATCTCCATGGCAACAATTGACGCCTGGAGCTCTTCTGTCCAGGAGGCAGACAATACAACGCGCTTCCGGAGGACAGAATAGTCCCATGACCATGGCCTGCGGGGCCGGCCCACCGCAGGGCATGGTTTGTCTGTGTAACGGAAGTCTGCAGTGCACATACTTTTTGCAAGTTTCCAATTTCTCTCTTAATTCAATTATGTATTCTAAAAATATGATAAACGAAAAAAAGGGAAATGGCAAGATGTTCAAGAAATATTAAGGAAAGAAAACTAAATTTGGAATTCTCTTAATTCTGGGCTTTCGGTAATGTCCTTGCTACATCTTAATAGGAATTTTCTTTCAAAATAAATCCCAGGTTGTTGAATACACACAAGTTGGTAAATAACATAGTTAATGATTGTCGGTATGGGCCTAAATACAAATATTTTATGACTAACCTCAACTTCCTTTTATTATTAATATTGGGGGATTCCCTCCGATTGATACATTGGGTCCTCAGTAAATCACCGTGAGATGTCACACATTTGGGGAATTCCCTTAATAATCAAATAAAAGGCAGTTTTTTTAAATGTCCCCTAATTGTGCTGAAGAATGTTCTTTACATTTTGTCAGATTAGAAATGCAATTAATGAATGACATTAAAACATAACTGTCGCTGATTTCATTAAACACGTTCTGAGGCCTAGTTTAAAGTGGGCGCAAGTTCCTAAAACGTTGTACATGTGCACTCATGTGTACAGAGTTCAATAAAATCTCCACCACATTGAATTCTCAGGTCTCGCCGTCTGCGAGTGCTCCTGCCTGTGCCTGGACCACTCTCAGATATGTCATCTCAGATACGACATCTTGTTCAGATCTACGCACACCTAATTTTTATCCATCCAACCTCCAGTTTAAGTGTAATTTTCCCACCTCATCCCTATCACTCTCATTGATTTATTCTTGTTGTTTCCCTTATGTCCCTATGTAACCACTCTGATCAAACATATCCGTTTAGCTATCATGCCTGATAAATGGAAAGTGGGTATGATAAGTCCTATGCCAAAGGGACACCATCTTTAAAGCCATTGGACTGGAGGCCAGTATGTATCCTGCCATTGCCTAGCAAAATAATAGAACGGGTGGTGTATTGCCAGTTATTGTACTTCTTTAATAGTAGTGGATACTTATATTCAAATCAACATGGTTTCTATGTAGGGTATAGTACTGCTAGCTAGTGCTATCTATGAACATGTCCAGTTTTTGTTTAATAAATACGACGAGATGAAGAGCACAAGCTCTGTTTTCATTGATTACATGTATATTGTTCTTTCTGCACCACAGATCATGATATTCTATGTCGAAAATTATCATTGTATGGAGTTAGATATAGTGTTATAGAACGGCTAAACAGCTATTTGAGTAATAGATGACAAATGGTAAAAGTTAAGAATATTATATCAGACCATAAAGTAATAATGGGCATTCCACAGGGGTCTATTTTAGGGCCTTTCTCATTTATGATATATATTTAAACGATCTGGCACATGTAAAGTCGAAACATGATGCTTGTATAATTGTGTATGCAGACAATACCATTGTTTATAGCTATGCTAATACCGTGAAGGGTGCATATGGTAATACACAACAAGCTATGGATGGTTTGAGTAAATGGTGTGAATCAAATCACCTCAGTGTAAATGTAAAAATGACTAACCATATGTTTATACCCCTCAATGGTGAGAAATTAACGAGCGTACCGTATCCCTAGGTTGTAATAAGCTGGATAATGTCTCAAGCTATAACTACCTTGGTGACTTAGTAGATGATAAGTTATCATCAAAGGATTTTGTAAATACAAAATATAATAAGATAAATTTGCGTGTAAACCATCTAAGACAACTCCGTCCATATAAATATGACAAATGATATAGCTTGTACAATATATAAACACATTATAATGCCCTTTTTAGATTATGTTGATTTCATGAAAGAAAGTGCCTCTGCACACTGTTAAAACAAGTGTTTAGAACCTAAACATTTTCCTAAACACTTCGGTGCATCCAGTTTTGGAACACTTTATTTCCCTAAACATGTTTAGAATTATCGGTGTTTAGGGTTAAGTGTTTAGAAATGTGTGATGTTTAGCTGTTTAACCATGAAGTGTTTAGGTCCTCAAGGTGTTAAGAATCAAAACGCTTATGCATTTTTTATGTTTAGCTGTTAAGTGTTTAGAAAACTATGATGTTTAGGTGTTTATCTATGAAGCATTTAGGTCTTCACGGTGTTTAGGGTTAGGTGTTAAGTTAAACAGTAATATACCGTAATATGTACAGTGTACTTTCATTCTTAAGGATGAAAACCATTTTAAATTTAACAATACTATACCGTAGTGTGTAAAAAAACACACGTAGATCTTACATGTAAAACACTGCTATGGTACTATGCCATTCAGTTTACACCAGATGTAATGTTAACAGCATTGAAAGTTTTATTTTTCCTGTAATCACACTACAGGATCATTGAGCCAATAACCACATATGACCTTCCTTCTTGGTTTAGCCTTGCATGGATTGTTTGATTGTTGGAGGTAAAACCTTTAGGGGTATAGCTGATAAAGTTCTTGTACTAAAAAGGTGTCTACATGTTAATCCTACTAAAAAGGTGTTTTAAAACATTTTGTAAATGTTTTAGGGGTGTTCTGGTTGGTTGACCGTACCTAGAATAGCAGGCCAATGAAGTGATTACCTTAATGACGCTACAAAAACTTAAAAATCTAACATTTTTAATCACAAAGTTCCAAATTCCTAAGTGTATGAAAAAACTATTTTACCAATCATGGCCAAAAATATGGAGGGCATGTGGCAAACCACTAATAGTACAACTACTTTATAGTAGTATTTTGGTAACTTCAGTAGCCGAGATTTGAACCCGGGGCCCCTCACATATGAAGCCTATGCTCTACCACTGAGCTATGGAGGCCTGTAGGTAGACACAGCCCAGCTTTGCTACTTAACTGAATAAGTAGGGGTATGAAAGTAATGACCTAATGTCTGTCTAATGTTGATCACCTGTATAGTAGTACTGATCCTACTCATTGGTGCTGACTATGCCAGTGTGCACTGCATGCAGTCCAAGTTAGCTCAGTTGGTTAGGCTTCTACCTTGAATGTAAAGAATGTGGGTTCTAATCCCAAAGTGTTCAATTTTTCTTTTCCATAGTATACAATTGATATTATGTGTTTAGATTCTAAACATATCCCATTCAAAACATGGTTAGATGTTACAAGTGTTTAGCTTTTAAACACAACTAATGATGTGTTTAGATTATAAGCATAGTTAACCCAACACATGTTTAGAAGTTACAAGTGTTTAGGTTTTAAACATATATGGTTTAATGTATTTAGATTATA
The DNA here is from genome assembly GCA_936440205.1 of Lepidonotus clava. Classification (NCBI taxonomy): domain Eukaryota; kingdom Metazoa; phylum Annelida; class Polychaeta; order Phyllodocida; family Polynoidae; genus Lepidonotus; species Lepidonotus clava. Next base: position 28,074,650 of record OW387150.1, on the reverse strand, counting down.
AACATGTTTATGCCCTTAACACATTTAAATTCTAAACACCATTTTAACAGTGTGCGTGTAGATTGAGCATATACATGGACCAGGTAAGCTCTCTAATATTCAAAGCTTAAGATTGTGATGGAGGGATCATATATCAAGTTTTATGTACAGCCAAAGTAAACCTAGATTTAAGTTAGATTTCAGATACCAAAAAAATCATTTTGAGAAGCCATAAAAAGGTCAGGTTTATAAGACCTAAGAAGAGACACTATGAATTGTATCTTATGAGCCCTTGTCTAGTTGTATAAAAGTCTGGGAAATGCAACCTTCTTAGTCAACCACAAACGTAAAATGTAAGAAGCTGATGTAACCAGTCTGTAGGAACTTCTAGGGAAAAGACATGGAAATGATTATTTTTTATGATTATTGAAAATTACATACCTCATCATTATGATTATAATAACAGCCATAACTCATCTTTTCTAATAAATATACTGTGTGTCTGACTATTGTTTTAAACTCAACCTCTGCTTAAATATATTTGTGTCCTCAATCAGTTGTATGTCCGATGAGAGCTTGTCCCATAATATACACATCCTATAATAGGGACTATTCATAATATAGTTTTCTGCGGTAAAAGGCCTTTTCAATTTTATTTTAGCATCAGTTCGTAGTAGATATTGCCTCGTTGCTTATCGACACAATGTGATATCCTACTGTATCCACGGCTAATCAGCAACAATTGCATTTTTCGAAAGTCCAATAAGGGTTTCAATTGGTATTGATATTGCAACTGATTAAACTCATCAGTACTAATATAGGTTCTGTTATTGGCTGTTACTCATATTGCTTGATATTGTAATGGCCGTAATTTCTTAATCATATCTGTAGTGCTACTATCAGTTATACAACCAATAAAATTGAATATAGGTAAGATATACTGTTTGTATAACAATAAACTAGTCTAGATCTGAAGAGTCAGATATTTTCTGATGTAATCCAACTCAAAACTTATTATTGAGTATTATTACAATACAAGTGCCGTCAGAAATTTAAACCCTCATCTAGATTTACTCCAAGATACACATGCATCTACTCTTGATATAGACTTATCGTCAACCTGCAAAGCAATATCCCACTTTTGGCCCTACCTTTTGGTACTATTTCCATATAATATTATTTTGTTTTCTTATAATTTACTACCAACCGGTTTTCATTGCACCAATGTACAACATCGCCTAGTACCCTTTGTAGAGCACCTTTAGCTAAACCAGAAGATTAATCTTTGGTTAATATAGCAGTACCATCTGCATACATATTCAATTTTACAAAATGTCATTAACATAAAAAATCAAGAATAATGGTCCTAGAGTGCTGCCATATGGAACGCCATGTGTCACTTTAATCTCAGATTATATTTTCCTATTTGTGTACAATGATATCTATTGATGTATGACTTCACCAAGTTTAAACATTTTTCACCAAATCCATATTTTTCTAATTTCTTTGATAAAATATTGTGGTCTACCATATCAAAAGCTTCCAAATAGTCAACAAAGCAGCACTCATTTATAAAACCATCATTCAAATTATCAAATATGTGTGGAGTCAGTTCCATTATTCCAGTCATAGTACTATGGTTTTTTAAGGGAAACCATGTTGATTAACATTTAACATACTATTTTCTTCCAAGTAATGGATCATCTGCCTCTGTATGCATCTCTCCAATAAATTACCCGGCAAAGGTAGGTTATGTTTTGGTCGCCAGTTATCACCGGGCAGCTCTGTGACTGATCCCAGCCTCAAAGACTTGTCTTTGATTAATATCACAATGTTTTGGGTCACCTTCCTTGGGTATAGGTGTAATTGTACTGTGACGGCAGGAATTTGGAAATGTTCCTGTTTCTATAGAATAATTAAATATACATATTTACTCAAGACTACATATAAGTAATCCATCTTTCAATACTCTGGAATTAATATCCTCAAACCTGAAGATTTGGTAATATCAATGTTTTTAATATAACTTTAAACCTCTGACTAAGTGATAAAAGTTGATTCGCATGGAAGACTGTTCAAATCTGGTATATCATCAGCCCAGTCAGTATTACTATCTTATAATAACCTGATGTAAAAATCAAGGGGAAGAGGATTATACTATTGGCTAAGTTACATTGATGCTGGGGTCAGTTGATGAGCTGCCCAGAAGAAGACACAGTCGTTGAGGTTGAGGTCAGTCAAGAGCTGCCCAGACGAGGACACAGTCCCGAGACTGAGCCCATCTACCTTACTTCCATTTCCCGTTTCTATCTGTAATATAACCTATCTACAACTTCATCTTCACCGTATTTACTACCAATGTATGCCTTATTTACTCATTTCTATCTAGGTCATTCCATATCTAACATATACTCAATTTAAGAGACTCGAATCCTAACACTGCAATGTCTATTAGGGTCTTAATAAGAATGAGCAGTATCAGATGCACAGGATGAAGACTTTGTTCTATGAGGTCCCAAACATTGCCATTTTTTACTGTCATATGCCATTTTTTCAATTGACATGCACTTACCATTCTTCTCTAAAAATCTCAGAATAGTCAACCTTGATAATCCTTGGAGGTTACCTATAGGACAAAGATTTTAAGGCTCTAACTGCATATTCAGCAGAGATATGGGCCCACAAAGCTGGCAGAAGAATTAAGGGCTTCAATTTTGCTACAATATTTGGTCCAATCTTGGGTCACAAAAATTGCAACTTCAAACGTTTTTGGAATTTGATGTTCAAATTTGAAATATGCTTACTCAACATGTTTTAGATATTTCTAGGGGTTCAAGGAAAATCTGAGATGAAGTGTGTGAGACCTTAATTAAATTGACATGGAATGACCAATTTCGATTCAACCGTTCTATAAAGCTCTACATCTTTATAGTACAAGATTAAGGTTGACTTAATTTGCCCATTCTTAACTAATCACAACCGATAGGCCGGGACCGACAGGTTATTTTGATACCTACAAGGTAACTGTTTTAATGATAAAATAACCTAATAAAAATAAGGTGTGTGAGTTGTTGATTTATAAATTCTTTTAAGTTGAGAGAAACATAAAAAGGGGAGGTAGTATAGGAGGTGTAGGAACTGGAGCATGACCCATATATCCACTGGTTGCTGGGGACACCTGTATTTAAACTTATACACAGGTACTAGGCAGGAGATCGGGAGGAAGATAGGACAACAAAGTGGATCTATGTGTGGTATTATCAACCCTGAATATGATATATTACAGCCACATGGGATAGAGCTACAAAATCTCCGCCATGTTAAGGTTTATATCCACACAATGTTACTATAGGAATTCACATATAACTGTACCTTTGTAGACAAGAAGAGAGCCAGGTCAGCTGGGGGCTCTGCACCGTATAAATACACCTAGGCACACAAGATGTGTTTTACAATTACACCACTATGAGGTTTGCCGCTTAACATTGTACAGATCCAACAAACAGATCTGTTCTGTGCAATGAGCCTAAACAAAATCACTAACGCATTGTCCATGAAAGGGTACGTTTATCTATTACCAGCAAAAATATCTGTTTTGAATACTCTTGTTTCAGTACATAGACTTTCTAGTCATCCACGTTCAACTATCTTATTTCTTCTTTGAATGAAACACAGTTGCCAATCGTGTATATTATTGGTTGCTTCATTGAACATCAATATTAGACCCGAACTGGTCCTGCTTTGAGTGTCGATCTGGTCATCATATAGTTATCATGAGGCAGATACGCCCCCTGGTGAAAGTCTATGATATTCATATTACGGTATTATGATAACAGCATAGGATAACAGCATAGGATATAATGATTAAAGCATAATGTGACATTTTCCAGACCAGTAACTGATATATTTGTCTAGATCTAAGATGAAGCTCCATGAAGATTTCACGGGAATACACAAACAGATCATTCCGGATACACTGACAGGGATGGCAGTCTCTAGGACTATACTTTCACTGCTACTATTTATATGTCTATATACTACTGTATGTAACAGTCATGAGAATAAACCATGGAAAACTGGAGAAAAGATCTTGACTTCTAAAGACTCTACCTTGGAAAAGAAGAGTGTTCAACAACAGAATAACATGGATTTATTCACTAAAGGAAGGACTATAAAGAACCATGATTTGAGAACTTCACAGTTAAACCATGGACTGAGGAGTAAATTAGTGAGAACCTTTCAGAATCACAGCCAGCGCAATAGAAGTAGGGGTACTTGGCAAAATGACGGAGGTGTTAGACTAGGGTTCCTCCCCGGGTCCACCCCGGAGGACGGTAACTGCAGCAGGGCCATGTTCCCGTCCGACCCCTGGGCACTGTGGGCCTGCCGGGCCCAACTCGCCCTGCAGACCAACTGGTTCCCCTCCCCCATCTCAGGGCTTTTCTCCTACCAGGTAAGCTCCATATAGAGTCTGTACATCATCGCTGAAGGTTATGTATAGTGCTCAGGAAATCCTCTAACAATCAATTTCTATTGCCATCCCTGTTTTAATAGTAGGTGGTAGTTAGCAGGGATGACTATAGTATCATACTCAACACAAACCCTATTTTCAGCGTTGAGCGTTTATATTTCTCAAAATCATCCCACAAAGTAATACTGTTTCCTGCTATCCCCATATAAAGAAATATTGTGAATAAACTGCTTTCATGTGTTTCTGACGAAATGGGAAAGGTAAAGGGGTTTGAATCCTGATACAGAATAAAAATTGGTAACTTTACCATCTATAATATATCAAAAATGATATAACATTTCGAGGAAATATTCATGCCAAAACAACAATACTTTATTGATGAATACTCTTCTCATTAGGTGTGGAACGGCTTTGACGGTTTCTGGCAGAATGGCTGTGTGCTGGAGACTCTGGCCAACTTCATGTTTTACGGGGGACACCGACGGTACGTGACGGTAGTACGGAGCTCCCTCCGAGACATATGGCAGCTGATGCAGGCCTACTACCCGCAGCCCTCCTTCGACGACATGGCCTGGTGAGAAGGGTATTCTTAAGACGGTACACTGAACACCTGAGATGCGCAGAGAAGTAGCACATATTAAAGATTAAATTCTTCGGTACACATGTGTAAACTGCTCCAAATTGCCATTTAAAAAAATGATATGTGACTCATTTTATGCAAATTTGTCTGTAAAATCATCACATCGCACCGATATTGCAGCCCAAATCGTGGAGTGTAATACCGCCCTATATTCCACATGCCGATTTTACTGCCAATTTTAGAAATCACTCATGGGAATAAATGTTAGGTATCGATATGTTATATATCACTAGAAAAGTTTAACAATTCTTTTTCGAAAGATATATAGGATGTTTACCTTCCTGTCATAGTCTCAAAGGAATTCAAACAAATAGAAAATTGCTGGCATATACACAGGCTTTAGATAATGTATGTGAATTGCATAGAACGAGGAATGTATATGTATTACAGTTGCATTCACGCTATTTGCACCTTTATATCGGGGTATCAGATATGCGAAAAGGAACGAAAATTCATTTTCATGTATTAATCTATGAATATATGCCCTCCATATGTATTATGGTTGCTCCTAATGGCTGTCATCTAAAAGGCTATTTTACCTATAATTCAGAAATAACCGATAAAATAAAGCTTTTCAAAGTCATGGAGTATATATAATATTATTAGACCACAACACACCTGCACCTAAGAGGCCTAAAAATCAAAAGAAGTTACCATTTTTTCCTACTACATTAAATTTGGTTAAACCTTTCTTGGAGTACAGGAGTTGCTCTTTCAAAAAAGCCAATGGTCTCAAAAATTCAATTTCCCATTCCATAGATCTCTGAAAATGCTTCGATTTGAGATGCTAATTATATCTCTATCTTGCATATCAAGAGAGATTATGACCAAAACAGCGTGAATTTAAAAAAAACACAATTTTCATTTGGTTTCTATGGAAACCTGCTTTTTGTTGTGTTCTATGGGCTAGATCATTAAGTATACCATCTTATTTCATGCATGAGCTAGAGGTATAACATTAAGGTCAGGTGGATTTGCATTGTTTAAGTCATATTTTATGGTTGCTATGGTAACATAGATAAAGAAAACAATTAATATTATGGTGACTTTTGAAAAGATCATTTGGTAACCATGGCAATTGAGCAACAAGGACAACCAATTTGGATTAACCATCCAATAGAACTCTAGAAACCCTTCAAATCTAGGTGTCATTTGGCTTTCTATCTTGCATAGTCAAGGAAATACTGTTGATTTCAAAATGCTGTAATTTTGGTTGGTTTCCATGGAAACTAGATTTTTCCTATGTTCTTTGTCCACTCCATTATCACGCCTCCTTATTTGGATAAGTACAGATGTACCTGCTTCAGATAAGATAAGTTGCATTTTGTAACGCCTTTGAATGTGGTTGCTATAGTAACAAATACAAAAGGAAAACAGTATTCATGGTCAATTTCTATTATACTTTTGGTTACCATGGCAACCAGGTAACCAAGGCAACCAATTTTAATCTCCCATACTATAGAACTCTATGAATGCTTAGATTTGAGATAAAAATTGTGTCTCTATCTTGCCTATTAAAGAAAATTTGGCCAAAATAATTTATCTCAAAAAAGCTGAATTTTCATTGGGTTTCCATGGAAACCAGCTATTCACCATGTTCCATACAGATATTTTCACAGCAACAACTTATTCCACAAAGTAGAAATGTATATCCTTAAGGTGAAACTTGTTGTTTAGATGGATTGAAACCATATGGTATTTTCCTGGAATTAATCCATTAAATTTAGACCCAGTGGGACAACGGATGACAGTCGTTGCATCCATCGTCTTTCTTTGACATCTCTCTCCCGTTGAGCTTTATTCGAATCAGGAGGAGAGGAGATGAAGGAGAGGACCGAAATGCCGGACAACGATTAACATGCCTACCCACCGTTGTGTCATTGTTTTGTTTAATATCAAAGAAATGTCCTTGAAATCGAGTTAAGATTAAATTTTTTTTTTGGCCCACATATTGAATGCCGCAGTGGTTACAAGTGATTAGATAAACTAAATTGCAGTTTTGACAATTTATTTGGAATGGTGGAGTGAACAGACGGCCATCTGACTTGGAAATTATTTTCTTAGATCTGTTCATCAACGGACAATACCAATACAGGTAGTTGGCCGGTTGCACGGGTGTCCACTAAGCCCCGGCTTTTTGATTGTTGTCCGGGTAGAGGCCCGGACTAGGGCATCGCCAAGATTTTTATTTCTTCTTAGACCAAAAATGATCTTTGAATCCAAAATCTGGCGGGTCGTTTTGGAGCGCCCCAAAAGGGCCCAGTGATCTCGTACAATGTCTGCGATAGGTGGATTTTTCGGGTTATGTGTGGTGATGCAATAAAATGTATCTTGATCTAATTTAGCCTCAGTTTTAGGACCAGCAAGTAAATGTTTAAGTTTCCCTATCTAGGGCTTCCACTCTATCTAGGGATTTATGGACCAGGGATTTTGGGTATCCCCGGCGTATAAAGTGTGAACTGAGCAAGAGTGCATTCTGGGTGAAGTCTGTATTGAGGGAGCAAATACGTCTCAGTCGTAAGAACTGTGGGTATGGTATACCATTAAGGATATGTCTGGGATGTTCAGAGGAGTATAGTAGATAGTTGTGGCTATCAGTAGGTTTACAGTAAAGTGTAGTAATGATGGAACCAGAAGGTTGTCTCTTCACAGTTAAATCCAGAAAGTTCACCTCAGCTGATGAATTTTTGAGAACATTGGCTTTTTTGAAAGAGCAAATCCTGTACTCCAAGAAATGTTTAACAAAATGTAGTAGGAAAAAATGGTAACTTCTTTGACATTTTAGCTGCCAGTGTGTTATGGCCTATATCATCAAAAAGGACTTTTAATTCTCCTTCAAATGTCATGAAACATGCACGGGTAACTGCCATATTTCAAGAGAAATCAACCAATGTTCGGAAGCCAGCCTTTTAGCTGGGGGGGAAAGGACAAGAGCTTAAATCATATTCAAAACATCATTTGAAGAAGATAAAGGATTTTGAAAAGAAGGCGGGGGGGGGGGGGAGGCGACCACATTATGGGAAAATACTAAAACGTCCATTTACACACACACGTCAGATTTTATTTTGGTAAAGTTGAAGTCTGAGGGATGGAGTCAGGACCTATTGGACCCCCATCCTGGATCAACTCGTGAAATTTGACCTCTTTGTTATCCTATACTCTTCCAGGTACGCTTTGAGCTATTTACGGGTCTACGAGGTTCTGGGTGACCAGGACTTCTTGCAACGGGCACAGGACATCTACAACTGGAACTGGCAACAGGTACGTCAGGCCTAAATAAGGAGTTGTGTTCTGGGGCGCTGAACAAATACATCTACGAAAAAGCACTTCCAAGGTTGCCTTGTTTAACCTCTCCCCAAAATAAAAGAAAGAAAAAATCGATCAACCTAACCCATTTCAAGAAAATTCGTAATGATCCCATCATATTTACTATTCAGGGGAATACTGAGAATAAAGAGCATATTTTTTTTTCTTTTTTACTGTTATAGGTTCAATGACATGATGTTCCAGCTTAGATGTAAGAGAAAACAGGCATTTATTCTCAGACATTTCAGTTTGATTATGTTCTATATCATATATTTTTTGTTGCTTCAGGGTTGGGACCGGAATGGAAGCTGTAGTGGAGGAATGTGGTTTGATCAGACCCAGTCCTTCAAGGCAACTATCACCAATGTTCAGATGTTGCAGCTTTCTGCCAAACTCTACCAGATCACCAAAAATGACCAATACCTTACTCAGGCTAAAGCCATCTGGCAGTTCATAGACAGCACTAAGTTGATCAACACTACAACATGGCTGGTAGCTGATGGAATTAACTTGGGGACTTGTCTGAAAAATGACAACTATGGTCCCACCTATAGCAGTGGGGTGCTTGCAGGAGGTTTGCTCCATCTTTCAAAAGTGCTGAACAACACTGGTTTCCTGGATCTTGCACATAAAGTGGCAAATGCCACTATGACATTGAAGTCAAACAAAGATGGTGTCCTCATGGAGCCATGTGATGAAGAGAGGAACTGTGGGGATGATAACATAGTCTTCAAGGGGATTTTTGTTCGAAACTTGCGCTATCTCACAGATGTTTCCGACAACGTAACCGCTGCCCAATACCAGAAGTGGCTAGAATTAAACTCAAGGAGCCTCATTTCCAAAGATGCTTGCATTGGAAGTGTATCCAATTGCAAGATTGTGTTCAAAGATGGAGCACCCTATTACATCCCAACAACACCTGTGTTTGACACAGCTTGGACTGGACCGTTTAATCACTCTGCTCCAATGCAGCAGGCGTCTGCTCTGGATCTCTTGGTGTCCTCTATTGCCCCTGGTACCAAATGTCAGGGTGCAGGGTGTAACTTTGACCCTCCAATCCCCAGCACCCCTCCCCTGACCTGTAAGGACTCCCCCTGTCCTCAAGGCCAGCCCTGTTGTGAGTTCTCAGGAGGTTATAGAACGTGCTGCACATCAGACCAAAAGTGCATTAATGGAACCTGCACATAGAATGAACAAAACTGTTTCATTCCGTTAATCACATAAATCAATAAGCAATAAAGTTGATGATGTAACATTAAATACAGTCTCTAGTCAGACCCATGTATGTGCAATGAAGCAATACTTTTGACCAACCCTATAATTTTGGACTTATTGATAGATTCAGGAGTAGGATTTCCAAAAGAGGAGGAGGGATGGGGGGGGGGGGGGGGTGGGGGTGGCATGAAGGCTAAGTACTAAAACGTCACCTATTTGCATACAAATGTGCAACAATTCCCAAGGTCTCCAGGGTTGACAGAACAACCCTGGGGTCATTACCTTCTTGCATATTACAACCCTTTGACAACTCTTTGACAGCCTTCTGACAACCTTATCTTTTCAGATGTAGATGTAAAGCAAGATGTCAAACATAAGATTGTGACACAATATAAATCACAACAGTAGACTCACAATGTATAAACATGTTTCACTTGATTTATTGTCAAACCACAAAGACGTCCAGATATTAATTTTTATTCATGTATTAACCCTGTCCTGATGCAAATGCATAAATACATCACCACACTCTGGATGCCAGATGCATAAATGCATCACCAAAGTCAAGACGCCAGATGCATATTTTTTTCAAAATCACCCTAAAAATCTAAATAATTTACAAAATTGATAGATATTTTGTTTTATGTGTAGAAAGATGCACATCTGGATTTTCCTTGTGATCTTTGTTCATTGGTCAGGATTTAATTTGTTTAGGTAAAATAATGTGTAAATATGTATTTCATAAATGCATCTGACATCATATAGGATACTATTGAGACAAACATTGCACCATATGGGACCATTCATAAATATTCTTGCACTGAAAACACAAAGCCATCAGGGTGACAACTTTAATGGTGTCAAAAAACACAACCCTGTCACAACTTTAGGTTGAAAAAACCTGACAACCCTGGGATTGTCACGGAATGGTGCCAAAAACAACAACTCTAGGTCATCAGAAATGCAGTCAAGGTTGTTATATTCTTAGCTAAAAACCTTTTGACATCCTGATTTTTACTATTGCTTCTCTGACAACCTTTTTGGCTTAAAGTTGTCAGGAGAAGAACACAGCATCAATGGCCTGAAATAGGTTTTGTAACAATTAACCCAAAAGTCACCTATAACAACCCAAAAGTCAACTATGGCTATCTGACAACTTTGTGCTTTCAATGAAGTTCAGATTTGTCTCTATCTATTGATTTATATAAAGTTACAATGAATTTGGAATTTTGGAATTTTGAACATTGATACCTTGGTAAATATTAGACTGGCATGTATAATGTTTTACACACATCTTCAAAACTTCATATGCAGGGAACTGTGTCTCAGATTTATGATTAAGGCTCTGGATGTTATTTAATAATAAAACAAAATTAATGGCAAAAAACGGGCAACTTTATTTTTAGATTTCTTTGTAGTTGCATATTCTACATTGCATATAACTAGAAATAGGGCCAATATTGAAATTAGATGCACAGATACACAGCCATTGTTCTAGCTATTTCTATTTTTTTTAATTGATCACTATATGACTCTTTTTTTTTTTTTTTAAACAATTTTATTTATCCTGGGATGAGTAGGATTTCTCCTGTCTTCCCTCATCTCCAGCCAAACTTAATCTATTACATGTCTTTAATATAGTATCAATGTATAATACTCATATAATATGAGTAGATGTTATGAATAGATAATTACTGTATGATAATGTAATGAGATGTGATGAAGTGATGTATCATTCGATTACAAATGAAGGCCTGCTGCCAACTTTGCTATTTCTACAGTATGATATGTACCAGTTAAGTGTGCTTTTATTTTAGTTTTAAATTCCTCATATGTATTTAGCATTCTGATATTTACAGGCAGATGATTCCATAGTGCCTTGGCATAGAAAATTGGTGACTTTAATACATAATCATGCCTGGTGATGGGTACATCAACAAGCGGTGCTTGTGCCAGTCTAGTTCTATGTGATATCATTCTCATCTTAATGCTATTATTATGTATTAATCTGAACATAATATTCAGTAAGAAATATTGTTGTCTATATTCAAGAGGTAATATATTTGCTCTAGTATACAGATCAAACATAGTGGTTAATATATATGGTTATTTATTGGCTATCTGATCATATCTTCTATTATATAATCAATACAGTGAGAAACAAATCTGGTGGTGATAAATAAAGAGAGCAGCACCTTTTATGCTCCAACCACTGGGGTCTATCTAATTTGAAGAAAATTTTGAAAAATAATTATTACAGATATTTAATCTAAAAAGATTTAGGAAAAAAGCCATTAATTTTCAATAAAGGCATTGAACTATTATTGTTTTTATTTTATGATATATATGACAGGTATGCCTAATAAAAAATGGGGAGATCTTGCTAGCTCATAGAGTTGAATTGGTATATCCTTATATAGGTGTATCTACTATGTGAACCGAGTTGAACTATTACTACCTTGTACTTGAACCTGGACCTTGCAATGTGACAATTTGACAAAGAAGCTAATGGACCGTAATCATCTCATGACTCAGTTGCGATCGTTCTTGAAAGCCAAACTACCTTATAGGACTATAGGTCAAAAAAACATTATTACCTTACATTCATCAATGGTTTCAGTATCAAAAATAAAATCCTGATTTATCAACCCACTGATTCCTGTACAATTGTCTATTGCATTTTAATCTATATAAAGGATCTGTCCGTATCTCTTGTAGTTTCCTGAAAATGAAGTGCACAATGACTTAATCAGAGTCAATATTACTGGAGCTTTAACATGTAACTTGTTCGAATTGATAATCACCATCGTATTTCCAGATAAAATTATATGATTATAGGGGCGTTCATTGAAATGCATTCAGCACCAAATCAAACAATAATCCTATAATAACAATCGAATCACCAACTATAAAGTAACCTGCTGCGCTTCTCTGCTAGTTCAAATTCATTTCGCTTTTAACCTTAACATAGGGGCGACAGATCGTACGCTTCCAGAAACCATCCCCCCTTCCCACAACAGAGAGAAGAGTACGTGAGCATGCTCTCCTAGACCTGGAGCAGTTTTTCAACGATCTATTTCAGAAGCTCAAATAATCAAACGCCAACCTCTCAATCTAAATGACACTGGGGTCAGATTTTCACCGCACGATTAAATGAAGAAAAAACACCACACACACAAACACCGCTAACTAGCTCTCCCCATCTCCCAACTCCCCTACTTGCCTCCCTCCCGCACCGTTCTATTTGTGACGCTGGACTCTGCTCGATTAGCTCACGGTTTGGGGGAGCAGATCAAGCAAAGGCTTTGTTTCCAATTTCCCATTCCCCTCCCACTTTTCCCAGTCCCATTTGCTGGTATTCCACTATTCGATTTTCGTAACCGAAATGTTGCTTAGACCCTACTTCTACAGGTTCATAAGCAATGGCACAAGAACAGATAACACACCATTTGAAAGATAAAAAAAATTCCAATGATAGTTGTGTAACACCTCTATAACATTTCGTTATCTCATTTGCGATTTCAAAAATTGCATAGAATACATCCATTACCCTTCCTCGCCCCCACTCTCTGTGTACCGTCTTCGGACGCCGCATCATGCCAGCTGGAGTAATATTTACACACTGCCTCGACCAATCAGATCGCTGCGTTGCCGACGCTGCGAGCCCCCTGCTTCTGCCGCTGGTTACACTGCCTTCTGCTGGTTACAACGTGCCGACTGTTAACTACTGAATGCATTGGTGTAGCTCCCATGACGGAACAATGAAAATGCATACACTCGATTCTTAATAAATCATAAAATTCTATGGTAAATCATAAAATATACTGAAATCATGCCTTGTGGCCTGTTACAGAAGGAAGTTATTTCAACAGCGAGAGTTTAAAACCAAGTTAGATCATGTTCTTACCAAAGGGCAACCTTTCACTGCTTATTTTTAGTCAAATTAATATCAATTTTCAACCCCTTAGAGGCCTAACCGTTTCCATGAGTTGAAAATTTCAGGAATTATAGATCTAAAACGATATTGTACAGACCTCTTTAAAGAGTGAAAACCAGCCCAATAGAACAGCCACAATTCAACGACGTGACCGTTCGTAACAGTGGCATCCTTATTCTTTTTTCAACAGCAATGATGTTTGCTGTTTGACAAAGTTATTGCAACAGCAATACCCATTATGCGACGGGCCACTGAGATACCCCGACGAATACACTTACCTTTGCTTCTAGTGACCCCCCTAATATAAGATGGTAACAGTGACTTATAGTAAACGAGTTTTTTTTTCTCCAAGCCAGTGGCCTAAAGAAAATTCATATCTGAGAAATATAATGCTCTATATTTTCAATGACAATGTCTACTTTCACAAAATACAACGTAATCTTATTAGCATGTCTAACGTGTGTCATTGAATTGGACGATGTATTTTGCTGCCATATGCCGGATACCTGGAAGTGGTGGATTCATTTTAAATCCAACTTTGCCCTTAACCCATAAATGATTAGTAAAATATGACAATCTGACACATTCATCAGTTTCTTTACGCCAAAAAAGCACATTTTACTCGCTTGCTCTATCAAGAGTGATGCAATACTAAGAACGTTACAGCCAATGGGCCAATGGTCTGCTCTATAAATGTATACAGGCAGGCTGTGAGGCTTAGGTGCGCATGGACAAATTAAGATCAACTGAACATTTTTTATTTTCCAATCGATTTGATATGCGCTCCATGATTATGGAGTTATTCAAGCCTAACAAATACTGATAATACTACAAGACGTACTACATTTAGATATATGTCTAGATGCACGTATGTATGTGTATATGTATGCATGTAGCCTATGTCATTGCATGTATATATACTATGTATGTATTTTGTTTATGTGTATAAATGTATGTAGCCTATGTATATATCTGTATGTATACGTATAAGCTTATTGGCATAACTCCTCTCCTTTGAAGGCAGGTGAAGGCTACACAACCATCTCTACAGGTGAAGGCTACACAACCATCTCTACAGGTGAAGGCTACACAACCATCTCTACAGGTGAAGGCTACACAACCATCTCTACAGGTGAAGGCTACACAACCATCTCTACAGGTGAAGGCTACACAACCATCTCTACAGGTGAAGGCTACACAACCATCTCTACAGGTGAAGGCTACACAACCATCTCTACAGGTGAAGGCTACACAACCATCTCTACAGGTGAAGGCTACACAATCATCTCTACAGGTGAAGGCTACACAACCATCTCTACAGGTGAAGGCTACACAACCATCTCTACAGGTGAAGGCTACACAACCATCTCTACAGGTGAAGGCTACACAATCATCTCCAGCCATAATGTAATTGCATACACTCGTATTTCCACCAGCTGGGTTAACACGCGGCACCCCATATAACTGCCGCTGTTACTGCTGCTGCTGCTGGGTGGAGGAGGCCGGGCTGTAGTAGTGGCGACCACGGCCTCCATGTGAGTCTAACGTGCTGCAGGAGCAGGGATGGCCGCGGACGGCCTTTACCCGGGTCTACTCAGCCAAGCCACCATAGCATGTAAGTGTCAGAGCCTTCTACTGCTAACCCATCCCCATCAGCTATATAATGTGTATGGATCTTGGGCCTAACACAGGGATGGTTCTTTTTGTCTGGGGTTGCATGGATCCTGTGCAGGGGTTAGGGTTGTGAATGCGTGCAGGGCCGTTGGTGGTCGGTCAGTGTAGTAGGCCTAGTAGTACTATAACCGGGCATTGCGGGCGGCAGGCGAGCCCCGCCTATCTATACCTATCAGTGGGTGACAGTGGCAGTACTGATGTAGACACTGACAGTGGCAGGTCTCACCCCACCCACGCCTCTCCCTGTGTAACCCCTGCCCCGTCCAACACCTACTGCTCAGAGCTGCTCGGAGCTGCTCGGAGGGAGAGAATAACGCATACACTGTGCCCAATTCCCCCTCCATATAATATTGATACTGAGAGGTGGAGGCATGGTTAATCTTTAACTATGTCGCCTGAGCCAGAGGCCTTATTAGGAAAACACTATACTACTTACGCTTATATGAACACTATAGGAGAGGGTGAGCCATGTATGACGTTATGATTATGGGCCCTAATAACATAGTGGTAGATATAATATCACGCGAATATGCCTTAAAGGTGCAATGATACAACAGCGACAGGTCCCATTTGGTCAGTTACAGGTTTTGTTATGATGTTGGGTGGGGCTTAAAAACGCGTGGGATGTGTTCACACCTTGCATCATTTATAACAGTAAGCGTCGGTTTGTAGGAGCAGCCCCCTGTCCACGCCTAGTGCTCAGCGATATGTGTGTCTATGTAATAATGCAGTTGTTCCACATAGCTTGATAAAACAATCAGAGTTTGAGAGATATGCAGTAATGAATGGCTTTATGATACTGATATGAAATAATCAGACTGAATACATAATTTAGTATTTTTCTCAGGAATCTGAGAGGGAGAGTATCTTTAACATAAAATAAGTCGTATAATTATGTTGGGGTCGTTTTCGCTCTTTTATAACGAAGAACGAGACTTGTGTCCACAAAACAAATGACAATGATAACCAAATTTAAGCCACATCGGAAAACCTGAGACGGTCAATTAATGCAACGATTTATTTCACTGAATTATACTTATTTACACGAAAGGATGGGGTTTGCCTTGATGTATACAAATTAATCACGTGATAAAACCGTAAGGGTGACAGGACACTTACCCCCTGGACACTTACCCCCTAGGACACTTACCCCCTGGACACTTACCCCCTGGACACTTAAGCCCCATACCCACTAGGCGACTTTACCGTCGCCGAGCGACGAGCGACTGGGAGAATCGGCGGCAAAGTCGCCCAGTAACACAGGATTGCCGAGCGACTCCCTGTTGGTATGGCGTGTTTCTGGGCGACCAGCGACGGCCGACGGGATTGCCGGTAAAATCGCCAGTAAAATCGCGTGCAAAATATCAAACTTGCTTGATCTGACAGTCGCCGGGCGACGACGACGCCAATTCTATCAGTCGCCAGTCGTCGGGCGAGGGTTAAATCGCTTAGTGGGTATGGCCCTTTACCCCCTGGACACTTTCCCCCGGACACTTACCCCCTGGACACTTACCCCCTCGGACACTTACCCCTCGGACACTTACCCCCTTGATACTTACCCCCTAGGACACTTGCCCCCCAACCTTGGTAGATATACAGAATATTAATGACTTAACTTACAGATGCTATCTTGACGAGAAGTAGATAGGCAGAGTGAAAAAAACCTTTGGGAAGAGTCCTTGAACCCAAATTACACACAATAAATTGATTAATCGCAGCTATGTCATTTCACTCATTGATACACTCATTGTGAGAATTGACGAGAGTCACGTATTGTGTCCTATTTGACATATCCTACACCCCCCTAAAAAAACTAAAGAAAAAACAATTCTCTACCAAACATGAAAAAAGCAGGGGCAGGGGTATTCATAATGGGCCTTTATCACGGGTTGATGCTCGTATTGAAAAAAAACGCCGAATGTGCATGGGAGGAGTTTAGGGTGCCCATTTCCAGGTCGCCAAGTAACGATTTGCTAATCACATGGCGACCGAGATGAACGCTGGGAGAAATCCATAAATCCGGGACCAGTGAGGGTCAGTCGACCCAAGGTCAGAATGACTCAGACATTAGTACTTTTAGCTGTCCTACTACTCTGCGGTCCGGTAACCATTTTGAATCAGTTGCTCCCATGCCACCCGATACACACCTTTATGTATTAGGAGGAGGATTAATAAACAACTAATGTTATTTATTTATCCAAATATCAATACCTTGTTACTTGTTCTTCATAATTATATTATATTACACCTAATATAGGTAGGCGTGTGGGGTGGTGAAGTGGTTAGAGTGTCCGCCTGTTGTGCGGGCGGCTGGGTTCAATCCTGGGCTGGGGTGAGCTGGCTACTATACCCCTCTACATGTCTCCCAGTGGCAACAACTGGGTTATCAAAGGTGTCTGGTAGACCACCGGCTGTTGTGTGTAGGGCCCTGCCTATGGGACCCTGCACATTAAAGAACACCTGCCTCGGTAAATGTGTAGGGGTATGGTCTCATCTTCTCATAGATTCGATCATTCCATAGATACGATCATCCCAGACAGAATTGTCAAACTCTGTTCTCGCCATGATATGACCTTAGATGTTGCTACGGCGTTAAACCCCAATAACCAACCAACCAACCTAATATAGGTTCAACTACGACAACCATGAAGATAATAATACTTTGTTTAAGGGTGTGTTTAAAGCTTTGTACTAATTGGCTTATGTAGTCAAGACAATTGAGTTAAATCTTA
The DNA here is from genome assembly GCA_936440205.1 of Lepidonotus clava. Lineage (NCBI taxonomy): Eukaryota > Metazoa > Annelida > Polychaeta > Phyllodocida > Polynoidae > Lepidonotus > Lepidonotus clava. The sequence continues at coordinate 28,056,696 of OW387150.1, read as the reverse complement.
CAGGATGTCACAAATAGAGACTGGGCCTTAAGACTTATTGAGACTAAAGAAAATTCAAGCTTTAAGGACAATGGCGCCATTTTCCAGATATCCAAAAATTGCAAGTTCCTCAATCTAATTCATATCTTGCAGAAAGACTCAATAATGAATGTAGAATTCATAAATGGCATTGAAAATTGGCTAAAATGTATAGTTTTCAAGGGAGATATGGGGAAACATGACTAATTTTGAGAAAACTTTGCAAAGGCTGAAAAATGAAATTTGCAACAAAGATTACATTTTCTTCTGTCACCCTTTCAATATAGGGAATATAAAGGCATATTATGCATCCAAATTATCATAAGGGTCTCAGGAATAATATAAAATTGTCAAAATACTTTTAAAATAGCATTTCAGTGAAATTATAGAAAAACAAATAAATAGCTATTTTAAGCTACTTTTAGGTTTTTAAATGGATATTCATCTCTGCTGGCCAAACTAGTACGGTGACCCCCTGTTTTTTTGGCTGGATATGACAGCCTACATCCATATCCATGTCATATTAACTTTTAGAGCAATTTTCAATGATCATTTTTTTTGGGTGACAATTTATTTTCGAATTTCTATATTTTTGAGCTAGTTTATTTTATATAATTTCTAGTTAAAAACATGTATTTCCTCATCAAATTTTACAAAAGTATTTCTTTTTCATTTGAGAAAACACGAACACATTTATCAAAAACATTTGGATGGTTGTGATTTTATTTCTATCAAAATAATTAGCAAATAAAATCAAATTTCAAAATTTATTTTGCAAGTCAATTTTTGAATAATGACCATATAAATAGACTGGTCTAGCCAAAAGGTTTCCACGGTGACCTATCATTATTTTTGCATTTTTGGTACCTATATGGGTTTAACTTTAACTGTGCAGAATATTGAACAAATATCAATGGTAGTTCTATAATGGCGCCATTGTCCTTAAGGCTGGTCAAATTTGGATTGGGCCTTAAAACTCCCCAAGAATAAAAATCAATAATGCTGTTCAGTCTATTATCTTCATCATCTAAAGATTAGAAACCAGATTGAACAGTCTGCAGAAAGCCCAAAACTCCAGTCTAACCCCCTATCACATAGCAGGACTATCGGTAATCCAAGACGATTCAACTGCTGAGGTCAGTCTCCCTGCGACTGGACCCCCGTAGTGTACGGGCCTGGTGGCACCATCCTGTACCAAGGTGGGGAACAGACCACCTCTGACCACCCTCAATTGTCCTCCTGCAGACAGCCACTGCTAATGGCCTGTAAAAGCCTCTTCTAGGCTGGGATAAGTGAGTGTATGGGACACTGAAAGGCTTCCTGTTAAGTAAAGGATGTTCGGGATGGTAATAAATAATAAGATATCACCCTAATATTTCAGAACTTAGAGGAAAACTTGCCCATAACTGCAGGAAGTTCATTTTTCATTGAATTCAATTCGGTATGTTAATCACAACTTGCACTATCAATGTCAGCAAAATGGAAAGAAAACATTTAGTTTACACACAATTATGGGACATCAATAAACTTGTATTTTATCACATTTGTAAGGGAAATCCACCAAACTTATGATGTAGCAAGGAGACTTCTTCCCATCTTCTCTTAGAAGGGAATCACCATCCCTGTAGAATTTATATATTTATAGATATTCACCATGTTGTTATATGTATACCCGTATGCATGATATGCGCAGGGCACATATTGTAACTGTATGCTGTAAGGTAACTGTAAAATCGAGATAAACCTTTCATGATGGGTGCTTTCTGTTCATAGCCGTTGGCGAGCTATATATCCGGCCCCCATGAATAAGACAGCCCTGCACACACTCGTACAAAAGATGTATTGCATTCATAGCTTCTATTCGAAATAATATGATACCATTAAAATATCTAAACTAGGTTTTAATCAATAATTGCACACCTTTTCATTAAAGAAGTCTATGTACTACACATGAATAGGGGATTCATAGTTTATTGAGTGCATTGCTTTTATGGCACTCTCATCCAACTCACCAGCTCATCTTCCCTTATAGCTATTGTTAAGGCTGCTTGGGGGCCTACACAACATAAGGTGCATGGCATAGTGCACTCTACTCTAGTCAATTAAATATGGCCAATATCAGTTCGTTTAGATCTTGTATGCCGTATTTGCTTTCATAATTTGATAAGATTCTAGGGGACGCTATTTCATTCGTCGCACTTTTGATGATACTAAAATACGCCTCAAATATTAGACTTTCATTAATGAGATTGCATTTATGTTTTAAACTCAGGGGTTTTGTCTTGACAACCCTTCTTCTGTGCTAGCAATATGCTGAACTATCAATATGATCTCTTTAAATCATTCAATTGACTAAAGCCGACAAACAGACCAGTAATATCATATTTCACCAAATTTGTATGATTTATTAGAAATAGAATGATTTTCTCTAGAATTGCATAGTCAGATAATTATATAGTTTATACGTCCTGATACAGCGCTTTATCCAACAAAAGTATTGCTGTTCAGATTGCAGTAATTCATATTCTTTTTTTATATATTTCCTCATAGACGTACGAGTGTGCCAACTTCAGAATTCAAAATCATGATTCAATTACTTTCTTCCTAGTAATTCAAGTCCGTTTCCATGTCGACCAGACCTAACAGATCACAGAATTCATGACAAATTGAATTTGTTATCCTGGAACTCTAGTGACCATACTCTGTAACATTCATATCTAGATTCCCATATGGCATTTGCAACCTTACCTTTTTTTAACTTTATAATAATAATAACTATTATAACACATAGCACAACAGAGTCATGAATACTTGCATCATTTTTATATAACATTCCATATCCAGTTAATTAACGGAAAAAAGCTTTTATGATGGCCATTGTTCTATTCTGTCTTGCCATGTATGAGATATAACAAATAATGTTATTGTACATACATGTATATTGAGCATGTAAAATGAACGGTATACATATAAAACGCATGATAAAATGCAATATAAAAACTCATCCATGGAGAACAGATATTAACATTAAAATATTGCACAGGGAGAGCCCCTTCGATAAAAACAGGCTTTTGTCTGCACCATTATCCAAGAGGCATAAGGATACCGAATTTCCCCAGCCAGGTAATGTTCTACCTCAGCAGAGTGCAGGAAGTGTATGCACGGCTCTCCTTTATCAGATTACAACTATATTGCGTGGGAGTGAAAGTCTATAGGTGTTTGACTCGAATTGCATGCAACAGCTTACGCTCTCAGGCAAGCTGCAACATAACAGGCTTGTTCTGTGACCATACTGCTTTTGTCGATCTGTTACTTGCTAAACCTTCACGTATGAGTTATTATTTTACATCAGGTTGAGACTCACTGACACAGAGTATTATATTATGATTATAATCTTAGTGGAGGTGAGACCTCGCCAAGACAGAATATCATAGTAACATAATGTTTTAATGAAATAACGTAACCAGAATGCTACAATAGGGAGGTTAAGCAAAACCAACGCATCACGTAACGTAAACGTAACGTATCTCTTATCTCACTTATAGTTTTGAAACTGAATAAGATATCCTCACGAAGTGAGTGTTATGGGAGTGTAATAATGTAATATTGATTCAATTTTCAAAAAATATTTAATCGCACTCCCAGAAAAAGCTTGTAATTTTAGAGATACGTTGACGTATCGAGATACGTGTGTGTTGCTTAACCTCCCTAATAACGTCACAGTGCAACGTGCAGTATTAGGTTCAAGAGATGTTACTTGGTGCCACCAAAATGTAACCTAACTTAACCAGAGCAGAAATAAACAGAACGTTACTGCAATGTGATAATAACGTTGCATGTCTGCCTCGGATTCCATAGTCCCAATGCCTCGCCATACCTACCTCACACCTAGCTCGAAACCAAACCAATTTAAGAAGTTAAAATCCTCCAAATATAGTTAATATGCTCCAAATATAATGTAATCCATTCTACACATCTTACCTTCGAACTGATTGAAAATTATTAGTGGGTTTAGAAAGAAATGGGATTTAGTTGACACATTGTCAGGAAAGTCAATTATAATATTTGATTGGAATTTGCTTAAAGGACCTATAGGCTGTCCCTTTAAAACGAGTTTTCCATGTTAGCCTACAGCAGGCTGGAGGTGGAACAGCCACGGCTTATCGAAGAGTATTCGCATATAACCTCGGTACTGTAAACATTAATCACAATATTGAATACTGTGAAAAGCGAAAATACAATAAGTTTCTATGTGAAGTGTGCTCTCTATTATCAATTTCCCAATTAAAACATACAAGAATATGAACATTGATAGAGAAAAAAGATTACGCTACATTTAAAACGAATATGTTTGACCCATGCTTAATATGATTATCACGTCATACGTTTCATTTTGTGCTTGGATAGCACTTGACCTTTCAACATAGAATGCATGAAATCTACACTGCTTTTGTTTACAAAATGCTCAAAATGTCGACTATAATTTGTGATATGTAGCTTTGCTTCTGTTAATCTGATTCTGAATATAACTTCTGTCATACAGAAATTAAATAAGCGGATAAGAAGACATTTTAACATGCGGTCATTCATAATGTTTTGGTGGTAAGTTGATACTCTCCCACCATGTTACTCCCACAGTTGAAAAGGATCTCAGATCGATTTCCCTTTGTCCGACAGCTCACCTTACAATGACCGAATATAGACGTCCTGTTCACGTAATGCATGCTTCGTTGGCTGCTATGCTTATTCAGCGTTCAGAATTTTGGACTAACATGTCTGAAACAACATTTTAAGTTCTTTTTTTTCATTAATTCAAAACCACTTCACAAAGATGTGTGATCTTGCAGCAGTTGAATACTTGTATAATACAGGCCCGTATCCAGGAATTTCTGTGAGAGGGGGGGGGGGTGACCATATGTGACAAGTGGATCTTTTTCAATAATTGAATTCAAAGTGTAGGAAAAGGATAAAGCAGCCGTGGATTTAAGGGGGGGGGGGCTATTTTGGCCCAAATATTATTTTTTAATGTAAAATTCCTGTGCCTGGAGGGGCAGCCCAAAGCTTTGCTATAGCATGCCCCCCCCCCCTCGACTTTTTCAAATTTCCAGGATCTATCCCTGTAGATCTATATTATGCTTTTCTAACACAGTGAATATGCCACAATAACGAGTGGAGATTAATAATAGATAATGAAAGTCTTTTCCCCAAAAGTGGACCTAGCCTCTCCAAGGGGGGGTGACCCCACGTCACCCCCCCCCCCTGGATACGGGCTTGGTATATATAATGATGATTTTGCTCCAATGACTTTTATAACTATCGGTTAGTTCCTGACCTATCACATATCCGTTTGATTAGGAATCAGCAGTGGACGACAATAATTATATATATATATATATATATATATATATATATAGTGAACTGGTGTAGGGACTGCAAATCGTTACCAAAGGGTTAAGTTAAGGAATGTTACATCTGATACACTCCCAGTAACATGTGGCGTACCGCAGGGGTCCATCTTAGGGCCCCTTTTCTTCATTACTTATGTTAACGACCTATTGGACATGTACAAAGATGATGGTGTGATGAATGCCTATTCATCCAAATACGTAAAGAGACCAAATAAGAGAAGATAAGGTAATATGACAAAAAGTATATATGTTCGTAAAAGGAACGAAAGTGTAAAGGAACGAATATGTAAAGGAACGAAAGTGTAAAAAGCCCGAAAAAGAGGCCCGAATATGTAAAGGAACGAAAGTGTAAAGGAACGAATATGTAAAGGAACGAAACCTGGAAAGATGTAAACCGGAAGTGATATGTAAACCGGAAACGAGAATGTAAACCGGAAGTGACATCAGTTGTAGATCACGTGACCGAAAGCAGCCAATCAGGGCTGACCTCTAGGGTATATAAAGGGGCGGTGAGGCCCGAATAAACAGAGTTCTTTAACAGTTCTCCTTGTGTCCAGACGTGTCTTCTTCCCTTAAACAACTGCTGAGATGAGCCGATACGAGTTAATTAACCAGAAGTTAGAGTAAAATAATAGAAGTTCGAGATAAATAGGCGAAACTTAGGACGGGGGCCCGACGGCCCGAGGAACGGGAACGAGGAACGGAGGACCGAGGTAGGGCGCGAAGGCCCGAAACCGTCCCGGATGGGGCCCGGAAGTGTAGGCACGGAACGGCGCGAAGGCCCGGAACGCGGAACGGAGACCCGAAGTCCGCGGGGACGACGGCGCGGCTGGCTCGGCCCCACGCTACCAAACAATAGGCGACCATCGGCCCGACGGCCCCGCGGACCGGAATCGGGGGTGGACCGCCCTGTCGAGGTGAATACCGGCCTGGGAGATAGAGCGAGACGAACCACGGCCTCCCCTTACCCCTACCATAATTTCCCTTCCCCGCAGTCCTCCGTCTGACATCGAGCACCGATTCCCGACCGATTCGCTCAGCCCCCCTCGTGCGCGAGGCACGACTCTAAAAACACATCTCGGTTCTTGGCCCGGATTCCCCGTCCGCCCGAGACCCGAACAATTCCCACGTTCCTCTGCTGTAGGAATTGGCAACCCTGACTTACCAGAGAACGTCACAATGGTATCCGGATTACCATGTATACGCAGATGGTACGATTGTCTATACAGCACATGATTGTCCAGTGTCGGCAAAGTCTCCATGATGGGAAAGACTTTAGGTGGTGTCCATAGGTACAACTATTTGGGTGTAACTATAGATGACAAATTGACATTTGACAAGTTTCTAAATGAGAAATACGGTAATATGAATAATAGGGTGTTTCAACTCAGCAAGCTGCGAATATTCCACATGTCTGATTTATAAGCAAACAATATTGCCCATAGTAGATTATGCAGATTTCATGGTATAGACAGTGGACCAAGTGCAAAAATAAATCAGCTTCAAAACCTCCAAGACCGACGCTTGAAAATAATAGATAATAAACAAAATCCCAAAGTTAAATCAGAAGGCTTAGAGAAACATTATAACGTGGACCCTGTAAAACAGAGAAGAGTGAAACATATTTTATCATCAATGTATAGGATGCATTCTGAACCAGAAATGTTAACGTAGACAAGACGTTATTCAATTCACCTGAGTAGTAGGAATAAAATCATATTCAGAATTATCAAATGAAAATACGAGAGTCCACTTTCAAGAGAAATTGCACTTTGGGATTGTCTCCCTGCACGTCTGCATAGGTCAACCACCAAGGTTAAGTTTAAGAAAAGTATTAAGATACTAGGGTTGCAATTATGTGCATTGCAGAATAGGCTATGATATCATACGACTCATTGCACCTTCTCATCATCATAATTGATATCATGTCTAATCATTAGTAGATAACATGTCTAATCTATAGCAATACAATGCAGCCATGTATACCTTTACACATAGAAACTCACCCCTCACACTGCGAACAGTGTCAACAATGCGCAGATTCCCGTTACCCGTAGAACATTGGCCGATCATTAATGTCAGTTGTAGGCCCAGCAGGCTGCCAGAGGCACGGCTCATCCCCCCAGGGAGCTGGAGCTGGCCATGATGTGTAATCAATGCTATCTGATTACATGTATCTACAACTCATTACGTCCGCTGCCTATGAGCCAGGAGCTATGTAGTGCCAAGTGTTACATCTCTCAGGGGCAGATCCAGGAATTCTGGAAGGAGGGGAGCGCATATAACAAAAAAAGTCCCGGCGCCGCCAATTTTTCCTTATCATAACATATATTGGAAAGGTTGGCTCCGCCGCCGGGAGTTGTACCCAGCCGCCCAAGCAGGTTGTATGTAGGTGTTTTGCCTTCATGCTGTAGTGATATGTTCGACTATCATCATTAATTTTACCTCCACACAACCTGTTGTACCTCCCAATACTTTCATACATATTATACTTGCTTCTTGGAGTTTGCTAGTTGCATTGCATTAGTTTTGTCGTATTAATATAAAGAAGGTAATCATATACCAGGAGTGTATAAGGTGAACTCAAAAATTGAAATGTCTTTGGGCTATCCAACTATAATTTTGTTCTAGCCCGGGAGACAACATTTTTCTGGTTTTTTTTCTGGTGACGTATCTCTCTCATTTAGTGTACTAGCATATTTCTGTTATCAGACATGACCATCCAAACTTACCCTGCACAGAATGATTACGGTAGAGTAATAAATTGTTGGTATTCTCTGGGACACCTTTACCTTTTAGAGGAAATAAATGATATAACAGAGCTGTTTAATCACATTGGATAGGTCATTGTAATGTATTGCTGAACATGTTCTCCTATAGCTTGATTTCATTTTTTCTAATGGATTCATAAGTTTACAAAGTTACCATAAATGGGTTCTATGTGTATGTAAAATGTTACGTGTAGATACTTTATTGACTTGGTCTTATCTCTGTTCCTTCATATTACGTCTACGCTATAACAAATAAAGCCAAACTGGCCATAACATTTCTATTTATGCAGCATCCTGTTAGGCAATCCCATTACATATTATAGGCAATTAGTTTTATGTGTCTTATAAACAATCCAATACTCCGACATTTCTTCAGAAAAATGATTTGACCTTTTGGGTGATAACTATTATGAGAGCTTTATACTAGTGATTATTTCAGACTAGGCCTCAGTATGTGCATTGGGCCTGTAATTAACACCCATAGAATGCGCATTCTGTGGCATGTGCACATGTGTAGCGGGTATTATAATATACCCTTTACAGACTGAGCTGAGAATGCGCATTCTACCTGCATTGAACTGTCATCATGAGTGCAGTTTGAGGCCAGTCTGTAAAGGGAATAACAATCGGTTCAGTCTAATTCGCTAACGGGAAGGGAGCTCTTACACTTCCGCATCATGGATCCCCCTCTCCCGCCTAAAGGGTCATTTGCACCACACTGTGTGTGTTAAGCAACATCTGATATTGTTCTGTGATGGTATTGATTAGTTACCGAACACATGCTTGTGGAATGGAAAGCAAAGCTACTTAAGCTTTTGGGAGGAGATAAAACATTAAATACACCAGTGTGTGTATGGAAATTAATATGTTTCAAATTAACACGCATTCTGACGAGGTTGCATTGAGCTTCATTGCCAAACTGATCTGAATTCAATAATTTCATTTTGCTTAATGACAATTGCGCCATTATAGATGTAGTATTGATATTTCTATAAGATTCTACATGTCGAAAGTTTTACCTATGTAGGCACCAAAAATGCAAAAAAGAATTATAGGTCACCGTGCATACTTTGCAGCTAAAGTATAAATATATATGCTGATTATTCAAAAATCATCTTGCAAAAAGAATCTAATATTTGATTTGATTTGACAACTATTATTATAGTAAAAATAAAACGACCAGCCAAATGCTTCTGATAAATGTGTTCATGTTGTCTCAAGTGAGAATGAAAGATTTCGTAAAATGTGATGATGTTGATGATTTTTAACTTGAAAGTATGCAAAATAAACTATTTCAAAATTCAAAAAAGAAGTTCCATGCAAAAAACTCTAAAATTGAAAATGGCTCTTAAAGTTTATATCACATGCATAAAGATGTAGGCTATCATATCAAGCCAAAAGAAATAGGGGGTCACTGAACTTGTTTGACTAGTGGAGCTAAATTCCCATTTTAAAACCTAAAAATGGCACAAAATGGAGATTTATTTGTTTTCCCATAGATCAACTAGAATTCTATCTAATACTATTTTAAACATTCTATAGTTCTGAGACCCTAACAATAATTTAGATGCATGGCATATCTTTATCCAACCTCTATCAAAAGAGATACAGGAAAACCTTTTTCTACAAACTGAGTCCTATTTCACCATTTCTATCTCTAGAACTATCCCTATTGGCCAAACTTCTATTTCAGTTTTGAATCAGACATAATATATTCATTGGCAGTTTCACAAAATATGAGAGAGATTGAAGATTTTAAATCTTGGGATATTTAGAAAATGGCACGATTGTCCGACTTGGGGCATATTGGAGGGTGTGTAAAGATATATGTATGTCATTGATCATACAGGATTAAATAAGATAAGTTTTATTCTGCTCTACAATAAATTTGGAGGTGTTTGTTTTTACTGGGCCATAGATTCCTTTAAGGCTTAAACAGTAACAATGGCAGGTTAATGATGCTAACAGGCCTGACCAAGGGAGATAAACAACTGAAGGCACGGCTAGTGAACATTAAGTATACTAATCAGCCTTGCACGGCGTAACAAGCATATTTTTATGACAATAGTTGTCATCAAACGTGTTTGTCACATTGTCTAATCTGATGGGCCTAAGCTAGCTGCGATGCACTTTTAAACAACGTAAGATGCATGTATGGTAATGTAATGAGAATATACCTTCCAAGCAGAGAATTAGATTCATGGGTGGAACCCATTCAGCCATGCAACCCAAATTCGGGTAGGAATATTTTTCACTAGCGACCAATATTGACAGATATTTTATAAGTGATTGACAATCTGTTGATAGAATTCTGATGGCATCGGTCAATGGGAATACCATTCTGGTCATTTCAACTATTATGGTTGATTTCAACCATTTCCTCTCCCTTTCGAACAGAAACAAACAGAATTTTACTTGAATTGCTCACTGGAAAATCTTGGGGAAATGCATCCAAGCAAGTGATGCACACCTGCTTGGATGAGAAACAGCATACTGAAGAGGGGTTATATAAGTATCGTGGGAACTAACAGTTCCCCTGAGAATAGATCACCTGCTCTGACAGGCTCAGTCCATCAACCTGCTCTCACCCTCTCCCCAAAGGTGAACTGCACTTTTCCTGTGTTCATAATACACCTCTCACAGAAACAGTGCCTATCTCTTATGTGGATCCCTTCCATCATGTAAAGACAAAAACCATGGTAACTAATATATCAAGATAAAGGCTTGGTAGTAGTAGTAGTAGTAGTAGTAGTAGTAACTTTTAGTTTGATATTAACTGGTCGAGTTTTCCTTCACAAAAGTGAAAGAGTTAAAAAACAGGAACATCAAAAATGACCTACCAATACTATCAATATTTACTTATGTTTCACCGCTTACAATATATTGTTTTTTTGCTTGAAACAAATTGCGCTGGTACGATATATCATATTTATTGAATTATATCTAATCTACCTCAGTAGTTTTGTTGACAGGTCAATGTCCTACGTTGAATCATTAACATCAATAGTATAGAACATGCCATCATTTTCAAGTTCTAATGACAGTTTGAAGAAAATAGTCCATATATCCATTTCTGACATTATCATAATCGATACAAATGACTCCAGCACACTAGACACTTATTTTATTGTTAGTAGTGTTATTGACATGGTAACATCCTGTATTGAATGCAAATATATAGAAACGTTTCAATATCTAAATTCTAAAGGCAATTTAATTGATTTAAGTGTTCGATTCTCACGTTCTCATTTTTGATATAATTGAATCTAGTACACAAGCATATCCACTGAATTATATCTGATTATTTTTAGTGGTTTTGTCGACAGGGCAACAAACTGTACATGTGTTGAATAATAAACATCAAATGTATAGAACTTGTCATCATATATAAATTCTAAGGACAATTCAAAAAGTAAATAAATGATGTCTTAAATTTCCACGTTTGATACACTTGACTGCAGTACACCTGTTTGCTCATTGAATAGTGTCTCATCAATATGAGTATTTTTGTTGATATAGCAATATTCTGTATTGAATGTTAAGTATTGACACATGACACACTGCATTAACCACCTTCTGTTATCCCATGGCGCATTAGTTCCGCCCCTGTCCCCACTTCATCTGGGTGGTTATTATAGGCCCACGGCCAATGAATTTAGGCTAATGTCCAATTCAAACAGCCTGTTGGTGCAGGCTACATGTTAAACGTACCCAGTCATGTATAAGACCACACCAATGGGTGTGGGAACGGTTACATCACTCCCACAGCTGACACCCTGCCAACCCGTTGGCATGGTAACGGCGCCATTGTAGTAAACGTAAATTGTTGGAACAGTGCTATGTGTGGAGGCTGCCTGGTTTTGAATTTTAAATAAACAACCAGACTTTATTATCGGTTCCTAATCATAACAAGTAAAAAGGGCAATTGTCTACAAAATGTAGTACGTGTGCCCTATGTCCATATGTTAGTCGGTCACCTCACAATTCAACACACATTTTGTGTAATCCTCCTCCAAGTCTGCTATGATGTGCTAGTTGATACCACAAAAGACATAGGCATATATGTAGCAAAATCAATTTAGCCTACTTCTTTTCTTTATTCTTTTTCCTTTAATGAAAATGGCACACTGCTCTTTTTCACTAAATTATCATACCATCAAAGTACATAATATTTCGATTAACGAAATTCCCTCCTCTACCAGATCCTGACATAAAAAAGATTACTTCGTATAGACGTTTTGCAGATGACGTCACACTTGTCCAAAGAGGCCTGAGCGCCATATTAGTGATCAAGTTGCGTTTAAATGTTGTCATTAACAACATGTTGACTGTCATTCACCACCAATGCACATCTAGAATACGTATAGAAGACAAATTGATCTTAAATACAAACTTATACAATTAATTACAAATTATAATATATTTGATTATCACTCACATCATATAAAATTCAGGTTCTAAGAGTAACCACGAGGTCATGATCACCACATGATGATTACCAGAAACCGATGAGGTGCATGACCATGTCTGCATAAAGTCAATAACTTTCCCTTTCCCTTTCCTCCAGCCCTGGCTGGGCTGGCATGCCTCCTGCTGGTGACTTCACTGTGCCTGCTGAGACGGATCTTCACCAAACAACAAGGGGAGTACCACACCAACGAGGCCAAGGACGCCGACCGGTACGACAACCCTGATGCCGCAGTAGCCATGGGCCAAACTGGCCAACCCGAGATCCCACGCAAAAAGGAGTATTTCATCTAATATCGCTCATCACCATGGGAGCAAGTTTTTATTCAGAGACAGTTTGTTGCTGCTTCATGGCTGATGGATATAGACATTGTGGTGCAATAACATGATTCCAGACAGGGTTTACCCTAGAAACAACACTTGTTTTCCTACTCTATCCAACACGTTTCATTCCTCGTATTCTGGGATGATTAACAGAACCCAACAATGCCCTAGGAAAACTGTTAATTATACGCCTTTTTCATTAAGGTGGCGCCGCCCTGGTGTATGCAATTTGAAACAACTTTTTGGGAGTTTTGCTATAGTTACACTATATGAAGTGAAGTGACCTAGTTACCAAAGGCCCCAAAAGTTGTCAGACTGGTGGACTGAGCAGGTTGATGGAAAATGTGTATTAACACCGGGTTGCGTTATGTGCAGCTAATGCTCGACACAGGTTATACAATGAGTACTGCAGTATACTCCAAAACTAGATAAGAAACTCGTGAATCAAAAATACGTGCGAAATAGGGCCTACAAGGAATGGAGTCCACAGAATATTGTCTATAGGCCTACTACTTCTTTCTACCCCTGAAAAACATGAGTCAACTGACAACATGAGTCTTTGTTTCTAGGGTAGTCATTCAGACTTGCCATCTGTGAGATGGAATGGGTCAACAGGGTTCAACTGGTAGTGTGAGGCCATCTCAGACTCTGAGGGGAGGGGAGACCAGTCATGAATATGGTGATAGTGTATATTCTTTATGCTGTTTGAGGTAGGGTTTATGTATAGAGTCTGCCGGATGTGCAACATAAGGTCATCAATGATATCGATGATGCATGCTCAGAAACAGACTTTCCTTTCGCGGTGGTCATATCAAGTATGGGTGAAGGTTAACCCTTCATGACTGTGGAACATGATTATATTTTGTACATGTTAGGTCTGGGTGTCTGTATTCCTGCAATTGGATAAAACAATACTTTCCATCCTGCTACGTGAAACGATGTGTATTGCAAAGCTTTTTCAAATCTATATTAGCTTTTTCAAAATGGTCTTGCACAATAGAGGTAAAGGTAGGCAAAAATTAAGTGAGAGAGTATTATCAGAAGAAGGAAAGTAGTATCTGTGAAAAAACTGAATGTATTTAAAAGTAGGAATAGATAGAACAATATCTGTCATGACGAATCTGTTTTGAACAAGTACCATAATTAAAAATTCTTTATTCTCAGGTTGTTGGGAGCCTCTCCTATTCGATACAGGGTGTCGTTGAGTGCATGATTTTAAACAACTTCAGTATAAGAGTCAGTTAACAAAGAAGCAAAACTACTTATGATGCCCATAGATCAGTGTTTCTCTGAAGCTTAGACTTAACAAGATGTGTTTTGGAAAATGTTTCTACGGGGAGAGTACTTATTACAAATAATAGCGTGGGTCCTAGCAGCTGGATATTTTTCAAACATGCCTATCGATATTCAATTTCTACTGCGCGGTGTTCATGGTCAGAGGCTTTAATTTTACATCATGCAAACATGTGAAAATAATTAGATTTTGAGAGGATTTGAGAAAGCAGAACGCAAATTTCAATGCAAATAAGCATGTGACAGTTTATTGTTGATTGTCGCGCCAGTAATCGTTCTTTTGGTGTATATGAATTATCAATATACTTCTTTCTTTTTCATCATTATTCCAATTACTTTGTTGCTTTTACCCGCGCGAATTGAAACTATTCTCTGTTGACGATCTAAGGTACATTGTATATATAGTTTGCTTGTCCTTACCATGAAAAAAACACTTCATAAAACAAAGAGAAAAACATGGGGAAATTCATAAGAGATCCATAGAATTCCCAAGGACAGGTTGTTGTAGTGTCATATAAAAGATCAATATGGCATAATATTTATATTCATATTGTCGTTGAGTTAACCATTTGAACTAGAAAACTGTTGGGAAACGTCCACGGACTGATATTGTTGTGGACAAAATGCACAAGACACGTTTACATGATTTAAAATACCCCTATGGAATTTACGGAGGGATGTACAATAGCATCATCTATATACAGTAATGTTGTAAGCAGTTTACAGCATCGATATCCATCCATGTATGCCAAGATAGTTCGTCCATCCTAACGTATAACCAAAGCGTCTTCGTACATACATATTAGATATCATATCTACTTAATAAAACCCTCCACGTTGTATTATGTTACATTTTATACAAATGAAGTACGCTGTATATCAAGCATAAATGTATAGAACTGCGCATGAAAGTTTACAGAACTCACCAATAACATTATTGATTGGTATCCCTTTTAAGTAAGGGGCTCATCTTATCATCTTGAATGCGGATAGAAGTTAGAGTCTAAGTATGCGAATCATTGCTAAAAAAGCAAATATACATTGTAACAATCTCCATACGGGTGCTCATGAGCTAGTCCTATGTAATTATAGTTCGATTTCGTCTGTTTGTTCCTTTGTTCTTGCCATTCATGAGATATCCATATAATTATGCATGGACAAGTAGATAGACTAAATTTATTGCACATCAAGGATTTACGTGAACGGTTTGACCACTTACTATTAAAGGGTGTAGTGCTTTCAGTGAGTTTTGAGCGAAGGATAGTTTGTCTTGCAATCTAAGAGAACTGACAATAACCATGTTATTCATATTCAATATCAACTACAGACCTAGTCTATAAAATTACTTTTCACTTGATTTCTAAATGATTTTTCTTTCTCATTTCGTACATTTGACTTCAGATATAGGAAAACAAAAAAACGCACAACAGCTTAGAATAATTGATAAAAGCCTTGATCAACAATGTCAATATGAAGCAAAAAATAACAGAAGGAAGAGTCTGGAGGTGTTAAAATTTGTCCTAACTTTCCCCCGTTACTTTTGGCTTTTCTGGATGTAAAGTGAAGCTATTGGTTCAGTTGATAATTAAAGACACGATAATACCATGTTTAATGCTAGAGAGCATGAAAAAATAAGTGGAAACGTAAAGACTTGTTGGAAATGGAATATGTATGGTTCAAACTTTGCGTTCTGAATATCATCATAATATCCAACAGGAGCAAATGATGTTTCTTAAACAGTTAAAATATCTTTGTACGCTGCCTTCCTTCAAAGAAAGGGTTCATGAACTGAAATGAGAAGGCACTGCCAGTTTTGAAAACGTGAATATCGTTTTCTCTATTCCGTTGTAATCAACATGTTATGTGTCTGTAATTACGATACCGTCAGATACTGACATCATTTGGTGAAAGATCAAATGGTATACATTGCACGTAACGTGAAGACAATATCAATTACTAAATATCAAATGAATTTGAGCATCCATTGTATGATATACATGTAACCATTTAACATAAGGTTATGCCATAACTGTAATTGAGATTGCTGGACCAGTTCTGCGATCATTCTGAATGACTCGTAATGTAACGTGCGTCATACTGAAATCATCAAAATTGTATTATCATGTAACATGGTTTAATAGCGTAATAGAGACACAATCCCTCTGGTGATTCAAGTGCTAATTACTTTTGGGAAATCAACTATCAACCTCATGCGGAGGTTTTAATCATCAATGCTATATTTTGTCCTGCCTTAAGTTAGTATCTATTCATAAGGTATTCACCTCACAGTGCTGTTCCCATTAATCGAAATTGACTGTATGAACAAAATTGCAACTGTAGGGAGAATTAAGGCATCCTAGTAACATGTTATACAATTAAGAGACATTCTGGAAAAAAAACATAAGTTGACCTGTTTCATAACTGGGGCTGTCCATAAATGACGTCATGCAGCAGGGGGGGGGCATGTTTTCATGACTATGCATGACAAGGGGGGGAGAGGGGGGGGGGTGATGAGGTGCATGACATGTTGAAAAAAATTCAATTTCATGAACTTTAGAGAAAAACTGAGGTAAAATCAGAATTTTTTAGTTTAAATTTCCATTTTTGTAAAGATCAAAGATTTTCAAAGGGCCAGTGGTACTCCAAGGAAAAAAAAGATCTGAAGGACTGATCTGCTTTTCTGGGCTTTGGGCCCCTGGTTGAAAGGGGGGGGGGGGGTCCTTTTTGCATGATGTCATTTTGAGTGGGGGGTCAAGGGTCGCATGACAAAACATGACAAGGGGGGAGGGGTGGTCAAAAAATGTCAAAAATAGCCCCAACTATTGGTACCGTACATGGTTGTTACAAATAAATATCCAAAAGCCACAAGTTAAATATCCATAAGTTCGACAGCAGTCTAACTAACATTGTAACAGCTTATGACATCCAAGCGGGTTTGTCTTTCTACGGGTACTCGAATTACGTTGCGGATGTTTTCAACGTATTTATTTGAAAGATACATAATCGTTACAAGAAAGTTCTGTAACTGTTATTTGAATGTTTTGGTGTATATACTAGTATGATATTGTCAGTTGTACATTTTGGTCATTTTCCTGTTTTGTTGTAAGTTATATCACACAGTCGACACAGTACCTTTCTGTTATCAATTGCTATGAGATTATGGTGTACGAGTGTATTCATCATGTAACTGTCTCGTAGACTGGTTTACGATGGAAGTGTTGAGTGTCTGCATGAGCCAGATATGTCATTAATAGTTTTCTGATCATCGAGTTGTTGGCAACAATAAAAATCATGAAAGTCTGAGTTCTGAATTCTGTTGTCTCAAGTACACACTGTGGTTCATGGGCATTATTCAGTTAGAAAAAACATATTTTTCTGTTTTCTGGATGTCTATTATTCAACCTTTTATGATAGTGAACTATGAGGTTTCACTTTTGTATAATTTATAAACAGCTGATAAAAAGTGGTAAGTCTTATTCCTTCAACTCATTATTCTGTTAGTTTTGGTAGTCCAAGTCCCAGTCCTCTGTCGTTGGACCATGAATCAGCTCCAAATGTAATTTGATTATCACGAGATGACAAGAACACTCACATGAAAGGTTGTTTCTTTATTATTGTCCAACACATGTTATACACATCTAGTGGGGTTGGTTAACAACAATTTTGTTATGGAGCAGATAAAAGCACCAAATTATGCATAGGGCACCTCTGAGGCATAACTATTAAATTTGGAAGGGGAGCCACCTTGAAATACCAAAATGAAATTTTGACAATTTTTATATGTTTTTAGCATTTGAAACTTAAGGTATTTAACTAAAAGTATTGGCCATCTTGGCTTAGGTCTCTTGTGTAGATTCCAAAGGTAAATAATTGGACTCCCTGACCTCTAATCTCCCAATTTTGACAATAACAATGTGTTTCTAGGCAATTCAGAAGCTGAGATATCACGTTATTTCACTGAAAGTCTGCCATTTTGGATTTGCGGCCCCCATAAGGGTTGTGTAGGTATTTCAAGGTGGCTCCCCTTTCAAATTCAATGAAGGGGTCCCAGGGGATCATCATACCAAATGAAATCAAGAAATCTTGTGGCGAAAGAGTGAAGTCTATATCCTTTCTTTTTAATTATTTTGAAATCCAGTGGTCATTGTCAAAGGTATCATGCTAATAAATTAAGCCATTTTAAATGTTGTGGTATTGTATTGGATGAATATTATATCAATTGAGCCCTCTAGGTTATAAACAACTGATATTGGAACCATTTCCACTTGTCTAGATACCTTAGCAGCTGAAAATCATGTTGTTTCCCAATATTGGTCAGTCATCTTGGATTTCTGATTTCTGCATTGACTTCAAATATAAATAATTGAGTTCCCTGACCCACAATCTCCCAATTTTGATACCAACCATGTCTCTTTAGTCATTTTAGAAGCTGAGATATAAGATTGTTTACAGCAAAAGTCGGCCATATTGGTTTTTTAGCCCCCACATCTGTCCTTTTGATATTTCAAGGTGGCTCCCCTTCCAGATTTGATAGTTATGCCTCAGATGTGTCTCATACCAAATTTGATGCTTTTATCCTCCCCTTAACGATTTCACTAAAAAATTACCCTAACAGACCCCACTAATCACTTACTTCCTGTCAATATTTCACCTTAGGAAAGTCCACTTGGCTCTCACAACCAAATGCTCCTAAACAATGTCAAGTCTATCTGTGGAGTTCGAACATCTCTGCACCTCGGGTGCTCTGGTCCCACCTAATCACTCGCTACCTAGCAGTGGACTTAGCTCCCTCTTCTCTGTGCAGGTTTGGAGATTCACTGCCTAGCAACAGTTCTGAAATATGTGACCTTTTAATCTAGGACTGATGCCACATCAGTGCAATAGAAAGCTTACTCTCGAAGTATATTGTAATTAAATGTACAATGTCTCTATATATAATTAAGAGTTATCAGAGAACAAAATGCAAGCAGCAGATCAGATAATTAACACAATGCCTGAGCTCTTCCTGAGACATTTAGTTAATTGCATAGGTTTATAAAGATACTTGCCTGCGCTTTTAGTTTAAAAGGAAATAATAATTATAATCAATAGAATAGCTCTTATTTTGAGCAATATTGCAGGCATGGCATATAAATTATCAAAATACACTAATCTCCTAATCCCAATCATAATGAAACTTCGGCCGCGGCATATTTCCTTCTTGTGTCCATCATTTAAAGAATTAATATTATCATAAAATCTAAAGGCGTATAATAAGGAATGAGTAGCAATGAATCATTGATCTCACGATTCTTTCCCTGTGTCATATCACCAGGTGGCGGCACCATACAACAGAGCCAATGACAGTCTAATAATGCTGGAAATCGGGTGTGTATGGGGTGTGTGTATGGGGTCTGGAATATTAGAATACAAGTATAGCTGGCGCTATCAGCTTGTTGAAATAGTGGCAGCGAGCTAATAGAAAGGGCGCGGAATTCCTTCTTTTCCCTCAGCATTTTACATTGAACAATTATAAAAGTGGCCACAAAAAAAAAAGAAAAAAAGAAAAAAGAAAAGAAAGAAACAGCAGGAAAAAAAGGGAGGGGGCGCGGGCCCCTATGTCACGCTCTTAAATTTGGTGCGGTAGTTTTACAAAAGGGAGAGCCCTGCTGCCATTCTTTACATATTTCCCCCCACTTTTTTCATCCTGACATCATTAGTAGTTCTAGTCCCTTTAACGCCCGATTGCTCACATCCAGATGAAAGCTAGATGGTCGATTCTCAAAAAAGTGGGCCAATTCGCCAATTTTCAGTTTTTTCAGTATAATTTTCTGAAAATCTATTATCGTTTGACATAAAGTTGCCATTGAGACACTTAATGCATCAAAATTTAGATAATTTCATTGAGCTCTTGTTTTCAGTATTCATGAAGCTTTTATTATAACTTTGAAAATTTGGACAAACATCACGTGGTGTTATTTGTAAACCTAGGACTAAACAGGGTATAACTATACACTGGCAATTGTACGCGATTGATATATCCACTAATAAACTTGATTCTCAACCTAGCGTTGTCTGCTTCATGGATATGAGCGCGCACCCTTCTCATGGACCAGTCTACCACTTGGCTAGCACACATAAAGGAAGTTTAACTAAGACGATTCGATAATAAGTAAATACCGATAACAACAACTAGCGTTCAACATAACATAAACCAACATTTGTTTAATGTACCCCCCAGGCCATGTAACTTTGCACTGAAGTCCAGTGCAAAAGAATTATTATAGTCTTTAGAAATTAATAGTAAGTATTGTAAGCTCGTCGGTATTGGCAAGGGTTCATAGTGAAACATGTAACGCTGATACGTGTGCTGGACGCCGAGCGGCGCCACTGTCCCATGGCTTAGGTAGAATGTACGGGAGGTGTCGTGAATGATGACGCCCTCAGGCATAAAAGGCTGTAAGTGAGTTAGTTCACCCTTCTGCAGGTACGCACAGGTACGAAAAGGGAAACTTTGGTGATGTTCATATTTATTAGTATCCCAGGTATGCAATGGAAAACCTGTTGGGGGGCGTTATGAGTTCGGTACACAAAATACCCAGTTTAAAGAACACTGTGGGTAACGGGCCTTGTCATCTATGATAGCTTGTACATAGTTAGAAATAGAATTAGTCAATGTAAGTAAGAATGGGAAGCATGAGAGATAGAGGGAGCACTGTTATAGGTGTTAGAGTATATGTGTATAGCGCCAAGCCTTTGGCTGTCGCTATATAAGTGGTATGAGACTTGAGATAGATGAGCAGACCAAGATAGAGTTCCATCAGAACACATGGGAGCAATAGTCTAACATACGGATCAAGACGGGTAGTGCTGAGATGGTAGTAACCACTACGATTATGTGATAGTAAGGATTGGGACAGCTTAGGCTTAGCCTTATGGATAGAGTACTGGACGTAACGGAGATCCTACCGATGGTCTCCGACACTGGTAGACGGGAGGTGATTCTCTCAACAGATGCGGATGGGGAAGCTTAACCATAGCTATACCTAGTTGGAACGTTACTGATGTTGTTAGCATTGTGAGATGGATGGCATGTATTGTATGGATGGAAGAACTATATACTTGTATCTTCAGAATGTCTACATGGATATAATAAAATTACCTCTTGCCAAGCGCGTGTTCTTTGTATAGGTCTGAGCCCCTTTACTTAGAATCTCTACCACTAACGAATGAACTATTATCCAGGATGAAGATCTGCCTGGACTAAGCTAGCTAATTCGATGATTAATAAAGAAGAACTCCCCTTTACTTCGAATAACGACATTTATTGATATCTTCTGATAAGTAAAATGTAAATGATAGACGATAAAACATCACGCAGTCTAACAACGATTCTACATCGTGGGATACTAATAAATATGAACATCACCAACGAAACATCCTTGGAATTAATTAAAGATAAAATAACACCAGTCTAGCTCAACTTGCTCAGATTTAGAATTTTTTCGCATACAAATAGGTATCACAGAGAGTGCATTTATTTCATATGAAAAATGTCAAAATCCCTATAAAAAATAGCTATGTTCAGGCATCACTCATGGACACACACTGAGCCTGAGCATAATTATATATATATATATATATATATATATATATATATATATATATATATATATACTGTTGGAAAGCTTGACTCAAGAGAAGTTCAATGGTATGTTCATAAATTTTGGGAATATGTTCAAATGTGATAGTTTTTTTAGAGTCATGTTTTGTGAGCTGTCAGATTGTGACAAATTGGTCACAAAAATATGATGAAAGTTCTGGTCTTGAGCTATAACTGTGTGTATGTATATTAACTGTGTGTATGTACAATTCTTAGATTTTTCAATTATATGAAATAGCACTAAGATCGTGGTTTTTATTGTATTGCTTTAATGCAGAAAATATAATAGAAAATCAAATAATGTAGGTACAAATCAAGTAGATAAAAATATGTTTCTTATTCTTTTTAAAGCCCTTTCAGATGATTAGGCCCCAAAAAATGTGTTATGTTCAAGTAACCCGACCTACACTAAATTTTTTTGCCCTGCCCGAAATTTCTTTTTAGGAAATTTCCAATTTCCTTTTTTGCAAAATCACAAAGAATTGGCCTAAAAAGCATGAAACACCATGGAACAACATACAGATGCTATGGGCATGTTTTTTTTTAGATCCTAAAAATTCTCCCAACCACGGATAGCTGATTTACAGTATGCATCTTCAGGCTAATTTGGACGAACTTTGTCGACAAAAACCTGGAAAAACTATAGTATAGAAAATAAACAATAATTGTTATATATTCACCAATGAGTAAATTTTCAAACAACTTAGAAAATATCAAGTGTATATGGATGGAAATTTTGAAAAATAAGTCTGCAAATTTGTCATCATGTTTAACTACAGATAATGATCAGATTTATGAAAATCTCTATGCTAAAGCCTTGGGTCTTGTCGACATATTTCCCATTTAGGTTAACCTGCAGGTACAACGGTGAACCCAAGAAATTTGCTATCAGTGGTTGGGAGAATCGTTTTAGAGGACATTTAGAATATTTATTTCTATTGTCAACACTGCCCGGGTCTATTTGCTAAGTATAAAAAAAAAAGAAGCAAAAATAACAAAAAAACAAAAACAAAAAACAAACAAACACACAACTATCATTTCTTTCGGCCTTTTAACCCCATGAGTCTGTTCAGCCTTTAACCCTCTCCTGATGACCCCATAGGAAATCAATCACACATATGATCGGTGAACAATAATTAACTTATGTAGGCCCTATTCTTTGAGTCGGTAATCCGGGCACTTGTAGACTTGTATTTTTTAATAATAATAATTTTATTTTTTTATTGACAACTGAAAGTCCACAGAGGCTTATCTGTCATTTCCCTATCTATAAATATCTACAACATTATTACAGTGAGACTACGAATGTAAAAGCCCGATGTCAGTCCACCCCAATTATGACCCCCTGCTCCCCCTCGTCAGAAATGACCACGCCGAGGGCAAACTCCCATGATTCAGCGCGAAATACCCGGAAGTCATCCCACGAAAACCTGCAGAGATGGTAAGACTGCTAAAATATGCTCGGAATTTAGTCAAATTCTCCTTCTCTGTGTCCTAAAATACGTCTCAACTAACATCCTTGTTTTCTCTTGCAGTCGCGACTATCGGAGGACCAAATATCTGGTGAGTACCCACTTTTTACGTCTAGATCCTGGTGTGTTTTTCACTGGCGGCCGTTTGGACGGAGCGCGCCCCGACACACCTTCCCCCCGACCCGCGCAGTCAACTGTGTCAACTGGGCCACTTTCTGACTTTGTCAAATATATCCTGGTTGGTCACAAGCCGCCCTGTGTATGTTTTTCCACAGATATTGTGAAACTTGGGATTTAACCCACAAACAAGAACAATCGGTGAGACCAAAGTGGGCGAAATAGCTGGTGGTGTAGAGACCGTCTTTCCCCCTGTCGTCCCCCCGGCCTCCCCCCAACACAGCCCCGGCCGCTCCGACCACTGCCGCCGCCTCGTCTCCCCCGACTCTCCGGCCGATTTGAGGTGTCAACTAACCCCCAAACCAGACCTAGATGATTTTACCTCCACCAGTCCATGACGTATTAATTCTCAGCCAATGGCAATGCGTTCCTCCCGGGATTGAGTGATTCATTCCACAACGGTGACTTTTTTTTCTCCTTTTGCCTGGGCTAGATGAGATCCTCCTTTACAAAACGGGGACAGGAACGTCCCACATCCTACTTCAGTCAGTAACTGTCCTCATTTCCCCTCCACCATTCCCCGTGTGGATACAGTTGTTGGCGGTTGTCGTATCCGTCCCTTCCTTACAGAACAACAACTTGAACTTAAATCAGGATAAATTATTAGGATTACAAAATGTCACATAGGAGGAGAAGTGCCTTGGATGATCTTGAAGAATTAGTTGGGAAAAGTGAAAAAGGTAAGAGAAGAGCGTATGTCCTTATAGATCTACGGGTCATTTTCCTATAAAATGGGACACTTTTCCTAAGTTTTTAAATTTATGCACAGACTTAATTTTCATGTACATGCATCTAATTTTCCCAAAAAGTCAGTAACAGAAAATTTGGGGGAAAACGTCATGTAAAACGTAATTTCAAGCATTCTGTGGCTTGAAGTCTAAGCAACGATTGTTCCAATATATCGTCAAAAATGGGAAATTTTCAACCCTGAACGGGACACGGGACAAGGGCTAAAAAACGGGACTGTCCCGTGAAATACGGGACAGTTGGCATATAAAACAAGATCTACGTTTAACTTTCTACCATTTTATTTACGCTCTGTCCTTGAGGTCTCCATTGGCATGTCAAGCTATACACATAGTTATGTGTTGAAGATGAATGATTCAGGTGTTCTTCGTAATGCTCCCAAAGGGGCACTGTGTGTGGAGTGAAATGTCAACACGTTCCCCTGCACTACTAAACAGGTGGTCCACATCATTCTTGAATTATGGTTAAAGAAAAAATCTTATTTTGTATTGTTAACAACAAATGAATTGAACAATTATTCAAGTTTATCGGTTAATTGAATAATGAAGTACATTTTCAGATTAGTGTCTGGTTTACGATTTTTTAACTCTTTATTTTTGGCACGGTCTTTTTATAGATGATGAAATTTTAAAGCAATATTTCAATATAGGATAAAGTCTGATTTTCTTGTTTGTTCCGATTTTTTCTTTGATGTCGACCTACATCCTTGATTGAAATACTGTTCACTAACTCATCTAATAGCATTTCAAACATATCATACAATGAACACTTAGTCAAATAACTCTTCAATTTACTAACTTTCTTTGAGTTCCGGTAAAATAAATGACCGTTTCCTGGACTGGCTAACCTTTCTAGCTATTCTGTTCGAACCCATCTTACTGAATAAGTTACCATTGAAGCCACGAAACAGTCGTGTAAAATTTCCACACTGATTTTACATAATCAATATTATCATTTTGTTGTTCCTTTCTAACAGAAGCAGGTAACTATATATTCTTTAAGATACAAATAAGGAGAGATGTTAGATATTTAAGGGGACTATGGTGAAGGTCTATAGTTTTCCCTTATCATTGCGGTACATGGCACACTGTATGTGAAGTCTGCCGGTCACCTAAGGCTCACACGGACCTGGACTTGTTGTCACGATGATACTTGAGCACAGACCCAGACCCCTTATCAGTTAACGATCCGGGTGCGTTCGGTAACGCAAATACTGATCGTGTGTGTAATTAATGGTATACCACGGGATCCCCCTTCCTTCCTAGCCAATTATTATTAAGTAAATAAGATATGCGCTATTATAAGTGATGTGTTTTCCTTGGTATTTACCTTGGTGTCATAGTAACATTATTAACTGGTTGGTAAATACCAAGTTAATAATGATAATCCGGTAGGAAATGGTTCGGAATTGAACATGAGGGTTGACCTAGATCTATGCATAACACCGATTATGTAACTATGTGCAAATAACCGGCGAATTTATATAACGGCTCCGACATGGAACAGTTTGGTATAGATGCATTTTAGATAAAACATACCTACAGGAAGGTCATAAGTTATTCCTTGAAAAAAATTAAGATTGTCATATATCCCGCACCTTTCTTAATTACTACGTGGCACTACTTAAAAAGAAAGAAATCCTCAGTGTTTAAGAATCCACCTAGATATTTGATTTTATCATAATCCAAGGCAAACCGCTAAATAATAAAATCACAATGGTGCATTTAGATTTAACAAGTCTTTCTCCCGGAGAACCAGTTACTGCTTGACGCCTTGTCAAACACTGCAGTGTAAGTAGAAGACTTTTTGGACTGGTGGACATTAATTTTTTTATCAAACAAATAGTCCGACGTTTTGATGAGTCTGTCGCACATAGAAGTTTAAACGTCGGACATGACCGGGTGTTTTCATATTCACACTACACCACATAATATTGTTTTGATAGAAACTCCATACCCCTGCCCCATTCCTCTCGTCATAATAGGATGCCCTACATTTTTAAGTCTGGCGGTACATTTTAGGTCAGGGATTGGCCTTAAGTGATGGTGTCTTGGTGTATAGTGTGTGTGTCAGGGGTAGAAGCCTCAGGTGTATGTAGGGAATGTAGGAAGGGGTTAAGGTTGTATTCCACTAGGCAATTTTACTAGCGATTTTTTAAAGAAATCACCAATGGAAATGAGGGCTAATTATAAACATGTTGGACATCATTAGAGCGCTTTTTAAATTCTTTTTCAAATGATATGTAGCATGTATGGGTCCCTGCTATTTGCCCAGTGAAAACTTGGAAATTACAAATTTCCCGGTAGTCGAAAAATCACCTTGTTGAATATAAGCCTTAGGGTCATTATCATCGGTATGACTCAGTAGACTGTATAATGCCCCCAGCGAACCTGCATATGACCAAGTATGGTGTGGAATGTACACCACGTCCCCTACTCCAATCTAGTACGAGACAGGTCGACCCCTTAAAAACACGATAAAGCCGCCATAAAAGACGCCTGCCCTCCAAGTAATATATAACCGAGTTGAGAGAAAGCACAGGCCTGGCGAGTGTCGGCCATGGGGCGTCCACATCGGACAGTCGTCATTAGGCGTTTTATGCATGACTTCGTGCTTAGAATGGCCGAAATTCGGATGCGTTATGTCGTCACGGTTGGGTGGTTTGTCAGTATAAGGCCAGTGTAACAAATACTGTAACAAATGTATATTCTCATAGCCAAATTCCCGGTGCTAAGAAATCTCTTACATTTTTCATTTTGCAGTCTAAAACTATTTTAGATTTCAAAAAGCTTATCAAAGAGGCATTACTCTTGTAGTTTGGTCTTGTACTCTTTGGTATATCACAATAAAATTTGAAAACAAAAACAAAACAAAACACCATCAACAAACAATAAATCAAGATCATTTATCACTGATGTGATTAAAAAAGTGAATAGACCAGTCCAGTCATAGTGGTTTGACGATTGAAGTTTTGATGTTTTCGAAACGTGTAGCTGTGCAGACTGGTAAATGGCAATACGTGAAAATTGAATGTAGGTCAGCTTCCGCGTATTCCGCTTTTTCTGTTTGAGGCCAGTCAGTGCATTAGCAGTGAGTGGTTAGGATTACGAATGTAAGAAAAAAGTAAGAAGTAACATTTTTAAAATAATGCCAGAAATGCGCTATGACGCATTAACCAAAAATCATATTTTCATTGTTACTTCTGGGGGTATGTTTTTGTTACATGCACTTGGCCTGAACTTAAAAAGATATGAAGAACTTGTGTCTTATTTCTACCAACATTCTTGCAATTTGATCCTTCTCTGACTCAGCTTAGTATTTTGTGGTGATATCAGAAACTCCAGGTTACAGTAAACATGGCACGTCTGGAGAGTATATCAGAAACATTAAAATAGTATTTCCCAACTATTCATACAGCGCAGTGAGAGATTATGTAAGGTCTGCCCTTCTGTTCGAACCCATAAATATAATTAGTTGCACCTGTCCTCCCTTTGATTAGAAACATTTAGTCATACACACTTTCATAGAAAACCACACGAGAATAATGCACCAAGGAATAAGGACTAGGTAAAAAGAAGAAAAGTAATAATATTGATAAAAACGAGTGGACGGTTCATGACTAGTTTGTGTGCGCCGACGTAAATAGTTTGTGTGTGACCAATACATCTTTGAACAATTTCCCCTGCAGTCACGTGCCGGTAACACGAACTTTGAAACGGGCCACCACCACGACCTCTGGTGTTATGGGCAATAACTAGCAAAATTATCCAGCAGCTCCATCTATTGTGAAAGAATAGTACTATTTAATGATCAAGTATTCTCATGACACTAAAATTATTTGAAAAATTACATAGAGCATTAACATATTTATGTATATATATAAAACTTTAATACTTAACGTATCTGTGTTTTCAGAATGTCAGGAGACGTTCATGCTGTTCGACAGTAAGGGGGACGGTAAGATCTCGGGCCGTCAGCTCGGGGACGTGCTGCGGGCCATGGGGCAGAACCCCACCGAGGCCGAGGTCAAGAAGTGCGGCCTCCACAACGACTCAGGTCAGTACAGGGGTTAGGTCACAAAGTAGCATTATTTGAAACTCGCAAAAATCTTTGCATGATTATCGATACGAATGTACAAATTTGGGAATATTATCTGAAAGAAACTGGAATTTGTAAGTTTGAATTAAGTTTTTGAATTTTGAAAACCTGTTCAGTGATACGGAATTGAATCCCATTAATCCTTGAAGAAAAAGTAAACTTATAGTACGTAAGAAGAGATGCGTAAATCGCGCATAGTCCATAATCAATGCTTATTTTTCCGTTTTAATGCGCATATTGCGCACTGAACGTTCCTAATTGTTTCCATGTTAGTCAAGTTGTCCATTAGGAATGGTTTGGTACTATGGTTAAAAATAACATCTGCTATAAATGTGCTATAGATCCTTTAGAAACACCCAAGGGATTTTAGAAATACACATCACCTTTCCTACTTCTTAGACATGAGGGTGAGCTTCGAGATGTTCCTGCCCATCCTGCAGACGGTCAGTAAAAACAAGGACACCAACACCATCGAGGACTTCATCGAGGGGTTCCGCGTCTTTGACAAGGAGCAGAACGGGTCCATCAGCTCGGCCGAGGTCCGGCACCTCCTCACCTCCCTAGGTGAGTTATTGGATAGGTGTTTACTGGAGTTTGTTTAAGGTCCCGTTGTGAGACTGTATCATGGGTTCAATACCCAGAGCTGTCTGCTGGATCACCTTTCCATGTCAACATATTCAGTCTTATAATTTATAATAAAGTTGATGACAAGTATTTGAACAGTCATGAAAGTGGATTTGCTGAGACGATCATTACCATCCTAATACAGATCACCTATATCTTGGAGCTATGCTCTACATAGCCTCTTCGGCTTAGCTTGTATTTTGATTAATCATACTCATTTCACGAAAACGATCTTCCCTATAGTTGATTGGTTTATAGATATCTTAATGTTATAAATATATATATATATATATGATAGTATTAACGCAATTACCCTTGAGATTTAGAGGATCATTTCTGGGATCACTGGCATTGCTAATTTGAGA
Source organism: Lepidonotus clava (assembly GCA_936440205.1). NCBI lineage: Eukaryota > Metazoa > Annelida > Polychaeta > Phyllodocida > Polynoidae > Lepidonotus > Lepidonotus clava. The sequence continues at coordinate 28,027,290 of OW387150.1, read as the reverse complement.
TGCTTTCATGGTTTTGATGCTGGATATTAGGCAAAATAAAAATAAAAATAGGTGTGATCTGGTAACATAGGTTGAAAAAATTAGGGTAGGTAGGTCGCTTACAGTTTTTGTTTTTGCTTTTTATTTTAAACTACCATAAATAGACCCAGGCATTTTTTAAAATTCAGAAACTACTCCAGGTCCCCTTCCACATAATTTTGTAGCATCTAAAATACATCTCCTGATCATTTATGAGCCACTTCCTGTCCATTAAGTCATTTCTACTAATTCTTTCGAAAAGACAAAAGTTAAAAAAAAGTTAGGGTAGGGCCAAAATAGTAGGGCAAGTTGGGTTACCTGAACACAGCAATTTTGTTAAGCATAATGGGTTAATGCACATGTATTGTATGTGTATGTGACGTGTTGGTCTTTGGTAGAATGATTAGCGATGCAATGCTATTATAGATTAAAGCTTCTACGTAATTACATACATTTCTTTTTTATAATACATGTAAATTAACTTTATTGAGCTGAGTTAAAAAAGGCTAACTGTCGATTGCATTATTTTCCAGGAGAGAAGCTACTAGACGAAGAGGTGGAGCAACTTTTACAAGGACAGGAGGACTCCCAGGGCAATGTAAACTATGAAGGTAAGCAGCAAAACCACTCATTTCAAACGCAATTATTATGGTCCCATGATAAGAGTTCTTTCTGGCAATCCCAGTATTGCATAGCTGAGTTAGACCTTGATATGCTATTAAAGAGACTTCCACAAAAAAAACATAAATCAGTACATAAGCCATAAAGTGCCATACCCACTAGGTGACCTCTCGACGGCCTTCAGCCATCATCGTTGGCGTGTGCGTCGGTGTAAAATTATCAAACATGCTTAATATAGATTGGTGCTGCCATTGTCGACGGTCGGTGCCGATTTTATGTGGGTATGCGTTTTCCAAGCAGAGTCGGCCGACGGCCGCACACAATCGCCTAGTGGGTATGGGGCTTTAGGGGAGTGGGGGGGGGGGGGGGGTGAAAATTTGCCTACCAGTCCAATTTGTACTTTGGCCTAAGGGGTGTGTGGGGTCTAACATTATTTAAAATTTGCGCATGCATGTAATGGAATACCCCAAGAGGGAAATATAAGATAATCATATCCTTGTTTAAAGATTATCGTGTTTAGAATATAAAGGTGAACTGGTGAGGAGTTATTCTTCGTAACTAGAGATATATTCTTACGAAAAACTTGTCCTTTCTTTGTATTTCAGAGTTCATTAAGAATGTGCTGAGTGGTTAAGCCATTTCGGTGTCACTAGACGATAAGAAATACAGCAAGTTCCTGAGCCCAATCACCTGAACCAATCAAGAAGCTCCATTTGATGCCACTTACCTGAGCAGCCAATCAGCGGGAACCGCACTGGCCTAATTTGCTTAACCACGCCGTCGTGATAGCAGATGACGGACAATAGCAATGAACAAGTCATGAATCGATTGGTGCAAAGGAGTGCTTTCCTGACTTATGAAGAACAACAAATTAAAGTTAAAATAAATGTATAGCAAATTGTTAAAGGAGGTGCAAGACCTTTAGGGTTTTCTGAAATGTTTTCTATTCTTCCAGTGGATGTATTTGTCCGTTCAGGTATCCTGTTTTTTGATATGTTGATGATATTTGTTTCATTCATCTTTTCTCTCCTAAGATCTTAAAGCTACTGCACCCAAGTTAGAATGGACGTATGTAATGGACATTCCGTCGAACAGAAACCGAACTGTATCGGGAAAAGTAGTAATTTTAGTTTGTAATCAGTTGCTTATAAAGTTAAATTGTATGATAACCTTTTTTACGAAAAACATACATGATAACGCAATATAGAGGAACATCGCAATAAGCGTGTAGACTTATGATTATTTATATATTAAATGAAAAACAACTGCCTATCGTCTATTGTGTCATTTGATTAGCGTTAGAAAAGAACTTGCTACAAAGATAATACCATTATTTTGAAAGATATTTTAGCAAAGTGTAAATGTCGCCATTTTTCAGAGATGCCACTTTTCCTTCTTAATACAGTTCACAGAGAATTTGCAAATTTTGCCAAAAACACAGGGAATTTCATTTGGCCAGGTTCTAAAGTTACTGACTCTCAAGATATTAGGGATTCAACATTTTGTTCCTGGGGTGTCCACATTTTTTCTGCATGCAGATGCTTTTAAATTTGAAGAACTTGCTGAATATGACACAGGGAAAAAAATGCCGTGGGACAGAACTCTCGGGGATAACGTAAGTAATTTGAAAATGGAATTTGGGTTGGTACCCTAATGTAATGTATTGACCCAGGTCTTTGACTTTTTCCGGGAATTACTTTTGGTTCCCTTTAACATAAAGGCTGTCCTGTAGTAACGTCCATCAGGTCGGAGGGCCCCATGTCATGATTTCTGTAGGTCATATTTAATTGGGTGTTAAGAAACTGGAAACGTTTCGTGAAGTTTTCATAATACTTCTAGTTTTGTACATTTCATGAAAGCTGAGAAAACAGATCTATAATATTGAACTATAGAGGTTAATTATCCGTTATTTGTAGGGTGCGTAAAATTGTACTTAGTTTATAGATAATAACTAGCTCCGTACGCAGTCTCCTCCTCGTCGACTGCCGTCGACGAATACATAATTATAGTTCCCTCATCATGTAAGTCATGAACACTCGCGTGAAAGGATATTGTTTGTTTATTATCCAGTGTATAGTCGTTTTGTGACAAGAACTTGATTGACCATGATCAGTCCCGAGGTAAGAATCCCCTCAAACACATTCAGTCAACGCTCCCGCGCTCTTACATGATTTCCATGCCTCTCTCCAGAACCAAGACTGCAGGTTAAAGGTCCAACCTTCCCTGGATGTTACTCACACAGCGTTGCAGCGAACTCTGACTGACCAAGAGCGGAACCCGCTCTTTTAGAGTGGTATGTCACACCATGACTCCTCCCCCATTTCACCATTGACAAAGTGAAACATGGCTTATGTGTGTGCGTCTAAAGCTCACGCCTTATTGCCCTAACATGGACTGGCCACCCGCGTCAGTACAATATAACGAAATATAGTAATGGGAATGAATCTCGAGAGCCTTTATATGGGTTTTCAGAAACAAGAAATGCCAATCAATTAACAAACATCCTTGTTTAAAAAAATACAATTTTACACCTTACTTTTTGCGGCGCCACTTCGCATGGCACATTCCGTTTCCTGTGTGATCTTGTTGATACACCAGCTGGCGCCACAAAGCGATACTTGAGGCCTGCACGCGAATGATTGACCAAATTAAAATGTTATATACATGTATATATTTTTGTTTTTTTTCTTTGGTTTTGTCCTCGTAACTAATAAAAAAAAGTTCCCGAAGGCATGAAGAATAAAGTTAGGTCCCCAAAACCACGAGGAATTAACTGGTCCCAACAAATATTTGAGAAAAGTTCGAAGATTTTGCATAGACATTTTGCATTCCCTGAAATTGAGATGAATGGCCCTAGACAACGACAGGCAGACATGTCCATTTCGTAAATTCGACAGGGCATCATAATATGCCGAAACGTACATAATATGGCTTAAATACTGACACAGGACATCAACATTTCTTTATTCTCCTGATTCGTCCAGTTGATACGTTTATACTCGTAATGGGAGTAGGAAGTCATACCATATGTCTGAAACCAGTATAAAGTCATGTAGTCATACATCAGGTGACACTGGCAATCGGTGGAGGGACACTGTGTATATATATGCTTACTACTGCTGTTCTGCTTGGAGATTGTAGGATTTCTCACAGGGAATAGAATGGAGAGTTCAAAATCTGGGTTTACTAAATCACGATTGGAGATTGATTGGATGACATAATCATGATATTCTAAAAATCAATTGGGGATTTCCTTTTTTCCCCACTGGGCGCGGCCATATTGAAAATATGCTGGTTCCCCAGTCTCTTGCTAGGGGAATATGGTATGGCATGCCTGGAGTTCCCTGCCGATGAGAGTTGCAGGCCTACTGTCAATTTCACATCAGATTCTGTTCTCCTTGTTCACCTTTCATCGAAAATCTATTTTTAATTCTTGATCATTTCACCTATTGAAAGAGGGGTATTAGGGATGTAAGTTTTCAGATTTTTGTCTGATTTCAGATCTTTTTGCGCCATCACCTCAAACAAACATTTTCAAAATCAATTTCTTACATCACGTTTTATAACAGTTTAAGATAATTTCAAATTTTCTTTCTGGGGTCTCCGATCTTTTCATTTACCGTGACTTACATCCCTGGGGTATGAGAACCACGCTCAAACCACCTCAAATTCGATAAATTCTATAATCTAGACCTCATTTTGAAATGTGACTAAGAAAAAAACAAAACAAAAACAATAGATGTGCATGTCCGCGCCTATATGTGAATCAATATGGGATAAATTGTTTCAAGCCAGGCTTGAGGAATATTCTTTATTACTGGAGGCTACGGCTAATGATCAGACATGGGAATCATTTGGTAAGGTTGCCAGGGTTGATAAAAGGAATATTTTGCACTAGACTGCGTCATAGATCTTATAGGGGCCTATGTTTAGATACATTGAGGCTGGAAAGCCAGAGGAAACCTTAAGAGCACTGCAGGCCTGCCGCTTAGCCATCGAAGTAAATTTAGATTGACCATGATGGACAAAGTGACAAAGTGTTCTTTGGTGCCGCTAGCCATTCCAAAAATACTTGTGGTTATGATCAGACCATAGTCACTTGCTGGGTTCCAACCATGCAGCCACTAGGGGAATGAACACATATCAATTTAGAGGAGCTTTCCTGTCTCGATATATCTGTAAAGGATCTCTGACTGAGTTGATCCTTCAAACCAATCACACAATGCACAGTACTAATATGTGTAGATTACATGACATTGTAATAATACTGACACCCTTTTGCTAAACGTTAATTTTCTTTTTCCTTTTGCCCTTTCAAAATAAACATAACCCACAACATAGATGTAGGTTTACGGTGCTTTTTGTCCCATTATGATTTCTTTCCTGAAAGCTGAAGACATGTTGTTCTGTTCTTTAGGTTTGGTTCACACTTTTTGAAATAGATGATATTAGATCCAGGGTCACAGCGCTTAGTCCTTTTAGGACACACTGCGGCGCCACTCCCATTATAATTGGAAAGGAGTTAACTACAGCTGCTCTGGTCAGAAATGGTGGCGCCCCTTTCAGGACTTAACTCAAATCCCCAAAATAATCAAACCATAGAAAAGATAGACTCGCTTATTTATTTTCATCCAAATCTATGCATTTTCATGACGCGTAGATGGTAACTGGGGGGATGTTCAAAATGATACTATTCTCAAAAAAGTGAAACTATGTGATTTGAATTCTTTCAAAATACCGAAGGCTTTTGACTATAAATCAAAGTATTTTCTTAAACTCTAAATAACTCTTCTATTAGAGAATTTTTGGCAGCACAATAATTAATAAGATAAAACAAAATGGTAAATATATAATTATGTCATATTGCATAATTTCATGATGCGCAATTTCCGTTTATTGATACTAGACTGTAGTAAAAAGTATAGAAACATGAGCAACATTGCAACACAGCCTGGATCTAACCTCAACCCAGATGGACCTGTAGGGACAAACCCATTAATCTGATGAGTGTAGCAGTGATGTGACGCACAGACCCGAGTGACCTGGCAGTCTGTGACACAGGAACAACCCCCTGAAGCTGGGATTCCCCATGACAAACCAAGGACATACTGACAAGGTCCGATGTAATTAGCGACTGGTCAGGGACGGCGCGACAGAGATGATTCAACCACCCAACAGGCCATGCTGAAACACCATCACCGTACAGACTCTAGGTTAGGGCGTTTGCTGAGCAGCTGTATGAGCCTATCGCCATGCTGCATCATATCCTACACAACAACTGAGATTCTTCACCATTAAATCAACAATATGATAGATATAATTGATGAAGATGATTATGGTTATGCATATTCCATATTACACAATGTCTTTGTAAACTCAGCCTTTGTCTCACAATTTTGAACTTAAGAATCCAGTTGGTCTAACATCTTGCATCCTAAATAAAATGGGCTATCTACGCATTACTCTGGCCTTGTAAGCAAATTCCTTTTTCAATTCAATTTATGCATGGCCCCATAATTTCAAATCGGGTCTATTATCATGAGCCTTTCTCCGAATACAACTCATTTTATATGTGCGTTTCAACATAATCAATTTCCCCAGAAGACCAAATTCCAAAAAATCAAAATCCTCATGATACTGCATAACATTATCAGAAATCACATGCTATCTTATATGCAAAGTGGTCTTAAAAGCTCTATTTTGATTTTTTTTCACATTCTCTTGCATTGAAAAAGCTTAATGATTGTCAGAATACCTCAACTGAGTAGAATCAATCCACAGAGCTGTCCCAAACACTTGGAGACATATGCATGTGAGTTTCCGATATTAAAACTTAGCCATGCATGTTTCTAATATTAAAACCTATCAACATTACTGTAGTGTAAACACCTAGCCTGCTGTTTGGGTTAACTTGGGTTTTTGGGGGGTGTCGAGGTTTTTGTGTTTAATGGGGGCTAGATAATTTGAAAAGGTGGGCTGTCGACCATTTCGTTACTTACTCATTGCTATATATATATATATATATATATATGTATATATATATGTATATATATATGTATATATATATGTATATATATATGTATATATATATATATATATATATATATATATATATATAGTCATGATCGGGGGCCGAGAACTGGAAATACATTGGGACCGTGCTTGATGCACTGTCCTGGGGCCCCCATTCGGTTTGGACAACACTCGGGTCGACAGGTACTTGAGTTGCCTAAGACCTCTGGGTCTGGTTTAGGATCTGCCCTTGGATATCGATTATCAACAAGTTGCTAGTTTCCCCAACCAAACATCAACAACAGGTAGATGTTAACAATTGAGTGCCAAAGAAGACACTGATTTGTTTCAGGATAACAATGTTGAACTTTTATAAGCCTCTGAGATGAAAACCACTGGTGATTGGCTAAGGTCAAATCATGTGACATTAATCCACAGACCCTAATGTCAACGTAAAAACTTAAACGTGGGATTCATTTGATGCTGTATTAGATACATAACATCATGGATAATAAGTAGCAGTAAGGAGTAAACAATAGAATAAACCCATCGTGTTCATTTTATCTAATTCTTATAGTAGTAATCAGCTTTACTGAAAAGTTTAGGTAGTATTACTCCATTCAGAGATATAACATTATAAAATAACATTTTTACACTGGCGGAATTTCTTTGCTTCTTAATCCACATTCCAGGCGGTGCCCTTAGTGGCCAGTACATTAGAGTGGAACATATATGCAAGTTTCTTCTGACACCTCCCTGCTAACTCATCGACCCGTCATGTACCTTCCACATCTGTAACAGGAACACTAACGTCATTAGAACTGTACTTTTTTCCTGAACGAATTCCGCCTTGCTGTCAGCCTGAAAACTTATCTACTGGATGTGCTGAGGTCCAATCGTTGGCAGAAGAAAGGCCCAGAGATTGTTCTGCCAATCTCTGTCCTCTCGGGTTGCCATTCGCAGGTAGGACAAAGAACCTTACCTGGATCTAATCCTCCAGTGGCCAGCTCCAGCGGGCATCTAATTGACAGGAAACAGGTCAAGAGGACCAGCCCCAATGAGGCAATTTCCTCAGCCTTCCTGGTTTCCATTGACAACAGGCCAAGGATGCACATTGGTCCAATTATTTTGAGCTGAGAGTTGTGTTATTAAGAGTTGATACTGAAAGAATTTGTCCCAATATGGAGACCATAATAAGGGTAAATTAGCCTAGATGTATACGTGTTGGATATCAGACCCATGTAGGTGTGTGTGTATGTGTGTTTGGACAAAATGTATAATAGGTGTACCCATGTTTTGTCTACCTTCCTATATCCTACGGTCGCATGAGAAAACACTCACAGCATCCTTTTTCAGTTAGGTTGTTGGTGTGTAGACCATTATTTTGGCTGCTATCCTACAAAAATTTCTCTTGTAATGTACCCATTTTATGTTACTCACTTCCTCACTTCTACAATCTATGTATGTGGGGCTACTGAGAAAAGCCACATATAAACTTGGCCTCCAAATGTCACATTAGAGAGACCTTTTTTTTTTTTTTTTTTTTTTTTTTATTATTATTTAGCCAAAATCCTGTTTACACAAGTTCTTCCTTTCAGCATTTACACCACCAAAATCAATATTCATATCAAATACATTTCACATGTCTTATCAACACAGTATTTAGTTATATACAATAATACCATTTTAGCAATCTACGTAAGTCTGTACATCAACTTCTATTTTAAAATTCACACCAATTCACATTTATCATTTAATTTCATACCAAGGTATTCGTAACTATGTACCTGTTGTATTACAGTTGTGTCAATTCGCATATCCACACCCTCTTTTCGATCCTTAGAACCAATTAACATATATTTAGTTTTTGAATTAGAATAAAAAAGAGTCGTTAGCAAAAGTGCAAAATCCTGGGGGTCAGGGTGGCCAACATCATTGAGGCGTTGGTGCCACTCGTTGGCGTTGGCACTGCATAAGTTCGAGTTCAGTGCAGTGCAGCATGGAAAAAAGGACATTTGGATGACCCCTGCACAGAATTGTGCCCAACTAGTCCACAAGACTGCAGTGGAAGAACATTTAATAAAGTGAACTCAGCTTGTATAAAAATCCAATAAAAATAAATTAAATAATTGTTTATATTCTTGGTCACTTTGGTATCATTATGATATTCAGTTATCCTGCAGTCATCTGATTGAACTATCTTAGGTTAAATATCCAGTATAGTTAGGGACCCGTCTAAGTTGTATGATTGTCCCAGGATGTTAGCTAGCTTCCAATCGCAGTCTACCTCTCCAAACTGCAGTCGTCCAATTCATAATAATAGTTCCGTATCATGAAAGACATAACACTCGCATGAAAGGATGATCTTTATTGTATCCAGTGTATGTGTGTACTCTTGACAAGATCTCTGGATGACAATGAACAATCCAAAGGGTAGGATCCACTCAATCACACTCAGCCAACACTCCAGCCAAACTATTCAGTCTATCAGCTTCAATTCCAACTCCAGGAACAAGCTTCTAGTACCAACTTTTCCAGTATGTTTAACTCACAACAACTAACAGCGCTCTGCTTTAGTGTTGCTCATACAGCATTTTATGTACAGATGGAATAATATATGTCACAGGGCTCCTCCCTTGCTCTTCGCCTTTGACAAAGAGAAATTACTTTTGCCCTGTCCCTTAGTGTAAACACCAAAATGACTTAACTTAAGCATGGGCTGACCATCCACATCAGTACATGATCAGGGATGTATGGTTTCTCTATAACATAATTCAAGGGCACGACTTATTGAATTAATCATATCAAAAAACTGAATAATTATGAATATGTTTATGAGATTTTGAAGGATGTGTTGTATTTTAGATAAAGATATTCTCTTAATCTCTACATAGATACTCGCTTATTATATATTCAACTAGTCTATACAAGCCCACTGAAATAGGTTTATATTGTAAAATAATAGAAAACACAGTTCCTTTCTTGACGCCTTACCCTAGGGCTATTCTGATTCCTGAGGCCGAGACCCTACCTCTCGCGACCAGTAGGTTACCTCAGCGACTGTTTAACCTGATTCTGCGCCGCAACTTCGGAGATCTGCCACTATCAATGTCAAAATTACATCTCTGGGTTTGTAAAGGCCTACATGACGAAAGGGGAGAGGCGCGCGCTCGACGATGTGAAAGGAGAGTACCAACCAGCAATTTCATTTGCCAATACCCACATTGTAAGAGGTATCATCGACATGCATTATAAGGCTCATGTCGGGAGTTTTGGTGTGGTAATTTTGATGAATCCCTTCGTATACCTGTACCCAAGAAACGAGTCTCACAGTTGATTGGTTCCAGTCAGGGATCTGGGTAGGTGGTCACCGGTGTTGTCTGTTACACCTGACATCGTTCCACAGCTCTAAGACTAATATGAACCCATAGCAACACTAACACCCGATTCACACCTGTGTCCATAACCTATAATTATATAGTGGTGCCACAAGAGGAACGTTTTATAGGCTAGAGCTTTTCAAATGTTGTATTTACAAACTTAGAGGTAATTCCTTTATGTCAAAACGGCAATCGTTTTGGATAGCGATAACAATTGTCACGAAGTCATCATAATTATGCAGTTCAAACTTAAAAGTCATCTTTAGCATGAGTGTCGTATCTTGATGCACCTGGTCCATGTTCACACAACAAACAACCCAACAACAGACATATTCTAATTACCCGTTCTCAATGGATATCTAATTAAAAAGAGACGATGGATATGGCATCACCCGTCACCGACAAAATCAATTCCCAGATGTAACAATTTGTCGTACATGTGATATAATCGTATAATTATGTGAAAACCCAAAGACTAAATGTCATCAACGTTAACCTATTTATGGCCTTGGATTTCTTTTTATTCTCAACCATTTCCTAGGGTATAGATACGTTTTTCAAGCGGCGCTCAATATGGATATATTGAATAAATTTAGGTTGGGTATATACCAATAGATACAATATTGATATTATCAACATAGTATCCGTCAATTAATCACCTTCTCCGTTATTTCTGATTTAAAACATAATTCAACGCAAACAGACCGTTATTCCCAGGTGCTGTCTTAACCATTAGAGACCCTAATTAGAGACATACACACCAATTGAACGATAATTTAAAACCCGTCAGAAAGATATATAACACATCTGCAATTATCCCTTATTCCTTCTGAGAATTTCAAAGATCTTAGATAAAATCGGCGACAGTCTTTATGGTTTAGAGCCCCACACCTATATACCAGGACGCACGGGGCCTTGCCCCCTGCTGGTTCCCGCCGTGACCACACAGCCAGGCGGCCACTGGGACACAGGAGGAGCTGCTCAGAACCAGCAGGTGAGCAGTAGGTGAGCAGTAGGTGAGCAGCTGGTGAGTTACTCCAGGGTTTGTCACCTACAGCATTGGCGTCCTTGGGACTTACTCCACGGAACATTTATCATACACTTTTTATGACAGATTGGAGACGTATATACACGCATTTCTTTATGTATGCAACCACAAAAGCTTCTAGATATTGGAAGATTTCGGAGGTTACCAGGTTACTAAATGATCTGTAAGGTAAGGCTAAAAGACACACTTATTAGGTACCAATTGGAGGAGCACTCAAGTTTAGTTTGGATCGACTTAAGCGGCAGCAATTCCGGTGAACTAGCTGAATACATCATCAGTAGTCCCTACTGACTTTTTGGCAAGGATAGAACAAAACTTCCTTATAGACCATATTCTTTTACAAATCTCTTTTAACAGGACGAGTCAACGAAGTGGCCAGAAACAATTGTTCCACTTTCATATCATAACATAGTGAAGGTCCGCCAACAGTTCCATCAACGATTGCGTAGCAAGCATCGATCTGCTAGGACGCTTACATTTCTTTTGTTTTCTACCAAGAGAAGACAGAAATATTGGTTTAAGACACAAGCAAACTTTATCATTCAGAATGAGTGCGACATTGAGCGAGGATTACTCTCCATTTGATCTCAGTTACGAGGACTACATGGTCTTGTTTTCCAACTCCTCTTATGGCGAGCAAAATAGTTCAATGTGGAACAGGTTTGACAATGGGGCAGATGTCTTTGACATGGATATGGACCACCTGATAAACAATATTGCTTCATTTGTGGACGCCGATAACATCAAGTCCACGACACCGATGACGTATGCAATAATTGTGCTCTACTCTGCGTCATTTCTCTGCGGACTGACTGGCAACGTCACGGCTTTGTGTGTAGTTTTCAAATGGTGCAGGATAAGCAGTCCTACCACTCTGTTGCTCATCAGCTTATTGTTCAGCAATTTGATGACCGTTGCAATCTGTTTACCATTCACCATGTTAAGTCATGTACACGGGGAGTGGATCCATGGGAGAGTGTCATGTAAGCTCCTCCCCTTTTTGCAAGGAGCCTCAGTGTTCTCTGGCATATTTGTACTGTTTGCATTGACCTTCCAACAGTTCTGCGGCGAATACTACCCCCATAAAGTTGGGAAACTCTTCAGCACGTACGGAACGCGTGTCATTGTAATGCTCATTTGGGCAGTGGCCTTCTTGATTCCCTCCCCATTGTTGTATGTGAATGAACTGAAAATCCACGAACTTATGGGCATTATGACGGTTTCAATGTGCAACGAAGTATGGCCGCACCAATACTCGCGCCACATGTACAACATCACCATTTTTATGATCACCTACATCATACCTCACATTTCTTTCCTAGGAGGCTATTTCAAAATGATACTAGGTGGAACCAGACCCAATACCAATTACCCAAGAAATGAGCAGTTATCGAGTCAAAACACCATTGAACAACTCATAAACCCAGCCGGAAGGAAGAGTGCTCAGCAGCTGCTCGCCTGGCTCATCGGCATGTTTGCGTTGCTATGGTTACCATATCACGTAATAATCATCTACCTGGATATTCATGTCGAGGACAGGGACGTGGCGTCGCTTGGTACCTACGTGTTCCCTGTGGCGCAGTGGTTGGCCCTCTCCACTGCCGCCTTTCACCCCATCTGTTATTGCCTCGTGGCCTCAGACTACCGGAAGTTGTTACTCCACTTTTGCCTCTGTAAGACAGATGCGAATACTGAGACTTACCCAAAAGGACTTTTCTTACAAAGTTGTCGACAGCATGGCGCCGAAATTGGAGGGTTAGAGGGGTTTGTAATGGATAGTAGAAGCAACCGAAAAGAAGTTATGGATGTAGAAACTGTTGTTTAGTTCCCCCTTTGTAGTGTGTCTTAACGAAGGAAATTGTATAGTAATACCCCTTTCAGACTACGCGGCAAAGCGAAGTGAAGGGAACAGAACTGAATCGTACCGAACTGAAGCGAAACGCACTCTAGATTACGACTGTTTCACACGTCCACTTCCCGCAAGTTCCTAACGGAAGGATTCTTATGATAAACATCATGTATTCGTATGATAACATCATGTATTCGTATGATAACATCCTGTATTCATATGATAACATCCTGTATTTGTATACTAATACCCCTTTCAGACCTACACCTATAATGCGCATTAAAGCGCTTCAAAGCGCTTCAGTGTCCTTCCTGGGACCTGTCTGAAAGGAATAGCATTCTAGAATGCGCATTGAAGCGCATTAGAACCGCATTCTAGAATTCGCATGTGGACCAGTACTGGAGAAGACAGTTCGCTTTGCTTCGGTTATCAACGTCCGTCTGAAAAGTACTGAAGCGAAGCGAACCGTATTGTTACTATATGAATCCTGTTTGTTAGTATACGGATCCTGTTTGTTAGTATACGGATCCTGTTTGTTAGTATACGGATCATGTTTGTTAGTATACGGATCCTTCCGTCAGGTAGTGATTGGGGGTGGTGTGTGAAAGGGACGTATTCTGGAATGCGCATCGCGTTGGTGCGGTTCACTTCGCTTCGCTTCGCTTCGCTTCGCTTCCCGTGTCAAGTGTGAAAGGGGTATAAGAATGCGGTTCACTTTGCTCCTGTACCCTTCACACTGACGTTGGTAACCGAAGCGAAGTGAATCGTTTTCTAGAATGCTGGTCCATATACGAATTCTAGAATGCGGTTCTAAAGCGCATTGGTGCGCATTCTAGAATGCTAGTCCATTCAGACAGTACCCAGGAAGCGTACTGAAGCGATTTGATGCGCTTTGAAGCGCATTATAAGGTGTAGTCTGAAAGGGGTATTAGGTTGCTAAAGCAACTCAAGGAACACAATACATGTAAAGTAATGTTGTTTGCATACATACTATTACTAAGGAGACTTATACCCTATGTAAGTTTGTTGATTATCCCTATTAAATATTGGTTATCTCAAATTGATCTTTTTGTTTTAATCTGAAGAAAGTTTGTCAATTAAGTTATAATCAATTATAGTTATAATCATTGAAAACCAAATCTTGCCATCTGATAATTTTCTGCTGCTTATGGAGAGAAGAGGACTTGTAACAATAGATTCAAATGCAAATGTGTTGTAGTTGTGCTTATCATACTGGAAATGTCAAGGATGTAAACATATCAAGTCACCAATTTCAAAACAGACTGGTAATGACATTAGTGATTACGCGTACACAGCGTACTTACGTACCACACCACACATTTGGGATAAACTGATAGATATGTTACATTCCACAGTTATTTTAACTTCCAGTACCATACATTAACATGTATTTGAGGATGTCCACCAGTCTATTGTCAGTATTAAAAGTGTTTTATTCTATACTCCAAATTCCTACATTACTTTTGCGGCGCCTTGAAATTACAAAGCAGCATCGAACCGCCTTAATCAACTTCATTGACTTTATCTTAGATATTGTGGGATTTTCTCACTTGATTAATGTAAGGAGCGGTGAGTTCTACAAGGTTGTTAACGTTAAAGAACATTTAGCTTAGCCTATCCTTTATATGGCAACACTGATATTAAATCTGCGCATAAACAATTCCTTATAGGCCATACCTACTAAAGGGCCATACCCACTAAGTGACTTTAGCCAAGATGGGTGACGAGTGACTGGGAGAATCGCTGGTAAAGTCTATTGGCAACTCAGGATCGCTGGGCGACCCCCATGGGTATGGTGCGGATTCTTGGTGAATGGCGAAGGGTGACAGAATCGCCAGTAAAATCGCTGGTAAAATTGCCGGTAAAATATCAAACTTGTTTAATATAAAGCCCCATACCCAATGAGTGATTTTACCAGCGACGGGCGGAGGGCGACATGGAGAATCGTCAGTGAAATCGTTGGGTGACTGGCATATCATGCAAGTTTGATATTTTACCGTCTTCCGCCACCTAGATAGCACACCACACCCACGGAGAATTGCCCGGCAATCCATTGATAATTCAGATAATTCAGTCAATATTACACAATTTTTCTAACAGAGTACCATATCTTAAACACATTTTTCTGTAACCATTTACTTTTTGGATGTAAATGGGGCTTCCCCATATCGCCCTGTCGATTTTAGGAAATGTACCTGTCCCTCTGTCGATATTAAGATATGTCCCTGTCGCATGCTACAAAGCCCCAAAAAGGTCTTGTTTCCCTGTCGATTTTAGAAGTCTACACCATATGTTTATCTATGAAACTTATAACCAACCGGGGTTCTTATAAGAAATAACCACTGATATCAACCGAGAAAAACAACCCAGTTTCCCTGAGATAACGATGCCGCGGGTCATTAAAACTGGTGTCAGCCACAGAACCCATGGTCTGGACGTGCATTGTTATCTAGAGGAAAAATAGGTATAGCACATTATACTAATGAGAATATGACTGACGGGTAGTGAACCTGTTTGGTGAGAAAAAACATGGGTCGAGGTCTCATTACAGCTACTTTATCGACACCAGAGAGCACATGCCTGTATTCCACTAGGCGATTCCGACTCCCGACAAGTTGGTCATTAGTGACTTTTCATGAAAAAAACGACAAAAGAGCAGGCATCCTACATATCATTTGAAAGGAAATAAAGCACCCTTTCTGATGTGACATATACATATATATATATATATATATATATATATATATATATATATATATATATATATATATAGGCCTATATATCACCGCTTTTCCCAAAGGTGATTTGTGAAATTGGAGTAACATCGGTCAGTGGACTACTTCCTTTAGGCAAGTGAGTGGCGGGTATAGGGAGGGGGTTACAAGGTTGTTAAGGTTTCAGAGAAAATGAGTCAAGTAATGTTCTCACCATGGCACGTCTATAACGAGTTTGAAACTTCTGACCAGCCATATAGGGCCTACATGAGACCTATAGTCTGGAAAAGCTGTCATTACTTTGCCAAGAATATGGCCCTAATCTTTTACGTCAATTAGAAACGAATCAGAAATTGAATTCTTACTTTTAGGCTCTATCTTACGAATTAATAAAGATTGTACAAGATGGTATAAGATACGGAGGATGTCACCAATAGGCTTAGTTCATTCTAACATTTCACCAGTCTTGGGATGACATCAAGAAACTCATGCAGGCGTATTTAATTCGGCTAGTGGTTCGTAGTATAAATCTCAACATTCCCATCACAAAGTTGACATATGGCTTTTTGGACATTTTGATTATTTGGTATTAGATCGGGAATGGGGTGGGGCGTCAGTATATAACTGGGCTTCTGTTGCCACCCACAGCACCAGGTAGGACCTGCTAATCTGCGCCTATTCATCGGGAATCAGCAGGGTGACAGACGGCTGATTATCCCCTCGTGTCACGGCGCCCATACAAAAAGGACCACGCCACTGGGCGATAATTGCGGCAGGTGAGGTGACAATATCCAGCCCCACATACGCCTGTTAGCGCCAATACCCGGAAAGAATGCAGGGGGAAGGCAGTGAATAAGTAGGCTTATACATATCATCATCTCTCCCTGATTGGCATTTCATGGCATCCGAACAATTAGCAAGGGAAATCAAGACAAGCAGATCCTTGTTATGACTCATCGAATCTCTAGGAGAGAGGCATCTAAAGGCTGTATTAAACTAGCGATTCCCCCCCCCTCGATTTAATAAATTTCCAGGGGGAATAGGGGTTAATGAAAGCCATATCATTTTTGACAATCCTTCTTCTCGCAAAGATCAGCACTAAAGTATAGGTTCTATACTTTGTGCAGACGTGGTCACGTGACCAGATTTGGTGATCGCCATGTAGTCACTACAACCACTTGGCTATTAAATATATCCATGATATTTAGATAATGATTTGTTATTATGATTCAATTTTCCTTTGATGAAATGGACAACAATCTACAGCGCAGATTCTGTAGAATTTTGAATAATGTGAATTATAAGGTGAACCCCAACATGGCGGCCATCCAAATTTGGAGTGGGTGACGTCATGTGCACAACGCTTCTTAGCGAAAAGACCATGCTCGGGCGAGGTGGTCAAGTGTCTGGAGCGTGTGCCGTGTTACTTGTGCTACTCCTGTTGTCTGACGTCCACCGACAATCATCTCACCATATATATGATCATCACACAATGTGATAAGCGAGGATCCATGCTTGTCTTTCAGATTGGAGGCCTGTGTAGGGTACATGATCTTTCGCGCCTTTATTGTAGCCTGTACTAAAAGGCTCTTACTCACGCGACATAATGTAAGCAGTATATGGATATGGTAATTTGTAGGTGGTTTCATTGTTGTCACGCTGGAGCTGGTCTTTGTGGCCTGCATTGATCCTGTCATACACGCTAGGCCCACATCCCTGTCATGGGATTGTTATTATTATTATTATTATTATTATTTTGGATTATTATGGATTCGATCTTATAGAGTTAAGCTTTATTACCCTCTGGATCGACGAGCCGGGCGTATTGTGTGCTGGGCGTATGCTATGCCATACGCCCTGCATCATTTCCGGTTAGTTTTTACTATTTTTCCAACGAAAATTAATAGTATTTCACATTAATATCGGGTAATCCGCCCGAGGTTCGTACGATCCCCATGGGTCGTACAGCCACCCGAGGACGACCCTAAGGTTCTTCTTATTATAATATCTCTGTCCCCATGATATCTGCCCCCCACCTAATTGAATTACCCTGCAAATTTCTCCTCGGATTTGGCAAAACTACGAGAGTTCATTTTTGGTCGGGGGGGGGGGGGGGAGGGCAATTGCCCCTTTTGCCCCCCTGGATCCACCTCGTTCACCTTACTTAGTCGATGTCGTGTATACACTGTCTTTAGTTTAAAGGACGTCGCATATAGCCGCTTTGATGTTGGCGGGAAAAGGTTATAACTCGTCTATGCCTATACCAGTCGCATACTTGTGGGAAAAGGTTATAACTCGGCTATGCCTATGCCAGTGGAATACTTGTGGGAAAAGGTTATAACTCGTCTATGCCTATACCAGTCGCATACTTGTGGGAAAAGGTTATAACTCGGCTATGCCTATGCCAGTGGAATACTTGTGGGAAAAGGTTATAACTAGGCTATGCCTATACCAGTAGAATACTTGTGGGAAAAGGTTATAACTAGGCTATGCCTATACCAGTGGAATACTTGTGGGAAAAGGTTATAACTAGGCTATGCCTATACCAGTGGAATACTTGTGGGAAAAGGTTATAACTAGGCTATGCCTATACCAGTGGAATACTTGTGGGAAAAGGTTATAACTAGGCTATGCCTATACCAGTGGAATACTTGTGGGAAAAAGGTTATAACTCGGCCCTGCCTATACCAGTGGAATACTTGTGGGAAAAGGTTATAACTCGGCCCTGCCTATACAGTGGAATACTTGTGCAGACCTAGTGTAACAGGTAGCTGTATATGTCATGGGCTTATTATCGATTCGATCAGGTTTGATTAAATGCATGAAGGAAAGCCACATTATACTTTTCGCAATAATACGTACATAAATTAATGGCCCCATTCCCCCCCTCCTTATATATATTTTGGCTGATCAATTATTGGAACAAAACATTACTTGATTATGAAACACCTCACATAATGCATTTTCAATATTTTTATTTCACCTTACATTTTTATGTAAATTGAACATTAAAGTAAAATATATCAATTAACACAGCGACGAATCCCAGAAGGAGCGTGTACATGCGCATCTTTCAGTCCGTTAACAGCCTTAAGTATGAATGTCTCCCCGTGTGCATGCATATCAAACACTGTTTACAAACAGCAGCAAACTGAAGACAGGCAAATTATTCTATATACAAAGAAACGTCTATGGCACAAGCCAGCAGTATTTCAGAAACAATTCTTCGTCGTTTAATGACACAACATTTTATCACAGTGTAAGTGGTAGTTTTATTTACCGGAGACAACGACCTATATTGTTATTAGTTTATTTTCCGTTCGATCATGCTGAATATTGACTATCATCTAACATTTATAGAACCATGCAGTAAAACATAAAATACAAGCTTTGGCTCTCACTATGTATATCAGCGTTATCCCCTTTTATCTGGCCCCGCCACCATTATATGTATGTAAAATGGACATATATCATGATGTATTTTCATGTCGCTGCGTGAGAAGTTAGCCAAAGACTCGTTCTACCAAGTGTACCTGAGAGTCAAAGAAGATATCATACTGTTGTTTGTAGGTTTGAACCACCAGACTCAGTGGTTCTGAAGCACTGAGTTATTTCACTCTTGCTCCTAGATGATTTAATCCATGAGGAGAAACGACTATACACATACACTTTTACCAGGCAGGTATTCTTTAATGTGCATAGTCCCATAGATAGGGCCACACACACACAACAGCTGGTGGTCCTCCAGGGACCTTTGATAACCATGTCATTGTCACTGGGAAAATACCTGATAACACAGCAGCAGGACAGAGACATGAGCTGCCAACCTTCGGATGACGAAGCCAACACCCAACCACTGTACCACCAGAATGCATAGATATCATACATGAAAGCGCATACATACATTTCCCCAAGGTGACACACTCAACCCTCACTGACTGTTGTATCTGGCTCATATAGTGAATATACTTCAATGGACCTTCATTGTCTTTCTATTCCAGTATTATTGTGCCTTTCCGCTCATAAAATGTAAGTACCATCAATCTAACAAGCGGTTAGGCGGCGCCCCTGCAGTGCATAATAAGTTCCCCCATTTACTTTCCAATATCGATATATACTATAGAAACACACGGGTCCTCTGCTATCAACCTGCTGATTCCCTCCCTTATTATACCCCCGATGCACCTGGGGCGGATCCAGAGGGGCGGGGCGGGGTAGTCCAGGGGGTCCTGACCCCCTCCTTTTGGTGAACCTCTAATCTAGAAAAAGAGGGGAAAATGTTGCATGTGTGTGAGCGAATACATGCATTTTTAGTACTTTAGCCTATATGCTGACCCCCTCCTTTTGGAAACCCTGGATCTGCCTCTGTGCACATGGGGCAATTCGGCAACTCAGCAATCGTCGGTCAAGTCATGTAGAATCAGTATCGAAATATCAATATATCCTGCTTTATCATTTTTGATCGGTTTGCTAGTTGACCGGTGTTCTAATGATGATCAGTTAGCTGACTTATTAAGATCTCCTCTTGGGTATGCTGCTTTAATCCTGAAAATGGCTACACTGAGGTTTGATCTCCTCAGTTCAATTATCACAGTTAACAATGTCTACTATTGAACACGTCTGAAATTGGTTCTTATTATTATTCTACAATATATTTGTTTATGATATATGTATTGATATAGTGCTTCAATATAGCATTTTCATCCACACAGACAGGAACACATGGACACTTTATTTCATCAAAGGGTCTTATAACTTTATAATTCTGATATAACGCTGATACATATAGCATTTTTTAATCAAAAAAAGAGCAACATGTATGAGCAACTTTTTTCCCCACTGCCGATTTCTATCGTCGGCCGCAAAAT
This sequence comes from Lepidonotus clava, assembly GCA_936440205.1. Taxonomy (NCBI): domain Eukaryota; kingdom Metazoa; phylum Annelida; class Polychaeta; order Phyllodocida; family Polynoidae; genus Lepidonotus; species Lepidonotus clava. Next base: position 28,006,759 of record OW387150.1, on the reverse strand, counting down.
CGGCATGTGGAATAGAGGCTTCAGCATCCATAGCTATCGTTTGCATAGTATATCAAACACGTACTCCGCCTTTCACAATTGAACAAATAATTATCAGATGTTGTTTTGGGCAGTGTGGCTGTCAGTTGAAGTTGCTGCGGTAGTCATTAGCTTAAACCACCTGTTCACCTATACGTTGTTTATGGTCCACCATTTGCATTATATAATCTAAACGTTGTGAGGAATGCTTCTTCTCTTGAACATATTTATTTGAATATAATAATTATATTTCCTGATAGAGACATTACTTCTGATATATCATAATCAAATGTTTCATTTGTTTGGCTTATACTCGGGAACATGGAATGGGAAAAGGGAAGGTATCGTTCAGATGCAAAAACGGTGAATAGAATGTTAACGCATGGACAAATGTCTTACTCATAGAATATACAGATATAACACTTAATCGACCCTTCCTTAGGAATGGCTCTGTGATTATTGGAGCAGAATAGGATGCATGATATATTTGTTTATATCATACTTAAACCCATGGGGCAATATATACACTCCTGTTGAATTCAACACAAATTACTTACATGATTAGATTGACAATAGTGGAACGGTCCATTGTCCCTTACCAAGTATAAAGCAATAAAAGTAACTTATGCCACTCTTACTACTAGGCCTATAGCAGGTCAGAACATAAAAACTTTAATATAGATGCTTTCAGAATTTAGATAAAGCTGTTACCGGGTTAAAGGTACTTGCACATGACATAATTCAACAGGGGCACGGGCAGGGGAAGTGCCTGGATGTAGTCTGGGCAACAAGAGCGCATGCTCACTCGTATCTGCTTCCGGCAGTACCAGCGTAGAGGGTGGGGGGTTGACAGGAAGTGGAGCGCCCCCTTCAGGTCCTCCAGCTTGAGACGCTTACATTTGGAGCGGTCTGACATCATGAGCAACTCGTTGTACAGATTCGCCTCTTCGTCGTCGCTCTCACTGTCCGCCCCAACTTCGTCGACATGCGTTGAACCGGAAGTGATCGTCGCACAAATGTCCGCCATCTTTGTTTTCTCCTGGGGCCGGACGCGCCAGCCGGCGTGGACGAGGGCGGCGACGATGTCGTAGTACTTACGGCTGAGCAGGCGCAGGAGGAGCGGCTGCTCCAGGGCGCCCAGACTGTCCCGGCACACGTGGTCGGTGTCCAGGTCAGCGCCATATTGAATCAGGAGATTGACCCCCGCTAAACTATTAGCGACGGCCGCTTCCGCCAGCGCCGTCGTCCGACATCGGCGATCTTCGGGCGAGGTCACCAAGTTCACGCATGCGCCCGAGGACAGCAGCAGCTCCAGGGAGCGCGGGTCCCGACAGCCGGCGCTGTTGTGCAACGGGGGCAAGTCACATCCGTATGCGTTGACGTCACATCCCTTATCAATGAGCATGCGCATCAACGTCAGCGCCTGCATCCGGCTGCGTTCCCTGCCCTCAGTGTTCTTCCACTCGTGCGACAGGTGGTGCCACTGCGGCAGTCTGTAGTAATAAACCGCCGCCAGAAGCGGTGTCGACGGTATGGTCTGGTTATTTTTGCCCACGACATTCACATCAGCCCCCTCACTGATCAAGTAACCCACACAGGGCACGCTGCACGACACGGCCGCCAGGAGCAGCGCCGAGTTCTGGGTCACGGGATCTCGCGCGTTCACGTTGGCGCCCATCGCCACCAGGAGGCGCATGAGTTGTTCGTCGCTGTTGTTGGCGGCGTGCATCAGGGCGGTGTAGGAGAAGCCGTGCTCGCGGGAGTCCTGCAACCACCACAAGAACAGACAACACGTGACGCATTAGGCCCCGGGGCGGGGGCACTGAATCACCACAGGTGCCAAACGAGATGGGAGAGGGACGAACTTCCAGGGTATCACCCCTACGTACTATGGCAATGACCATATATGCTACTCCTCTGCCATTTCCATATACTACTCTGCCAGTTTATATGAACTAGTATGGGGTCGACAGTTGACTAGACACGCACAAAAGATCGTTAGAACATTTCTAATGGTTATTACATGCTAAAGGGAAGGGGAAGGGTCTAGGGAACATGTTTAATTGTGTGCGTAATTAAAAGACGACCCCATTCTTGTCCATTAAATGTCATAGTAACTATAGTACGGTCGGTGGAATTTAAGGTGTGTGGAACTGGGAGTAGTACATAGAAATGGCGATCTTTAGTTGGGTAGTAGTATATGGAAATTTTGAAGGGGAGATATTGTGGGTTGTAGTTTAGAAATGAAGAGGGATAAGATATTAATGGCATGTGATAGGCAGTAGAAATAGCAGGCGTAGTAGTATATGAAAAAACTACTTACAATGACCATGGAAAAGCAATATAACTTTCAGAATGTGGGCCGAGCGCTAAGTCAGTACATGTATATCAAAGGGAAAGGAATATTAGGCCTATGTCAATCTTTGTAACGGCAGGACTGTTTAGACAAAGACATCTGCGACTGACTGATACAATACACAGATATTGCACATGTTGTGAGTGAATAAACTGTCCTAGTTCAGATATTAATTAATTCCAATACATTATTTCTTAGTATATTACTATGTTATAATGTATGTCCTACTCACCCTAAAGTCGAAGCTGTCGACGTCAGCGCCCCCCTCCAGCAGCACCCTGACCCCCTCCCCCCACGACTCGCGCGCCGCCTGGTGGAGGGCGCGGAAGTTGTCGTGGAGGACGACGGAGCCGAAGGACGTGAAGGTCTCCCGCTTCTGGCGGAAGGTCTCGTTAACGTCCCACCCCGACCCCACCATGCCCTCCAGGGCCGAAAGGTCCTTGGCCCTGATCACGTCACACAGGAAGCGACGACGCATGCTCCCTTCAGACGCGTCTGGAGTTTGAAACAAGAATGTCTGTGTATATAGATCCTATCCATGTTGGCCTACTATAATAATTTTGTTGTTGTCCTAATTATGTTTATCAAATGACTGGTAAATTTTCTCTAACCTATATTAATGTTGTTTATTCATACAAATCTGATGTTATTTGTAAGTGTTTATAGGGGCCGGTCGGAGGCCGGGGAAGATTGAAGATTCATTAGCGGACGATTGCCAAGGTGCAAAACTGGCCCGTGGTTATGTGAAACATTGGTACAATTGGCGAGGGAATCGGTAAGTAAATATTCAGCCCGCAGTCCTGGAACAAATCACCGAGGTGTGGGTCAGGGTCTTTCTTTAGTGAATGCATAGCTGGCTTTGAAAAAAGACTAAAACCTCAAGTTCGCCAGGTTACGTGGCTCACAACTTCCCCAGTCCCCCGTAGTGCCTTCCCGTGTAAGACCTATGATGATGGACTCATAGCTACAGGGAAACTAATCATAGCTTCATTATCTACCGGCCAATACAATACGACTATAATCATGGCCCGTGTTGTAAGACCATAAGGATATCCATTATAACTAGAGAAGGAGAAAAACGCCTGGAACTTTACTTGCATTCTTTCTTGAAATATCCTTCATACCATGTTACATATGTATATTTCAGATCAAGATGGGATTAAATTAGGGACACTGTACGTGTCATAGCATGGGTTGGTAACATCAAATAAGGCCTCGTGCAGTGAGAAGAGAGAAAAACAAATGAATATGGGCTGGATCCAATGGATACTCAGCCTCACTCACATATGCAATGGATACACACGAATATCAGGTCAGATAGGGGTTTGGGAGCTTAGGAGTACACCATGACGATACCTAAACTTATTGTAAAACTAATTGTATATTGGTAAGGCTATCATTAAAGGATAAGCACCATATATTATATGCGTTTAGTATGTAGGCATGTATGACTTTCTAATTGCTTCAGAAACCAGCATAAAAGTAGACATGCGTGAAGCTCGTGCTCGATATTTGTCTGCTGGTTTTATTAAATATGAAATCATTTTATAACCATTACGACGTTCAATCTTTTGATGTCCTTACTTGCGTGTTGTATTTCTGATTTATATGCCCGACCTGGTGCATATTCTTGCGGGACTTCACATCTGTATCAATGTCATCTACGATGATAATGTATACTATTAATTGCCAAATAATTGGACGAGTTGGGCCATACTAGTATAACGTGCAAGTGTGATTGCAATGCTAATACCTGTTTTGAATTATATATACAAATTCAGAAACCTGACAGGGTAGCATGTTTTATTGGAAACATTAATTAACGATATCCATAGGAACAGGATAAACTACCCCAAGCAGACGGTACTATTATTGACTAAAATAAGATGGTCTTGGGTAGGTGCCAGGTCTGCTATCGGACCGAAACACGAACCATAAAATATGTACGGCGTACAATATCGTACTGTACGCAGTATCCTAAACGTGGAGATATATATAGACCAATTAGCTATTACGTTCCTTTGTTTTCATTGTTTACAAGATCAAAATATAGGAAGTATTATATGTGCATCTCTTGCACCTTATTTGACATCACATTATACACACTGCAATAGTGGAACATACTTTACTCAACATCTAATATAGGTGTTCTGTATTGTACCCTTAAAATACATTGAATTCATAATAATCATTTCGTTAGAAAATGCACAAATTGACTCTAGGGTGAGACAAATTGGATGATGCACATAATATTATGATGTAACAACGTGGCAATGAATCTATAGTTGTTTTAATTGGAAATGTGAGACAATTGAACAAAAAAATGACTTCCAATCCCCCTCACCTGTTGACCACCTGAGTGGCGTCTCCTCCTCGTCGTCGTCGTCCCAGCGGGTGAACTCCACGTCCCGTACTATCTCCATCACCTCCCGGTCAGGGACAGACCTCAACATCACCTCCCGGGGCGCGGGGGGCCCTGCTGGTTCAGGTGGCTCAGGGTGTTCAGGTGGTTCGGGTGGTTTATGTGGCCCAGTTGAATTAGAGGGTTTATGTGGCCCAGTTTGGTCAGATGGCCCAGTTTGGTCAGATGGCCCAGTTTGGTCAGATGGCCCAGCTGAGTTAGACTGTTTGGGTGGCCCAGATAGTATTCGTTGTGTTCAGCTGGTTCGTATTGTTCCGTTGACTGTGGTGACTCAAGGGGTTCGGGTTGTTTCTCTGGACCATTTGGTGTCTGACTACTGCTACTAGAACTACAACTGGACCGCCCTACTGAACTCCCCATACAGGGACTAAAGCAGTCTAATCTACTGGATCTTTATAAGATTTGCCATGAACTTTTCCAATTTATGTATCTCTTACAACGAAGTAAACCTTTCTTTGCTTTAACACCGCCCACATCTGTCTATTCTTACAATTGTATATAGAATCTTTCCCCTTAGAGAGAACTGCTTACCGCTGAGTTGAATTCACTGGAATATAGGTAAGTCTGAGAGTTAGTTCATGATTTGTCTCACGAACAATTAGGTTAAGTCAAAATGATGTAAGCATTCTAAGGATGGGCTACGTGTAAAATCTACACTTCAAATGCCTAGCACATATATCATCACAGGCAACTCCTATTGAAAACAATAGCAACAAAACATTGTCTTGAGAGTGACTCAAGTTAACACTTTACGTGTGTGTGTGAAACTGTATCAAGGAACCTGTATTAAGGACCCGTTGCATAATATGCAACAGGTTATTAAACAATATATAATCACATCTAATTAACATTGTGCATGTGGCAGTAGACATCCAATGTTAAAAAAAAACAGAAATACAGAAATAAACGTCTTACAGGCCAAGGGTCAAGTTATTAGGCTGTAATTTTTATTTTTATTTTTTTATATTTTTATTAACATTTCTTTTAACTGGTCAACGCTCGGTTTTAAAGGTACCGGTTGTCGTTGTCGCACCAGGGGGCTTACAAATATTTAAATGTAAACAGTTCAACATTAATACAGTAATTTTAGTTGGAAAACAAATTTGTTATTAATTACAGTTTTGATTTTGATGTTCTAAACATGTCTTATAAACTAACAATGAACTTTTCTTATATGTATATAGTTAATTACAATTTCACATATCGATTGTGCTAAAAGGAATTACAAATGCTTTTATAATCTGATGTTTTTGATTCATAAGAGCAATATCAATTCGAAATTAATTCACAGTCATATACGATTTTGTTAATATTGTCTTTTGTATGTTTTTGAATAACAAAGGGTTGTCAACATTTCTTGTTACAGCATCTAATTTGTTCCATTCAAGTGCACCTGAATAAAACACATTTCTTTTGACAATTTCATTCGTTGGTTTCATAACTCTGAAATACGGTGCTGAATTTAGTCTTGTTGTTGGTGCATTTTCTACTTTATCTGTTATACATCTAGATTTACATTTAAATAGGAACATTATTCAGTAACCTCAAGATACTCAGCCTGGTTGAGCAATTACTCAAAATTGATTTGAGCATTGCTTTCGTACAAATTTCTATCAATAATGCAAAGTTAGATCGAACAGATTATGTAGGCCTTTCAAAGAAAAAAGATCACTGGAAATAACTGGAAATGACTAGACGCTACTGAGTCAAATGGCATTCAGTCACTATTCAGTCACCTCTAGACACTCTGACTGGTCTAGCAATTCCCCACGCGTGGAGTATTGCCTAAGTCCAAAGTTCACTCTGCCCAGGCCAATACTAAACCATGCTCACCTTTAGGGATCCTGAGACGAGCCTTAACACCCCACCTGGCACCTCCATGGTCCCATCGAGCCCCTACTGGAGGAAGGAATGTGCGCCGTCTCCGTCACGGCTGACTGCGGACAGGTGAGTCTTGAGGTGAGGTATTGACGGCCACTCGGCCGGATCTCACTCACCTGGGTCGATACGCCAGGTGTAACATGGTCCGGTCGACCGGGTCCTGGATATAGGCTTATTATTAGTCCGTGTTTTAGGTGCACATGACAGGCTTATTATTCGTCTGTTTTTGGTGTACATTACAGGCTTATCATTAGTCTGTTTTGGGCGTACATGGCAGGCTTAGTAGTCTGTGTTTTTGGCGCACATGATAGGTTCATTGGTCTTAGTTATCGGTGCACACAATCGTTTTATTAATCTGTGGTTTCAGTGTACGTAAAAGGCTTGGGTCTGGGTTTGGTTTGATAGGCTTCACACTAGTCTATGATTTTGGTGTATCATCAGTCTGTGGTTTTAGTCTCCATGATAGGCTTATTGTGTTTTCCGTGTACATGATAGGCTCATTTGTCTGTGTCATTGGTGTAGCAGGCTTATTAGTCTGTGTTTTTGGCGCACATTATAGGTTATTATTCTCTGTTTCCATTTGCAATGCGAGAACACACTTCATATCGTTTTCTTTAGTCCATCCTATAACATTCGTTTCCTAACTGATTTAGTTGTTGAAAGTGTCCTCCACTGTTATGAATATCTTTCAGCACCTTACATATCTGCCTACCATCAAGGATTAGGGGTTATTGGTGCTTAGATCAGATTAAGCAATATAAATACTATTATGCAAACAATATAACGGTAATTTTGTTTGCTTGTTTAATCAATTTTGTGCAATCATTACAATATACAATAGTTGGTTAATCTCAACACCATCTCGAGTAAATCGTGGCATAAGGACTCATATTCCCCACAACAAGAGCCAATGCTAACACCTGGCCCTGATCACCTCCTGATCACCTGTCCCGGTTCACAGTTCTCCTGGACCAGGAGTAACACCACACCTGTGTGGTTACCTGGTTACAGCATGGGAACCTATCGACCTACTACCGCCCCACACCTCACTACACCTGGCCAGGTACAACAACAACATCACACCGCCACCGGCCCCACCAGGCCCACTGTATCATCATAACACAGGAGGCCCAGTTTGTAAACAGAGCTTTTTTTTCTAACTCTATTTTGAGCTATATTATGAAATATTCAGGGTGAATTTTATATTTAGATTATGCGGTTTCTAAGTTTATGTTTTGGTTTACTAAGATATATAGTTACGCTATTTACGTGTACCTTAGTGGTAGAGTGGTGGTTCTATTGTGATGAGTGAAGTATGATCTGTTTGGTCCTAACATAGCAGTTTCATAGAGTCATTTGTTCAAATTGTATGTCGATGTTTAAGTTATAACATCTATTTGTTTATGGACTTCATCTTCATCGATCCAAAGTTACAAGTCAAATATATGACAAATTGAATTACCTACGTAAAATTCGTTCGTTTATAACTGAGTTTGCTGCTATAACCATTTACAAGTCTATGATTCTGCCGCTATTTGATAATGCTGATTTTATTTATGAACAAAATATTGACTATTCAAACCAGGCATTGCAGGTGTTGCAGAATGATGCCCTGAGAATTGTTTATAATCAATATAAGTTACCATATCAAGAGCGGTTAAAAACAGAAGCCCTGCACAGGCGTGCTAAGCTGTTTAGATTAGAGTATAGGAGGAAAAGTCATTTGTTGTTATATGCTCAGTCATTATGTACTCAACAAGCTAACCTTGATGTACGAGATGTTGCAACCAGGGCGCATGATGGTATTCTGTTGAAATATCCAGCTGTGGTAAATGTTAGATACTACAGGAGCCTTAGATATCGAGCCACAAAATGTTGGAATGAATTGGATGTGGCTACTCGTAATATAGTTGATAAGGATAGGCTAAAAGTGGTTTTGAAAACATATTACGACAATCCTTACAAAGATAAACGTGTGTAGGTGTAATGTCTTTAAGTACAAGATAGTTTGAATACATTACATTTTTCATCATGTTCATACATATCATCATGTTCATAATGTGTTCTCATACATGTGATTTCATCTTCATCATCTGGTGAACCGAGTTTTGTTGCTTAAGTAATATTCTCTATGGATCCAAAAAACTTGATGTAATGTTTCTGAAGGGGTAGGGGAAGGAAGATCACCTATGGTGAATCCCCAGAACCCAAATAAAAACAATTTAAATTTGTAGTATGCATTAACATTTCAAGCTCTTAAAGTTTCCTACCCACGTGAGCCAATCAAGCTGCTCAAGTGAGAAAGTCCTGAAATACAACAACCAACCAGACAGGGATAATTCAGATTAGTTCTGAATAATTTTATCAGCAGAATTTTCATAATCATATAGAATTTCTTTTCTAGATATTTTACAAGCCACTTTAGGTTCAGCTCATCAGCCGCTCCGTACGTCGCCTTGACGCGTATACTAAGTTTTGTAGAGAGAGCAATTGTCGTTCGTGCTCCCTGATTATATTCGTTCGAACAGTAATCTGTGATAATTTTGCACATAAGGGACAGAATGCTACACACCCCTTGACGAGGTTCGGACCACATGAATGGCCACAATCCGTGACCCTGATATGAAACTACATTCATACAGTACACGCACTAAAAGCAATACAAGGTCAAATTTTGCAAATTCTATCAACTATTGAAATACATTCTATGGCAATAACTTAAATAGTAAGATATGGACCACGAGAAATATCTGAAACTTAATGAAATATATTTAAACTTGTCCCTATTTAATTTTGGCGACCCACCAAAATAGGATTGTTTACAAACATTGCAGTCTAAAAACAGAAATTTCATGGGTTTTCTGGAATTCAAGTGAAGTTTAAGTTAATTTACATGGTGCATAGTATACAAATAACTAAGGGTAGACCGATAGAATGTATTCTTTTCGGTAAAAGAACATTGCTTTTGGCTTCCTTTGACTGTTTAAACTAGTAAATCCAGATGGAGCCACCAGACACCAAGCTGCACATTGAGTACCTTCCGCACGACGCCACGAGTCGGCGTTCACGGTATGGTTCCTCCAGTATAATACCTTTATAAGATGATCACAGTTTTGATTAAAACACTTTATAATTGATAGGGAGATGGGTACATATTTGATCAAAATCGAAATGAAATAAGTATCATTCCTCAAGTAGTCTTTCCTGTTGGTAGTAAAATAGTATTATTATTGCAAGTGGGGGTTCTGGCTTGATATGTGATTTATAAGCAAAGATACCTTATTATTTCCTTAATTGAGGTTTTCCTATTTGGGGACCAAACTATGAAACAATCGTAACTTTCCTTATCTTTGAGTTATTTAGATTTAGATTTATTTTCCATGTAAACTCGAACGGTGTCAATTGTTAATTATTATTATTATTGTCCTTTAATCACTCATGATTGCTCTTTTCACAATAATATTATGTATATCATTTATGCTTTTCAGTCGGTTGATATGGGGGAGTGAACTAGGAAGGTGACAAAGGTCATCCGAGTTTTTGGTGATTTCTTGCCTGCCAGACCTTTTCACCAGAGTCCATGATTATTGAAGTCGATCTTGTTCAGATGTGTCGACGCATTTCTATGGTCCTTTCATATTATTTATCAATAACCTCTTTCTGCATTCATTTCTACAGTTTGTGCGAGCGACTTTTATCTTGAAATCAAATAAATTGATCTCAGTGAATTTGTTACATTTCTGACTCGCACTAATGTCGTTTAGTATAATCTCGATCGGACTAGAGTCAGATACGGATTAAAAAGGCCACTGAATCACTAAAAGTACATTGGTGTGTGTGTGTGTGTGTGTGTGTGTGTGTGTGTTAATTTGCATGTATCTGTCTGTCTTTTAATATGTATGTAGGTTATATATATATATATATTATACTATATTATATATATCTAAATATATATATATGTGTCGATCTATTTTGGTTTTACATTATGTATATAAGTTAGCGCAATAATAAGTTTTGATGGATGCATGCACGCGCACAAAACCTAAGGCAAAACCCACCCATATACATGAGCAGCTCACAAATCCTGAACCTTGCCCCGAAAACTCATCACGTCCGAGTTGCTCTTCCTTTACCTACCCCCTCTGACCTAACATAACCTCACGTGCCTGCCGCGCGACCTCCCAGCCCCGGCCAGTCTCACCATCAATAGAGGTATATTTATGACACTGTAGCTAAGTGACTTTCGTTGTAACTGGCTCTGTCTAGAAGACATCCATTCTCAGAGGAGCTTGGCGGTGCCTGATATATTAGTCACAGCAATATCATTTTGGTGCCGTAGATTCTCTGATTATAGAGGCGGTGATCTGCCGATGGATGTACTTCTGACGCAGACGCCGGGGCCGTGTCTGTTGGTAGCGTCATGGGGCTGTGCTGTTCTGTAGGCAGTTTTAGAATGTGTTAAGAATTCTACATACATTTCTTTTCTTATTAATTTCTAGATTCCAACACGCGTAGGACCATACTTTCGTAATATCATAAGACAATTAAGCGTATTTTTTAAAGATCAATATCTCATAATCAGTTATTATATCTGTGACATAATTATCTGCATCTGATGGTTCCCTTTTAAACTCAATTTGGAACTACAGTTTTCTTATAACGAGACTTCCCAGCTATGCGACACTAATCACAAATCTTGATTGGCCCAATCAGTTACGAAAATATGGACCCTAACATACCGATCTTGCACTACATTGTTTTATATGTTCTGGATCATTGATGAGCAAATTCAAGCATTCTTCTTCTATGCACATGCATGGATAACCTGACCAGTTTCGGAGACGTTTTGAAGGTATTTTGCAATCACTTCATTTCTAGGGGATACATGTCTTAAGACTGAATTCCGCGTGTAGAGCTGAGAGTATACGTGTATACTTGATCAGCAAATTGATGAATTCATATCGTTAATACGTACAAGTCGCCCCCTAACTTCCAGAATTTTACATTAAAAAAAGTTAAATTTGCCCAATAAAAGATGGGGGCGCCCCCCGCGCCCACTCTAAATCCGCCACTGCAAGTGATAAGTTGGTAAGGAAATGTCCGTTCTTAATGTTACGCTTTTCGACCATTACGTACAGTTCTCGTTTGCATAACGGTAATTCGTCTCAGTATAAGTGGATTAGGCGCTCATGATTATCTAATTCTGTATGCATGTTGTACTATGCATATTGAGGTAACTTTTATTCACGCTGGGGAAGTCTAGCTCTGTCTACAACTATGTTCATATGTTATACTGCACAGTTAATAACGCCTTCAGTTTAGGTGTTCATTTCTTTCATTGAACGATGTACGGGAGCATAAGATTTATTACTTGCGTTCATATCACTATGGCACTTTCATGTTCTTTGTTATTCGAATCGTAGTTGTGTCATTAAAGATGAATTTGAATTTTGAAAAATGGTTTTTAAAGATCGTCTTTTGTGCCACTTCATAATGGGATCACATTCTACAAAATGCTTTGACACTCATGACTTATTTATTGAATTCTACTGTTGCTAGACCTTTATGAAAGCGCCCGTGGCTATAACTATAGAATCACATAGATTATTGAAGAAGAAGAGCGCTCTATGTTGTATATCACAACCAACATCAGTAGAATAATCTATGTCTATCTAAAAGCAAGATCGCTCTGGCAAGCACTGGCGTTTCATTGGATAGAGGGGGAATCGTTTTTCTCACAGTAATGACGGAAAGGGAAATCCATTCCAAAATTGAAAGACTCCTTTTATAAAATATTGCTGTTTTGACAAGCGATGCCAGACACATTTGAAAAGCCATGACATTTCCATTTGGGAACACTTGCAATGTTTTCAAACGACCTGCCACTCAATATCGGAGAACACTTTTTCCTAGCAATGCTCTCCTAAATGCCTAACTGTTGATGTGTTGAACAAAGGAAATGCATTATAGGGCCGAAGGTACCTGTATTATAGGGCTGCAGGTAACGGTATTATAGGGCTAAAGGTACACATTGGTTTTACTGACTCAGGATCAGTAGCTTACAATTTCAACATATTCTGTGTATGATATCAACAAATGGCACTGAAATGTTATAGTACTATTGAATACAAAAAAGGTGTTCATTTGAGATCAGATGCTTTAGTAAATCCTGTAACCCAGTAGACGATTCTGATTCGCAGCAAAGTGATATTAATTACCTTATACATCTTAAACAATGTGGAAAAATACCACGCTTCCTCTAGAAATATAATTAGAAAGAGAGTAAATTCCTGCTGATGTATGAAATCAGGCTTACAATCGGATGTAGAGTCTTTTGAGTCCTGTTCCAAATAAAACGTTGATCCTTTTTCACGATGTGATACATGAGACTATATCTGACACTCCGATACATAGTGTTTATATTATAAAGTAAATGTAGCCCTACTGATACATAGGTCTCAACTGAAGACGGTTACCCATTGAGCGATGCGACTAGAATTCTGGTTGATTGGGAGATCTCAAGCGACCAATATCTAAGATTGTTAGATATTTTCTAAACGATTTCTGATTTAAAGTGGATTTCCGGTCGAATCATACAATAGGAACACCAATTCTGGTTGTTTTTGGCTAGATCTGGTCGTTTTGACCAGAACTGGGCGACCAGAACTGGTCGAAACGACCAGAACTTTAGTTTAATCGCACAATGGGTATCCCCCCCCCTTTACTGTTGACGAGTTATCATCTTATCTCGAGTATGGGGGTTTCTTTGCTAATAACAATACATACGTTGAGCTAAATGGGTTACCAGCAGCCATTTATTTCTGAAATACTAAAATCAAATAACTTTCTATTTCCATTACCATACAAAGCATTCTTACAAAGTTTGAAAGATTCATCAACATTAGCGTTATTTCTTTTTTTAAAAGCGCATCAACAGACAGAAAACTATTTTGAAATTCAGGGCACAATCATCTATGTGTTCTTGTAATTATAAACATCAATAGTTTACGAGTACATGTAGCTTTATAGCGAAAGAGTAGGTATGATCGATGTAAAGGGAGACAAATGGATCATTCAGTAGTAAATACAATTTTACAATAATAACTGATTTACAAAACCGCCGATTTAATTTAGCGCATACAGATCACTTACGTGAAAAATGCAAAGACATTTTCGTTACATTAAAATCAAAATATCAAATATCAAAGGTATATGTGATTTACAAAGTTTAAATGTAAAATGTGATATACATGCAATAAGTATTATATAACGTTTAACTTCACATCATATGTTTCTCATACAGTCGTTTGCAATTTCCAAAATATTTGAAAAAAAAAATCAAAATTAATGCCATTCCATTTCAGCAAAAGTGTTTTATCTACAGTAAAAGCTGATAAGTTTCTGACCACACTAAAATTTAGAAATATTCAAACAAGGTCTCGTAATAACCCATCTACCATTTTGTATAAAAGAAATGAGGCCTACTAGCATTGACGTTTTGATCACAGAGAAAATCAAACATACCATGCTCTGTTTGCACATTGCATAGACTATTAAGTGATAACAATAATTATCATTAATACTGTCCACATTTACAAAGCGTATACAATGAAAGTCTACCGAGTGCATCTTGTTTTATTATACAACTATCCATATACCGCATAGAAGTGCTCATGTGAACTACCAACGCATTGATTGAGATATATACAAAACGATGTATATATTCTGTGCTGCAGTCCTCGAGACAAGGAGACAAAATTTCAAACTTTATTTTTCCGAAGAACTTACCTTTATCAATTCAAAACTAAGAATCGAGGGTTTTGCGTGAATATAAATCACTGGTGTGCAACCTTTAAGAACATACTTTTCATCAACCCATATCTGACATCATTAAAAATAAGATAACACATAGGTGTGATATACCACAGATCACGGATTCATTTCTTATAAAAACGTTATGGAGAAAACCTCTCTGTTTCTTAAAGTACCCAACCCCCGGCCGGTTACTATTCAGGCCCTGCCCAGTCACCGGATGTGACGTCACTTGGCCCACGGCGACCGAGCGCCATCTAGCGCCAGATACAGGTTGAGTTGCTCATATCCACTTCCGGTTGGATGATAATCTGAGTCGTCCACCGGCCCCTGAAGTCAAGGAAAATATCTGTTAAGCATACACTCCAGCGAGCAGCAGCAGTCTGCGCCTCTTCCCCGTCAATCCAATGTGATATTTGCGCAAAAATATAAAAGTGAAAATATGCATTTTCAAATTCATCATTTTCGTATACATTTCATGTTTGGTTGTATGCTGCATATTTAAAATCAATGGCTCCAGGATCATATATTGTTTTGTTCATAGGATATTCTTATGAAATACCTATTCTAAACTTTAGTATGTTTTCCTAAGTGTTATTTAGTTAAGGACACTCTTATGAAAGAGGCTGCCGGTGTGAGTTTGATATGCTTAACTATATAGGTAAAGTGAAACTACGTGATTAAGTAAAAGGAAAATGATTACATACGAAATCCATAATCATGGTAAAGTAATCGAAAATCTTGCTGAAGGGTTCTTCCGAATTCTGTTCTTCAAAATTTACATTATATGTACAATCTTGTGGAATTGGGAATCAAGTTATATGAAAGCTTTGTGGAAATAAAGACGTAAGAGAAATCATATTGGATTTTTCCTTACTTCATCTTTATCCAGGTCAACCTGGTTATCCTCCATCTTTTCCTCTGACGTCACGGGTTTCCCTGCCCCCTGGTGGACAACGCAGACAACAGAGAGGAGGACGAGCAGCAGCTTGGTTGCCATGACGACCGACCTTTAAGGAAAGAAGCATGTCAAGGTCATAACAAAGCTGCTTAAGTTAAACATAGACTTACATAACTTTTGTATCTCTATGAGTTAAAGAAAGGATATATGTATACATGAAAAAGAGAAATAAAAGGTTTTCGATACAGTCAGAACCGTTCGAGGAGAAACTATATTGGTCAGTGTATACTTTTATAGTTTATCATTGGATGTTTTGGAAGAGAATATTGGCTTCTCAGGATTACACAGAATGCTAACGACGGATCGGTTATAGGCCGCAAGATGTAGTCCACCTTAAGCATACAATATTTACCCAATGATAGCCACAAAGTATGGAAATGGGAATGGAGAAACAAATGATAGGGTATTCAAATCAGTCCTGAAAATAATTGGCCTATATTCCCAAAAAACGAATGCAATAAGTTTTGGTATTGTTTGTCTCGTCTATACCTTCTGATGAGAAGTTCAGCTATACCCCAGGATGGCTCTTTATATGTGTCCAGTGCTACAGCGAATTGCATCTAAACGTGGTTAGAACCTAACTTGCATCTGAAGAAGATTTCCCAGACAAATAATTCCTGAATTTAATCCCCAAATTACCACCTTGTTAATAGTGTGGGCGCCATAGATACGCAACATCAAACTAGCTTGCACTTGTATCAATTAAATTCTACAAAATACGTAACTTTGAATAACGTTACATTCGGCCCCCCCATTCCGACCTGCAGGAGGGGAATGGCTGAGGCTGCTGATAGGCCCTGGAGGGGGCCCCCAGAGGCCTGGTAGGGGTTACAGCCGGGCCTGTTGTATTAGACTCCCAGGGCGGGCTTATACAACTGGAGAACTGCTAACCAGGGAGCTCCTTGCCTATCGCTGCGCACAGTGGCGTGAAGCAAAGTCAACTATTTGGTGGGACCCTGGATGCTGGTATACTGTAGGGAATACAATGAGATAGGGTGGGAAGTGACTGGTGACTCCAACTGACCTAAGTTGAAGCCAACTGTATATATAAGTATATTGGGATTGGATAGTTGTCTTATTGTGGCCTAGGTGACCATTTCCCTTGTGGGATATTGCATTAAGTTAGACGCGTGTATAGGGCTTATCATAACTAATGTATTTTTATATAACTGTGGTGAAACAAAACAATATAATGTCCCAACAGGCACATTGCTGTTGTGTGTGTGCAATGGATCCCACTGTTTCCTTGTGGCTGTTCTACATCCCTTATTGTATTTTTTGTAAACAGATATAAAAGAAAACATTTGCTTCTAAATACCCTGGACATTTCAGCCCAAAATTAGCATTTAATTGGAAGAAATTCGATGCTGTTTTTCAAGCACTCTCTTTTCATAATGTGAAGGTCCATAGCACGTACTTGATTCATCCAGCGGCCTGTGGACCTTCAAACTAGGGACATTGATACATTGATTGACAGCAAACGATATCCTTGTTCGAAATGTCTCATTGCGCTAGAATAGAACATAGAATATATCCTATTTGAAATGTTCATTTTTAGCTGAAATTGTCAGGGATTTGAGATCATTCACCTTTATAAGTGGTACGGCTAAAGATCGACAACAAGACCCTTCATAACCATGATATCCCTGTATGTAGACATCACTTGCTTCATTGCTGTTATTCGAATCCTTATATGATGGACCATTGCTGCATCCCGTTTCATTTTACTGCGCTAATGCCAGGTATAAAGGGAGGGCAACTAAAGGCGAAACAGTGCCTTATAACAAGTTTTACTCCAACTTTCTTAATCCTAAACGTTCATTGGTTGAAGGATCCCCCAAACCATGATAAGAAAACATCAAATTTAGGGCAAAACATTCTATATCAGAATGACTCAGGCCAATCAAATGTGAAACCAAAGGATATTAAAATTCTGTGGGCTGATATTTTAGGTCGTTTCAGATAAAGGTTTCATCTGTGGGTGCATGACAAGACTGTTAGACGTTCACTTGTCAGTAATCAAGCTCAACGGACACGTGAAGAACCAAAGAAGAAAGACAGAATATGTTCTCCGAATCTGAAAAAGTGTCAGGCTCACGATTCCTGTATTTCACGTTTAGTTTCCATCGCCAGTGCACCACCAAATTGTCAAAACTAACAGATCCGTCTTTCATTTTCCCCTTTACATCAGGATCTTTTGGCAAAAGTTTGGAACTCATCGGTAACATTCTTTTTGTGGGACTTGAATCACAATAACATGATTCAGAATTTTCTTCTTTGCTGCCAAGAGGTATTCTCCCCGATTATGATTCATTCATTGAATTTGAAAAATCGATGTAACAAAAGTTTGAGGCAGCTTTGAATACACATGGCTTTATTCCACCACGCAATGGCTTCTCGGGATATTTTTGCAATACTGTATTTCAAGCTGTGTTGCATAATAACGTAAGGACGTCCCATCCTGAAACGTAATCATATGTTGGTATTCAATAACGACAATGTACTTATGATTATGCATTGCAAACTGCGATAGTGTATCACAAATTGAAATCGAAAGGTGTAAAATTAACAAAACTACCATCATGATAACGGTTTGGTAGCGGTACCAGTGTTATTATTTCTATTTTCATCAGGACCCACAATAGTGTGGGATACGAGTGGCTTTAATAACCCTGACAGATATCCAAGCCAAGTGCCCCGTCGCATAACGGGTCTCGCTGTAGGGAACATTGGCACACCACTCTCGCAACAAGGACATCCCTGTTGCGATGGGTCCCCCTGTTGATTTGTGGGTGTTCTAAGCAACCGATTTTAATTCTGTAAAAAGTTCTAGAAACTAGACATTTAGATCTAAAATCCCTGAAATTTTCAGCCCAGGAAAATGATTAGAAATGGGTGAAAATTGATGCCGAATTTCGCGTATAGTAGCGAGACTTTGCCAAACCCTCGCTGTTTCTCTCCCTACAGCGAGCATTTGGTTATGCGACGGGCCAAAGGAGTCACAACAGCGACGTTTTGTAATGTTATGATAACGCTCTGTCACACTCTGCAATGTTACAATAACGTTATATGACGTGGCATTCTTGCATGAGATTGCACGAACCCAAAGATTAAAGAATACCTCAAACAGGCGGCAATTGCATATTATCTCATAGATGTCCCATCCTGAAACATTCCCACTACATTATATCCACTTCTAATCTAACCATTACCCTTCAAAGACTCCCTCCTCTCTCCCTGACCACCTTGCTGTTTGTCAATCCCCTTCTGATTAACTGACCAACAGCCAGGACCACCCTGGCCCACCACCTCCCCTGGTCCCCTCAGTTTGCCTAACGAGGTGAAAACCAACCCAATTTCTGGACGGAAATGTCCCCTCCGGTAGTCATCAGCCCCTCAAGGCAGGGTTCCACTAGCCGATTTCCCACTGGTGATATGGCTATTTATAAAGTTTTATGGGTAATGTAGGCAAATATTATACATCCTACAAATCATTTGAAAGAGAATTACAAACCCTTTCTAATAGTATGTAACATGTTTATGATTAATCAATATTCCCACTGCTGACTTTTGAAATCGGGGACAAAATCGGCTTGCATAATATGGCCACACTCTCTCCGATCAGTCCCTCACTCTCCCCCACCACCATAGAGGTGCTCCCCGGAATATCGGAGCAACCCCTCGACCGTATGGACCGAAGACTGCTCTTTAGCGCTGATAGAGTGTTATCCGTGTGTCTACCATGGACACTTATACATTTATCATACTGCCTGTGTTCTTCATTGATGTAAATTTGTATTAATATTATCAATGCATTATTGCTAGAATAAAGCTTGTGTTCCAAGAAAGATGAATTCCCCTTGGAGGATTATGAGAGTATTGCAACATTGATATTGATATATCACAAAGGTCAATTTTGTATTGTATAAAATTGGATAAACAGATATGCTATGAAAGGATGAACCATGATGTTTATATTCCATTGGTCCAAAATATATTTCTTCATTGCAAAACCGAAGGCTAGCTGATGCATTAAATCTTGACCAAGTTTTAAACTTGAAACTGTCACAAGCACAAATATTTGTGAAGCACTAGAAATTTTAGAATATTGGTTATAAGCAAGTCCAGCCAATAGTACTCTCTAAGGAACTATCATTTCAAGGAATGGCTTTTAGGTATTAGGTCTTCGTAAGCATGTCTACCCAATATCACACTCACCAACGCCATTTCAAGGAATGCCCATTAGGTCCTAGGTGTTCCAACCACATTGGCTACTTATATAAACATTGCCTAGTCTCTATGTTAATGATATACATGCTTACCGATGAGAAGAGACATGCTAATCAGGGGATTCCCGACCATACCCTGAGGATTAGCATTAACATGATGATGGGAGTAGATTACTCATATCTCAGCCCCGCCGGTCTCTCACTAATTACATGCGCATATATGGAGATAAACAGAGAGGTAGAATTGGAGGGGTTTAAGAGGTGTGAGGACTATGTTCCAGTGGGTGATTCTGGCTGCCGGCAATTTGGTAAATCACTTTCCAAAGTAGAGAAATAGATACCTTTTTATTGATATGTAACATGTTAATAATTGCTTGCTGTTCAAACTAACGTTTTGTAACATCGGGACTACTCTGTTTGCCTACACAATAAAGGGATATTCATGAATAGCACCAGTTGCATATTCTTTTATGTTGTGAGCACAGCAAATGCTATTCCTACTTTACAATTCATTTCAGAAATACATGTACATAAAACAGTTCAATATTTCAGAGGCTGTAATACTTCATGCTTAATCCACAGGGTACTGGTCCAATGGTGTAATGCATACTTAAATACCATTAACATACACGTAAATCCCCTGTGACAAAAATTAAGCCAGTATTAAATCCATGGTACAATAAAACACTGTCTGACAATTTCCATCATGCATCTTTCATCACATATACTCAGATATATATTTTTGGGTCATAATTCGTTTCATTAGATTTAAGGATAAGTTGATGTTGATAAGTGATAAATAAATTATAATCTACACGATTCATCTTTATTTGCCCAATCGATCCCTGAATTCAGTTCAAAGTCAGGCCGTAATGACATCGTGAATCCCTGTCTCAACGAGTGAACCTGACCTACACGAAATATAGCCTACTTCATGCCACTAATGAAGGGAAATTAATGCCCGAGTTCCGCGTTCTCAGATTTATTGGGTGACACTCTTTTCATCAAGGAAAATTTTGCTTTATAAAAAAACTCGTGTCAAGAAGGTAGGACGTCATTACTTGTTGGTTCCTGCCCCACCGTTAAATCCCTAAACATGAGTAAGGCGGAGGTGTTTGAAGAAGTGTTTGGACATTGGCAGTGTCGTGTTCACACAATGTGAGTCTGATCTGTCAAGGTAATCCAACATATTCGCCTCTAAACTAACGTTTTCCTACTTTTGCTTATAGCAAAATAATTGACCGGAATGTACTGTAATGAAAAAAACTTTAATCTCTAGCTGTAGGGTCCATCCCTAGCTGCAGTGTTATAATATACTTCTTTTATTGAATCTTTCTATTTCACATCATAATTGATCTTCCAGTAGAGGTCGAAGTGAGGTTTTACTTTATGTAATTTGTAAGGGGTAGTTAGTATTATTCTCTTGACTCATTATCCTGTTAGTTTAGCTAGTCCAAGTTCTAGTCATCTGTTGATGGCCCATGAATGAGCTCTGGATGTAGTTCGATCATTAAGAGCTCACAAGAACACTCACATGAAAGGACGTTTCTTTATTGATGTCCATCACATGTATGATAATGTTCCTGACTTCCTGTTAGCATTTGACCAGTCCTTAGGCAAGTCCATTTAGCTCACACAACTAAATGCTCCTAGACAAAGTCCAGCCTATCTGCAGAGGTTACTCTTATACCCAGCCTCCCAGCCTGCTATGAGGTCCTCACTTACCGATGGTTTGAACAGCTCTAAGCTCCAGACACTGAAGTCCTGCCTAATCGCTACAATCTAGCTGCGGAATTTACTCCCGACTGCCCATGATGTGGTGATACTCTGCCTATTCCCTAGCAAAAGCCTTTTTATATGTGTGATCTTAAAACTTGGACTGACACTACATCATTGCAGTGGATACATTAAAATGATAGAGTGACGAATAATGCTTAGGTCTTCACTTTGTATACTGCAGGTATTAACTCAGGTAACAAGGGCACGTGTTTCACACGTCTATAACTTGGGATCAAGGGTCCCATTCACGTGTTTTAGACTCGTGTTATACTCGGGATTCTGTGGACCTCATTTCTGGTGTTCCCCACGAGTTTTTAACACGAGTTTTTGACACGAGTTTTTACATCTAAAACTCGTGTTTTTTTATCTTTAGTAAAATAAAACAGTGGGGAATCGAACCCTGGACCCCTCACATACAATGCCAGTGCTCTACCCCTGAGCTATACACAATTCTCATGATAGAAGAGGCAATTACATCGTATTTAATTCAAATGAATATTATTATTTCTGAAAAATCAGTGGAATTGCACATCCTTGTGATAGAATTAATTCCTATTAAATCTTTTGATAAATCTCTTAACTCACTAAAATGCACCAGAAAAAACATACTAGTTTTCAAAGAGTTTATGCAGTGAAATTCTGGTGTAAAGATATACATTTTCAAAGTTTATCTTTGTTATATTTCAATGAAAACTGTAAGAAAACTGAGGGGAAACCAGTATAGAATACATATTTTACTCTTAGATTACA
The DNA here is from genome assembly GCA_936440205.1 of Lepidonotus clava. NCBI lineage: Eukaryota > Metazoa > Annelida > Polychaeta > Phyllodocida > Polynoidae > Lepidonotus > Lepidonotus clava. Next base: position 27,984,551 of record OW387150.1, on the reverse strand, counting down.
TGTGTCAAAATTGATGTCAGAGAAAGACAGTTTTTTCAAGTATTACTCCTAGTTTAACACAACACCAGTATTACATGACAATAACATGTGTTACAACTAGTGTGAAATACATGTTTTACATGGAGTTTGTCGCAACACCAGAATGTTACCAAAATAACATCAAAATGAAAGAATATTAAATAGATAAGATATGTAAGTCTCGACTTGCCATGAAAAATAATGGTATGTCATTCACATAAATAATGCTGCATTCATGAAATTGATATATGTGTATTACTATGTGAAAACTCAGGGTAAAACCTGGTTGGATTCTGCCATAACATGTAGATTACCACAACACCAGTATCACACAAATTTAACACGTAGTAAACTGGTAAATACACGTGTCCTTTTTTCTGGGAAGGCAACATAGTTTTTCACCCAAAACAGTATCCAGTAAATTCAAGTCTAATTATGTTTCACAAAAGGTTAGCCGATCAGCATTTTCAAGTACATCATATCAAAATTTCTCTATGTAATAATATGGTGGTGTTCCCAGAAAAAGAAGTTCATCCATCTGATACTATTAAAATAACCCCAGGAAAACAATGATTTGAAAATTGTGGGAAAAACGTAACCTCAGCACTCTTGTTTGACAAGGAACAAGGACCACTGACACATGCCATGCTGAGATTAGTACTGTGACAAGTGGATCTGAGCAGATTATCTTTTCCAGAGCCGGATCAATTGAAATCCCATCAGGGATAAAGGGGCTGTCACCCATTTAGCTTGTCCCAGTCGGTCCTACTCTTTCTCGTGTCAAAGTATTACAATGTTCACACAGTGAAAAATGTTACAACTGTGGGCAGTAGCACCTTTGTAACGCTGTTCTGCTTAGTAGCACAATGGAGAAATGCACCAAGATGTTAAATTCTATCAGCAATGAATGCATTTTCCAACCAACTTATAAAATACAAAAATTTAATATGTATACAGATACAAAATGAAATGTAGTCAATGTTAAATTTCCGTCATGTTAAACCACAATTAATGGCATGATGGATACCATTGTTTATACTTAAGCCTCGGTCCTCGTCTTTGTATATCCCAGCATGCATCGTGATCTAGGCTAGTCTGCCGGTAAATTACGAAGAATAAGCTATCCCTGTGGGACACTTTATGATGCACGTTTCATGATAGAAATTGTACCTGCAAAGATAGACATAGGCAGTATAGTACATAAAGAACTTGCCCAGTGTACATTAAGCTGGACTCGTCGCACGACCACGTGTTAACCTCGCACCTTATAACAAAGCGGATGTTGCATCTCCATCCCATCCCACCGTATTATCCAGCAGCGGGTTCAATTAGACGTATATGCGATCCCCCTCCAGGGTCTGTATATAAAACACGACCCTAACACGCTATGGTGGTCGGACTAACGTTAGTACGCCACATAGACAGCAGTAAGGGTCTGGTATGTGTTACCTTACTTCTTTTTTCATACCCGTTATGTTTCGTTCGTTCAGTGTCTGGCTGTCATGTGCTACTGCGGGGGGTATAGGTGGGGGTCCCAATGTCCTTTGTCTCATTTAAGGCCCTATTACACGACTTCGAGCTTGGTGCAATACGATGACGTTAGAGAAAGTCCACGTGAAGGACTGATATAATTGTTCAAATTGGCAATTTGCGGAATTTCACACGTGCACAACAAAGTATTTGGTCTCTAATATGTACGATTTCTCTGCGACATCAATATTTCACAGCTCATGTCTTGTAGTGTAATTTCACCTTTAATAAACAGCCATGCCACATGTTGTTGTCGCTTAATAATGCTCATGTCTCTCGTCAAATTTAAAAAAATGGCCATGTCCCCCTTCACTATCCTATTTAAACTTCCTGTTGCATGTTGCTGGGCCTCATGTTGCGTGTCGAATTTAAGAAATGGCCTTGCTTTATTAGAGACCAAATACCTGTTGGTTTTAGGCACCCACGCCGATACTGCTGATAGAATTACTGAAAATGGACTCTGTGTTTATTACACGCATGCGCTGCAGTAGAGTGATAGCCGTTCCCGTTCTCGCATAATGGGAAACAAAGCGTAGCAGTTGGATGTGGTAAGTGAAGATGTGTGATGCATACAGGAAGTATTAAAGGAGATCCAAGCTCAGTGTAGGTACAAATAAGCTTTGAAATCCAAGATGAGTGTGGGTACACATTAGCTTTGAAATCCAAGGTCAGCATCGGTATAAATAAGCTTTGATTTTCATAGAAGCAAAATATCTGTTTTCGTTAATGAGTTTTTTCTTCAGGTAATTACCTGTTTTTCCAAGTGTGCCAGTCTTGGTACATCAAGGCACTATAGAAATAGCATGTTAGTTTTCACCCCTAACACTGCATCCTGTAGTGATGGACTAATCTCTGATGTTATTTGATCATCGTTATACTGGAAATGACAAGTGGCTTCGCCATTTAGTTTAATACCTAAAAATAAACATCAATTGCATTATCGGAGCATGTAAAAGCTAAATTTTTCGTAGAAGACAAACCCATACTCACTGCTATTTTGAGGCAAAGAACCTTGGCCTTTAACACATTGTAGGCAGACACTCTAAGCTATCTATATATTATGTGTTCAAGCAACACTGTTGTAGCCTGTCCTCCTGCTAGTTCATTTTCAATTACTCCATAACGGTGATGACCAACATGCATCACCTGTTTATCTAGCAAATCAAATAAAGAACGATGGCTACCCGAAGATATTAAGATGTGGATAGTGTGAAAAAATTGACAAACCGCCAATAGGGTAACCAATAAAGCACAATAATGCAATCCAGGCTTCATCTTATTAACTACTAAATCGGGTGAGTAATGAAAGAGGCGTCTAAGCTAAGGGTTAATGTGAATATGAAGTCTGTAAATGACTTGACCAGCAGGTGGCCCAGTTCCTTGATTGGCCCGGCCGTTCCTCCAGCCTCCCACCCCCAGACAAATGAGATCCCAGGTCGGGTCCGTGCGCCCCAACCAATCAACCCCTGACTCCATTAATCCCAGCTAAATATGCCAACTCCCATTCCAGCCTAGTTGCATGGCAAAGGCTGCATTCGACGAGCCGATTTTACCCGCAATTACACAAATTGGCAGTGGAAATATCAATATTTGTTTATAACCATAGCCATACTGTACGTCATTAGAAAGGGTGTTTGATTCTCTTTTGAATGATACGTAAGATGCATGGTCTTTTGTGACGTTAACTATAATGGGGAAGTACCAAATTACAGGTAGAATCTCCTAGTGGAATACAGGCTTAATGCTTTGCATTTAATGTATATAAATTCTACATTGCCTTCTCCCTGCATTTGAATTTGTTCTATGAACACTCAGTCCACTTAAAAATAGTGATATATCAAGTTCACCGAAGCTTTGATATAGTACAGGGATCACTGTTGTCGGAGAATGAGTCATTTCTATGAACACGTCAGAGGCTTTTATTGAATGTTATACAGGTCTAATTCATTTGCACATAATCCACTCTCGGCCGTTTCCCCTGCGAAGGCATCGATTTTTTATGCAAATTTTAAGTGTCAATGTTTTGCATATTCAAGAGTAGTTGAAGCCCGGAGAAAATCCCCATTTCCATATGCCACTACATCATGGGCAGTGCATGAGAGAACCGATCGCCTATGGGGTGCCATGGTTATGTCGCACCTAGTTTAATGTGATCATTCTGTTATCAGATCTTGTTTAAATCGGTTTTCTTTTCAGAAAAAAAGAGAACCATATGTCTGAACGTCCTCCACATAACAATTAACATACATAGTGACAACCATAACTATCAAACTGTCAATAACTATTAAAATAAAGAAATATATAACAGCCTGTCGCGAATCCCCATTTTCATAAACTACTATTTCAGTGAAATGAGGCTGCTTTGGTGTGAAACAAAGCATTGGACTCCTAACTTCTAACCTTGATGAATATATTTTTTTCTGTTCAATGAAAATATTTATGTACAAATTACGATTTATGAAACACGGTAAACATGATTATCATTTATAGATTTGTTCTGCAAAATGATACGAATGAACAAAAGGCGCACACTACAAAAACATATTGTTAACCCATGAATACTGAATGACAGCAGACCACGGCTCACAGCCTCTCATCTGCCGCCTGTCAATGATGAACCAATGGGCCTTGGGGAAATCAGAACCAGTAATCCCCACCATCTAGTTTATCCTGACAAAATTAAAAGCGCCTAGACCAACACAATTTCAATAGGCCCCTGCCTATCATGATTGATACAGGAATTGTGTATATTTCCCAGGGGTCCGTAAAACATGCTTTCTAAAGATTAAGGTTAACCCCTCGGTACTTCCTTAATGCATAAATGGTTGTAAATCAAGGTGATACAGCGTTGTATTCATTTCAACGTACACAGAATACATTAGGAAAATCTATTACTAATACATTTTTGTCAACATTCTCTTTTTATTTTCGTTTGCTAAATACTGTTGAACATCGAATCTTGAACTGTTTAATTTAGAGGGAGGGTAATTAAAATCGCCCTAAATAAAAACCAATAAAAACAAATACTGTGCTCGATAAACGTTTTGTAAAATATAAGAAACTAAGGTAGAGTGTTGAAAAATCCAACTCGACGACAGTATAAATTGAAAAGTTGACTTTTATTTAATGGCTGAATCGACATGTTTCGACAGGTTAGTGTCTTCATCAGGATTGAAACTAAGGTGTATGGAATCAATTGATATTGTATATTATCAGGAGTAAGTAGCAAAAGAAAACGAGAAAACATGTTGACCTCAATAAAAAGGAAAGTAACTAGGCAACGGCATACATCATATCATTGTGGGTTCCTTTAAGTTCCATAGTTTTATCTGAGAAATAGACCCACTATTTTGTGCATTAATATGTCACCAGAAATCCGTATCTAAAAGCTAGTAGCCATAAATCAGGATACTGCTTAGAAAGTTGCAGGGTAGATTTATGGTGGGTACAAAGTGGGGACATGGCTGTGGCTGTGTTTACGGCTCACTAAGCCGGTGCTGGGGGCAGGGCCGGCCATGTCTGTAGGCGCTGTAACTACGGCCTGCTGACTCCTATGTGGAGGCTGTTTCCAGTCCAAGACTGGCAAAATATGAGGGGTTCCAAGGCAGTTTGAAGGGGTTCTCAAATCATGTAAGATATAAGGAAGTTCCATGCAAAGCTGCTGGCGTTTCAGGTGATAATTTTGACCAGGTTTGCTACATTATTGATTTCCTTAGAAAAATTATAAAGGGTCCCCTTTGTTCCCAGTCCCATCTTAAAATATTTCAATATCTGAAGCTATTCAAACATATTTTTTTAACTGTTCACCTACCCTAAATTCAAATACAAAGATATCATGATATTCTTAGAAACCTGGAGGTTTCCAGCTTCACAAAGCTTTATTTTGGGTTTACAACGCACATAAAAAATGTTGTAGGAATTACACTGCATGATAACCATTCACAGATATCAATCTGAATTCAAATAGATTACAAAACGATCAAAAAGATTTTGTAAAAATTATAGCCATACTCAAAAAGATTTGTTTTACTGGTTACATTTCTCAAGCGTTTTCCCCAACCTTTATTATGAATAATTTCATTTACTACTGTTTATGAGCCTTGCCGGCAGGACCGTAGGGTCCATACATGCCTAGGATACGGAGTGTTTAATGTGGGACACAGGCATGTCTGGTATGCCAGATACCGGCGGGAGGAACGGCTGACAAAGCACCGCCATTAACGGGCGACAGTTTCTGGAGGAAATGGGGAAAGAGCCAGGGATAAGGGTATGTAGGAGAGGCCGTGGGCCATGTGGAGAACAGGGGCCAGGCAGGGGGAGGGCACTTCCCAGGGATAAGGGTATGTAGGGGGGCCCTGGGGGTGTGGAGAACAGGGGCCAGGCAGGGGGAGGGCACTTCCCAGAGATGAGGGTATGTAGGAGGGGCCCAGGGCCGTGTGGAGAACAGGGGCCAGGCAGGGGGAGGGCACTTCCCAGGCAAGCAGTGACGTAACAGCCATGTTCTGCGACAATGCTCTTTTTGGTCAGTCTGTTACTTGTTATATTTTCACGTAACAGTATTATGTTAGTTTATGTGAAGCTGAGCCTCACCAAAACAGAATATTTAAGTCCCAGTGAAATTCAGACCTTACCAATACAGTATATTATAACAGCATTATCTTTATGTGAAAGTTCATAACTAGAATTTTGCAATGATGTCACAGTGTAATGTCCCATTGTTAGACTCTAGAGATGTTATTGAGTGCCATCAAAATAACCAACATGAACCAAACCAGAACTGAACAGATCATTACTACAACATTATAATGATGTTATATGCTTGCCTAGGAATCCACCTCTCGGTCTGGGTTTGAGATATTATTTTTTTCCCTTTCTTTATATTTTGACCCCGGCATTTAATGCTCAGCTGTTATCCCACATTATCCTTGGGTAGTATACTACAATCTGGCCTCAGACAAGAGGCTAGTATTCCTTGTTTCGCCCCCTAATCTTATTTTTATCTCAATATCTCCTCTTTTAGTATCAGGAAATTGCATGTAAGAATTGCAATATGGTTAATAACAAACCATGGTAGTGAAGTACTTTAAAGTTTTGTGGTAGTAGTACTTTCAAATTGTGGGTGATGTTTAGGGGAGTAATGAAGAGTTGAAGACAGGAGTAGAGTTGAGATGATGTTGTGTATTATTTCTTCAGTCACAGGTTTAGAGCATAGGCCTAAGCCTAGGCTGTTACACAATAAACATGTGTTCACCTTGGTGTTCAGAATCATTATATAATTGATATCATATAGAAGATCACTATCATTGTTTAGAATACCAAATTTAATATCTACACAAACTTTTTGGGTATAGTGTTTTCGGCTTTAAGAATCACCCTACTTTTTAGATTTGCGCAGAGGCAAATTTTTGTAGGGAAGGGGGGCATTATGTCATACCATAAAATTGGTAGGACAATTCAGTATTATAAAACATATTATTTCTAAATACAATTATGCGATAACTAGAATACAAATTATATACACAATATATTCAAAATTAATAAGTACAAAATCTATACCCTTAAAGTAGTGTCTAACTATCCTCACAGACTCCAGGTGGAGCCACCTTCCACCTGGAGCCTGACCAACCAATCAGAGCCCTGGAGGCTCTGCAGAGGGAACTTTGAAGGCTCCACTCTAGGCAGTGGGAGTCTGAACATCAAGGTGAACACATGTCTTTTGTGTAACAGCCTAGGCTTAGGCCTATGGTTAATAACCTGTGACTGAAGAATCAATACAACATCATCTACAACTTACTCCAGTCTTCAAATCTTCATTACTCCCCTAAACCCACGGGCATGAACTCTCTAGATGGCGCTACCCCTGTCTCACAGTTACTTATAATACTAACAGGGTAAGAACCTAAAACTGTACCCTGCAGTTTGCACAGACATATATTTTGGATTTATGCCTAAACTATTATGTTTTTTTGTGAAAAAAACAATGGTTTGTATTTCAGACAAATGATAAAAACAATTGGCTGTCGTGTTTTATTGATATTTATGCTCAATAAATGGCAATTAACAAATTTATTGAAAAAAATGCAACCCCACCCAGCATAGCAACATACCATATATGGCAATGCCCTTATTTGGAAAGGACTTTATGAATGGAGGTCACATGACCAACCACATAGGGCAATGTGCATATATGCCAATTGGTAATTATAGGCACTGGACAATTGTAATTATAACTCCTATGCATGTTAAAACCTTTATTTGACCATAGTTTTCTAGTTGTTATATAACATGCATTACTATTTCCTTCAAACAGGTTAATTAGGACATGGTAGGGTAGGGGAATCCCGTGTGACATCACAATGTTAGTTATACAAGAGGCCCCTATATGGGGGCTCTGAACAAAAGACTTCCTGGTTTACATAAAACTGTACTCTCATACAAGGCAGGCATTTGTGCCTCTGACATCACAGTGACCGGTGGCCTAGTGGCTAGGGTGCAGGACTTCAAATCAGGAGGTTGGAGGTTCAAATCCCAAATGATCATCTTATTAGTTATTTTTCAATTTCTATCATTTTAACCATTTATATTACATGTATTCATACCCTGAGAGACATACATATATGAATTACCCTGGGATACTTACACATATAAATGATAGCTCTATTTTGTAAGAAGGTTACCGTTATATAAATAGCATAAAATACTACTACTTGCACTTTGACATTATTCATTATATATGTATAAATAAATGTTACTCTAAAGAAGGTAGGAGGGTAGATACATATGGCATAATGGTTAGAGAGATCATCTGCAAATATAAAGGTTAAGAGTTCAAATCATGATGAAACCTTTTTATATTTTACTATACTGTAAACTGAAAATGACATTTGTGTGATAAATACAATATAACTTATGGATAAATACTTGCCACTTGCATAGATCTATATGATTTCAAAGTTCTGTTTTACATTTTGCAACAATTCCTAAAATGGGTTTATTTGTAAAAGAAAAAGTGCTTGACTAGCCATGGGTGGGACTTGAACCACCAACTTTCAGATTTGAAGCTCTAAGCTCTAAGCACTAGGCTAGTTTGTCTCATAGTAAAAGAGGGTGTTCATGAATGGTATGAGCATATAGCTTCTAACTTGTTACCTGTGATCACAAAAAGTAGCAGTACGCAATAGTGCAAATCAATTACAAGAAATTTGGCAATGGTGTGATCGCATTAAAATAGTATTGAATAAGAAGAAAACCAAACATATGTTATCGGGGCCTCGTGCATTGATACGTGAGCACAACTGTTGTATTGCAATGGATGGTGATATTGTACATAATGTTGACAGTTATAATTACCTAGGAATGTGTAGTGATAAATTTCTAGTGTTTGAAAAACTTATTGTAGGAGTTATTTCAAGGGTGAATAACAGGATTGTGACTTTATCAAAAATTCGAAAATTTATTGATATGAAAACGACGTTGTTGTTGTATAAACAGATGATCCTACCTTTATTAGATTATGCTGGTTTTATTTTTGAAAGCAGTACAAAAAAGAAATTGGTACGGGTTCAACCTTTGCAGAATAGGGCTATAAAAATAATAACTCTGAGAAATTGTTATGTTTCAAGTGATGATATGGAGGGTTTACATATTGAATTACAGTTGGAAAAATTGGAGGCAAGAAGAAGAGGAAATTTACTGAAAATGATGTATAAAATGTCTCATGTACGTGGAAATGTTGATGATAGGGTAGGCGAACGGTTATTGAGAAATAGTGGGAAGGTAAAATTCAAACATGATTTTACTGACAAGGAACGTGTATTACGTAGTCCATTTTATAGAGGGGTGAAAATGTGGAATGAATTGGATGAAAATGTACAAAAAGCAAAAAATGTCGCGATATTCATGAAAACTATTTAGTCAAATAATGTTATGTAAAAGTGAGGGTAAACAAATAGTGTAAATAGACATCTTCTATGTTATTATTCATCAATATTCATCAATGTATATTGTAAATATATCACATCACCTCATCGGAAGAACTTTATGTACTTAAAGAGATGTGTCAATAAAAAAAACAAAAAAACAAACTTTACAGAATGTTTGAACAACTTTGGGGAAACCCTTTTAGCACTATAAATAACCAACCAACCCGGTCAATGAGTTGCATTCTGACCAGTAAAGGGGCACTGAAGGGGGAAACTATACATACAGCTACATTTACCTGTAAAATAGGCCACACAATAATACAAAACAAACTGTAATAATTATGATTCATTTTAATACAAATCAGACAAATATGATAAGTTAGATATGTTTTTCCTATTCAAATTACAAATAAAACTAAGTCATTTACTGTGGTCTTGTGTGAATCCTATCAGTCTGCTGGTCATCAGCTTATAGGTTTTGACAGGCACCAGCTAAAAACAAAATGGCGAGTGTGCTACCCTTTCTATTCTTATAGTTCTAATCAGGAACCCTGGTGCCATCTGGAGGGTTCATGCCCGTGCCTAAACCACAATTAGAAGGTACTACCACACCAAACTTTAAAGTACTTCAGTAGGGGTCCAAGACAGGTTAACTACGACAGTGTTTGCAGTTTACATTTTAAGGCGTCAGCCTGAGAGAGAGCAGAACTTAAAATATGTACTGTACGATAAAAGAAAATTGTCAGACGTAAAGGTTGAATCTCATCTACTTAAAAGAAAAGGTTGGACAGCCCTGATTCCTTTAGTCGGGGACTGGCTGTCTGTGTTTGACATCGAACACTGGGTTACAAGTTGTGTCAGAAGTGTCAGCCTGAGAACACTGGGTTGTGTCAGGGATGTCGGCCCCAGTGCAGGCCCGTATGGCTGCCCAACGGGAGCCTTTCCTGACAAGTATGGGGTTCATAACCCATCAAAGAATACCCTACTCCCTCCCCAGTGTTTATTATTATACCACAGCACAATGCCAAGAGGCAGTTTAAATCTTAGTCTATCTGAAGAAGTGGCACTATTTCAACTCCCAACACAGATCCAGCTCCTTTGCTGACGGTGATACCAATGTGGTTTTTCATCTTTGTCTCAATGCTGCTTGAAACCCAACTCAACTTGTATTGAGCCTATGTGCTATATCACCCTAGGGTATACATAATGCCAATACAAGTATGGAAGTATCATACTTAAACGGTATAACTGAATGGTAGATATATATAACCAGCTGGGGAGGTGGTCCAAGCTGGGTCATCAGCAAAAGTTGTGTCAGAGATAGAGCTCCGAGGACAGGGAACGCAGGGAGTTATTGTTGTAAAACCCTTCGACGAGAATCACCCATTAGATGGTAAGATTTTTATACCAACCTGATCCAGTATTAAACTAAAAATATAAAAATGACTAGTTGCACTATTTTCACCTGCTGCAACTTGTTTTTCGTAACATCCTCCAGGGAAGTATGTAACATATATTCAATGCTACATACTAACATGTGAGCTAAATTGGTAATGATAGCACCAATAATTCTGCTGTTGCCCGTCGCCAGTCGCCGGTAAAATCGCCTAGTGGGTATGCACGTGTGCATGCGATTGCACGCGGTCTTGGTCCTTAGCCTTTATGCTGACACCCATTTTAAAAATCCTGTATCCGCAACTGGATATAAGGTTCCCCATTCTATTCTGGAGATACCCTGACCAATGGCACAATCAAGCATGTACACTCTATGACATTTTCCATGAGTATTCCTTTTAGATACAGTACCCTCCCCCTCCACGTCCATCGAGTCCCACGAAGTAGCCATCAGAAGTGATACATAGGAATGACGTATTATAAAAGCTGGTACGGGGCCATTGCAGGGTTACGAATCCAGACAGATGGATGGCTGCTTCATGGGGGATTGATGGCTGAACACACAGGTGGAAAACCTAGGGGTATCGTTTATTACATAATGCAAAGGAACAACAGAATTGCTGTATAATTTAATGTATATTACGCAAATATGCTGCGCACTTTGTATTGTGGACAATGGCAGAGTTGAATACCATCGGCCTGAAAAGCTTATATCATATCCTCAGTATTATCAGCTGATAACTGCTGAAATATATTTTATCTTGTGTAGAGGCCTAAACATGATGGTAACGGAATTTAGCATTTCACACCAGGTGCCATCTTTCTACAAATAGCATGTGCGAGGAAAACCTTGATTGTGATTTCTTTAATCGGTTTCATTTACGTGAAGATCAGTGACACAAAGTTAACCCCACCCCTTGTTATCAGGCTCACTGTAACAAAATTGTCTCCATTTGCCAACAGCATCATATTTCCGTTCTGTTCTCTAGCACAATATTGATATTACGATTTCACCGTCCGCGAGGGATCCTTGATGTGGTCCCATTAGTATTTTAATAAAGGCCTATATGTGCTCTTGCATAATCCTAAATAATTTTTCTTTAGCCAATATAACTGTTTCTACGTTACATGCACTCGAGAGGATAGCACGTAGTTCTATATGAATATCATATGTTTCAGTGAAGAGCAGGGGCGGATCCAGCATTTTTAGAAACGTTGGAGGGGGGGGGGGACGCTAACATAACACTTTGTCCCATTGAGGTTCATAAAAATTTACAATTTTAAACCTTACAGTGTTTATTCTATAAATAGTAAAGGGGCGGGGGGCGGCTGCTACGATCCCCTTTTTAGTTTGTCATGTTTTGTTGAATAAAACCAGTGCCTCTGTTCTTGTCGTTGCCATCTTGCCTATTTGTTCCTGAATCCTTTACAGCCAAGCCTTGTCCTGGCTTCCCTTCCTACTTATAGTCTCTTTCTCTCCCCTCTAACAGTAACACAGCTCCTCACCACCACTTCCCACTGCTCTCCCCAACCCCCCGCCCCTTTCCTCTCTACCACCACTCCGTACGCCACCACACCAGCCGCTTTCACTCCAGCGTACACAAACCGGAAGCGACGCTGGACGCCATTGGCAAGCGGCATTGTGGGAAAATAGCCTCGAGGCGATTGGCTGTCTCGTTAGCACTGCGTAGGGCTACCCACTTCCGGTGTGGTAGTGTCGGCTCCTACAACTAGGGGGCGTTGTGCTTCTGAATACTTCTGCGGGGACTCCTTTTAGACCGCAAGGGCCCTGATAGAGCTTTGATTTTGAGCAATCAATATTGGACTGGGGACCGCGACGAGCGAGGCTATCAGCCCTCTGCGACCCGCAATGAAGAAAAATAGCCGACTGTTGGGGGGATGTAAAGGGCGGATGGACAGTGGTGGGGCCCAAGTGGGATTACAACATGGCGGCCTAGTTTATTTTTTGCAAATCATTGAAGTCCTGTGGACGGTTAGAATGAAATAAAGTCAAATAAAAATGACGGGCGTTCCTTCCCGTCTGGGATAGCAATTACGACACTGTTGGCATTTAAATTGCCGCCGTCGCCGCCGAGGCTGGTTGTGTGGGGGTGGTGGTTGGGGAAAGTGTGAGGAGCATTGGCTTGGCGTTGTAAGTGATAGTAGATCATTGATGGAAGCATTAACAAACTCAGTTATGGGTAAGTCTCGTACTAAAATCCCACACTGATTTAGATTGCTTAAGCATAAAACTGAAATGTTTTTATTCATGGTATACAGTATGAGCAAGATATTGCGAAAATAAAGAGGTTTACAAACAGGTAACAGAGTGTCACAAGCAGATCCAGGCGGGGTGGGGGGCGCCCCATTTTAATGGGATTTAAACTTGACACAACAAACACGTTGCATGCACGCACACGGATGTGCAACGTTTTAGCATTTAGCCTATATGTTCACCCCCTTACCGCAACCCTGATCTACCCTTGGAATGTGACACTACAGAGAGAGACTCTTGTAAAGGAGTCAGCTAGAACAGACATAGATTGAGATGGGGTAATCTACTTAGGCACCAAACTGACATTAGTTGTAGTTAATTGGCAGCTCTGCACCGCCCCCGTCGGTACTTCAGCTCCCCGGCCCCTTTTCTATTACTTCCTGGGCTTTTTTCTCTCTATAGCTTGGAGCCGGATAAATATGTTCCGGGTTCGGAACAAGCTCTTATGTTTTGCGCAGTATAAAACACTGTTTAATACTTATTGGACATTCCATTGATTATTTACATTCTGTATGATTTCTGCAGTCCCGATTCCCCTTTAAATGTAATACGCCAAAAAATGTACTGAAACCCCAGAACCCCTATCCCTCGTTGTGCGTACATGTAAACAGATTAAATTGGGGAAATAATCAGCACTTTTAGTCAAAACAGTTTTTGTTTTCTTTTGTAGCAAAGTTTAATCAGTTTTAATTCCATTATCTTAAACTCACGGAATTCCCCTTGCCCCATCTATCATATCCCCTCAACCACATGTCACAGAATGCGCATTCTATGACCGTTTACTACAGGCCCGATGCGCATTAGGAAGTCTAGTCTATACAGGGCATTATTTAGTCCTTCCTTTCTGCCTTACACCATTCTCTCCGTTCAGAAGATCTTTCCGCCAATCGTCTGTTACCACACACACTCAATTCCCTGTCACTACTCCCCTTTTCTGCTTCCATCCCCGCGGACCCCTTTGGTCAATCCCCGGCCCATTCCCCTCTCCTTACTTCCACCACTACACGGACCGGACAGGCCGGAACAGGAGCACGGGTCCAGGTGGTCGGGCCTGATTCGATGGCCTGTTCCATCGTCATTTTGCGGAAACGGTTAAGCCCATTACGCACTATACGAGTCTTTTCTCTGACCTGCTTAGGGAAACTGCTATTGGGTTGTTTTTATAGAAAACTTTACTGACTTATTTTTCGGTATGCATTTTATATTTCCTGTAGATCCATGATGTGTGTATTTCTCTTTTTTCCTTTTGCAAATTGTTATTGATATTTTTCTCAACGATTTCAAACAACTGCTACATTGTATATGGTTTTACTTTGATTAAAATGTATTGCTGGAGCATTTTCTGTATTCATTAACATTACCTCCGTATCCATGATATGTGTTTTATTTTGTTTGTTCTTTAAAAAAACATGATACTTTTTGACTGATCAATAATAGTCAAATGTCTTCATAAGCCAACAAGAATCGCACAGTGGGAAGTGAGCTTATGTATGGTAGCTTTAGTTTGTGAGAGGAGCAATGGACTAGGGGTAGGCACTAGGGAGGGGTTATGTCAACAGATATATTCACTGACTCTACACTAACATGCCATTGGCAGCCGGAGGCAGCGGGGAGGGGCAGACAGGGTCTCCTTTGGTTGGGGCAGACAGGAGGTCACAGGGGTCCCAACTGTCAATGTCGTGTTTGTAGCTTGACAGAACTACTTAGAAGGAATGTCTGTGAATATATGGGGGGACAAGTCCAAAGTGACAGCAGGATCCATATACACTGTTTGCCTCCTGGGTATGCATATAGTACAGCTAGAACATGAGTCATGGAAGGCAAGGCTTGTGATGCTGAGGGTCTCTACACCAGTAAAGCCTTTTTGTTCAGAGTCAAAGTCTCTGAAGGGTAACCCTGTCCGCAAACTGTGATAGCCGAACCCAGGACAATACTTAGATTGTATTCCAAAAGCGATGTTCGAACAATCTTAAGGAAATGATACAATAAGATTCGTCAGGCACTTTGGCCTCCCTACTTCTGGGTAACACACTTGTTATTCTGCTGTTCTTTTTAAGAATTGTTAATATAAGCATATTGGACGTTTGCATGTACTGGAATATTGGCGAACGTAAGAATCTAGGTGATACATGATATATCCCTTGATTCAGACAATTATAAGATGTGTTTCCCATCCCCGTGTACACCCTCAGCTGCTCACTAAAGTTCTATACCCACTAGGCGATTTTGACCCAGTCGGCCGAATGATCGGTGCTATAATCTGCCGATTCTACCCCAACAATCGGCCAATTTTATAACTGATTCAGATCAAACATGCACACTTTAATGTACTATACTAACAGGCGATCATAAGAATCAGCTGATTCTCCCAGTTGCCCATCGTCCATCGTCAAATTGCCTGGTGGGTATGGGGCTTTAGACTGTTCTTGATCAATGCATATAACATCAATAAGAGTTTATATTACATGGTCATAACTTTCTTATTCTGAGAATTACTACAGACAACAAAAATAATTATAACAGGAATTTTAGTAACATGGTGGTCTGAGTCTACGAGGAAAACATTTTGATTCTCGACACAAATAAATGCTAAGCCTTATTAGTATACATGTGGGATCATGAAGGGTATGGTACAATTTTCTCATGAATAATTGCTTTGTACCAGGGGTCTTTGTGGGGTGAGGTAAAATAGACAGTTTCAATAAGGTCGATGATGTAATGGAGTGCCCCGTCCCTCTCCGTCCTGAGTGAGGTTAATTCATCTACAAGAAATAGTACAACCACGTCAACCCTTGCCATTAGGTTAACTGCTGCTTTCAACGAACGAGTCAGTGTTGGTTCGACAGTTCTTTCAACCACTTCATTTCGTCAGAGTTATTGACGACACTCTCCTGTTTTAGACAAACATTAAAATGATTTTGAAGTGACAAATGAAGTAAATTTCTTGCTGTTAAATTTTCTTTAGCTGCCGTTAGGAAATTTCCCATTCCTTAAGCCCCATACACACTAAGCAACTTTAGCAGCGACGGGCTACAGCTGACTGGGAGAATCGGCCTGTTCTTATGATCGCCTGTTAGTACAGTATATTGAAATGTACATGTTTGATCTGAATCGGCCCTAAAATCAGCCAATTTTAAGGGTATAATCGGCTGACTTAAGGTCGGATGAGTTGGCCGACTAAGCCAAAATTGCCTAGTGGGTATGGCCCTAAAGCCACTTAGAATGCCACGTTTGATGAGATTTTAGTAAGGTCCGAGCATTTGGAGGTGATTTATCGCACAATACACGTTCTACATATCAAATGAAATCTTATCAAATTCCTTATTCACCAATGCAAATCACTTTTCTTTATCCTATCCGTGTAATCTTGTGTTATAGCCTCCAAT